>OZ020305.1:43724326-44324326 GCA_963971305.1 Arcuatula senhousia | reverse complement strand
TATATGTTTTAAGTTACCAGCATTAAACAACACTTAATTTATAATGTAGATTTTAAAATAACCCGAGGTTTATAACTGGACAAATTATATAAATTCCTAATGAATCACTCTTTAATGCGCACAAGGCTTTAATGTATCATGATAAAGACCGTGTCAGGTATGTTATGTAACGAATGTTAAAAAATACTTAGAAAACAACAAAAATCACTACAAACCTGACATTTATAACTTATATCGCGTTTCACAGTAATCCATTTAACTTCAATTGTTTTAATTTGTACAATAATATGCAACTTTTGAAACGAAAAAAAAAATATATATATAATGAAGTTGGAAATTTATGATTTGTAACTGTACATGAACTTCAAATTATTGGTCAGATAACAAATGATAATACATTACTTAAATTCTTGACCAACAATAAATCAAAGATTGCGATTCACACTATGAAGCACAGCAATTTGTGACAGAAGTGTCCAAATTTACACCATGGTCTGTCAGATTAATTGTACCGACAATATTTATGGCAAATTGAAGAGAAACTTGGTACATTTACTTGTAAAAAATGTAAGAAGTTGATGAAGAAATTACCCCCAAATTAATGAGTGCCATCCAAGTACATCAATTTATAGACTAGTTTTTTCAGGTAAGATCATTTTTCATTTTTTTTATTTTTAAACCAAAAAACCATGACCGTGTGGTATAGTTTATTCGACATCATGAATGCAAATATCTGAGTCGACAAATATATACATGTAAGGACAAGGTAATAGGGCCACATTTAGCCCTATGGTTTGGCAAAAAAAAAGACATAAGCTTTAATACTTTAAATCAGAATTTCAAAAACTAAAAAAGAAAAAGGAAAAACTTTTTTTTTTATAAAATTTAATTTTTTTACGACCGTAAAAATTCGGACGTGAAATGGTATGATTGGCTGCAAATATTTTTTTATTTTCGTTTCATGATGTCACTATGCACTTCATTGGGATTGACTGTTAAATTTATATGTCATGTATGTAAGATATAAAATTATAAAATAAATTTTCAACTGATTATTGATAATTTTAATTTGTTAGCTAATGTATGGCATTAATGCCCACAGCTCATTTCCTTTGTATTTATTAACAAAATATTAGTTCTACATATTCCCTATAATTTTATATCAATCTCACTTACGAACTCGGATTTTAAATAAATATAAATGAGTTTTTAGAGAACACTGCTCGTCATAACCATTCTCATATAATATTTGATATTGTGTGTTTGTTTTAGATTTGTAAAAATGTCATATTTTCATGATTTCAAGATGTTTTTGGATCACTAAATCACTGATAATTACCGACTATCGTTATGTTGAAAATCTGAAGACTGTCTGGCGAAAATTACGGTGTATGACAATAGGAGAAAATGACAGTCAACAGTTAATGGCAAACTGTTGTCTACCATGCACTTTCTTCCATTGCCATTTTCTTTGTTCAAAATTATACACAGTAATGTTTTATGACTGTCTTCAAATTTCTAGCGTTCACGATAGCCTCTCATTCTCCATGGAAATATGGGAAACGTTTTCATTTTGATAAAATCTGTGTTTGAAGCCCGTGCCCTTTTCTGTATGTCATTTTTAAAGCAAATGATCATGAATTAAAGAAAAGTTGTCAGGATTGTTTTTTTAGCAAAGAACAATCATGTTTGTTTCATATATACTAGACCTAACTACATAAATATCGTATGTATTTTTTATGATGTTTGACAAACGGTTTACATCAGTGTCAAAACTATGCAAAATGCCACTAAATATTTCTCTAAAAAATTAATAAAATCCCTACCTTAATAAACCGAAAGATGAATACGTTTTACACTGAAAATAAAACAAAATGGTTTGTTATTGTTTGAACTCGTGTGACTTAATTTGTATAAAAAACTGAAGGTTTCCATATAGGATATTGTGTTATTTTCCAGGATGAAGGTTTCGTGGTGTATTTTACTCCTCATTCCATCCGTTACATGTTTCATTGGGGAATTTGTTGATTTCGTTGAGGAGTTACCATTACAAGTAAAGAGTGGGACGTGTTACTTTATGTCGGACAAGCTCTACATGCCAGGACAAGTTGAAGTCAGCGTTTATCTGAACCAAATCCCTATACAATTTTATGTAAGTACTAGTATACGGATGTCTTAAGTTTTTGTGGAACAAGTTTTAAAATTATTTCTTAATTCTAGGCGCCTATATATATATATATGTGTGTGTGTATATTGAAAGTTTGCTGTGCGTAGCCAAAATCAAAAAGGCAAATACCCATTTTAATGCCACAAACCTGGAATTTGCATCTCTTGTTACGTGTATTTCCTGTTTCTTAATGCCCTATAGCATTCATAGGCGGATCCAGGGGGACCTGGGGAGCCCGGCCCCCCCTTTTGGTGGAAAATTTTGGTTGAATATATAGGAAATCACTGAAGCGTGACCAGAGCGGGCCCCCTCTTAGGCCAGTCAGTGGGCCCCCTCTTTTCAGAATTTCTGGATCCGCCTCTGGCATTAATGTGTAAGACAGACTGGAAAGTCTGGCTGGATTAAGTACAATATACTGATTAATAAGAGGAGCAAAAAGAAGCGCCCCTTTACCCCTTAATTTTTTATGAATTTAGGTCGCAACATGAGCAACGACAAAAAGAGTATAATTATTTCTTTTCAATCATTTCAATTCTATGATGTCCTGTCTTTTTATAGGCACACAACTTTCACAGACACGGATCAAGATACCGGGGATATTTACAGAAAACGATAAATGATAAATATATACTTCCTGGAATTAACAAGCTCCGATATGTTATCAGTTATTTCGGAGGAAGATATGTCAATAGCATTTGTAGAGCAAAACCTATGTATAATAGTCTAACAACCACAACAATTATCTATAGTACACGACCGGAAACATCTACAAGAGCCCCAACAACAACCGAACAGACAACAATCACAACAACTGAGCTGATACCTACAGCATCTTCAAAAACTGAACCAACAACCACCCCAATCCTGCCGACCACTACAACATTCAAACCGATAACAACAACAACCGTACTGACAACATCAACAACCGACATGCCAAACACAACAACTGTAACGACAGCTACAACAACTGAACCGACAACCACAACATTCGAACCGACAACCACAATAACCATGCCGACAACTACAACAACCGAACCAACAACAACAACAACAACCATTCCGACAACTTCAACAACCGAACCGACAACTAAAACAACCGTGCCAACAACAACAACCAAACTCACAACAACAACCAAACCTATTACCACAACAACCGTTCCGACATCCACAACAACCGTACCGACAACTACAACAACAAAACCGACAACTACAACATCCAAACCGACAACCACAACAACCATTCCGACAACTCCAATAACCGAACCGACAACTACAACAACCGCTCCGACAACCACAACAACCGTACCAACAACAACAACAACAGAACCGACAACTACAACATCCAAACCGACAACCACAAAAACCGTGCCGACAACTACAACAACAGAACCGACAACCGAATCCACAACAACAACAACCATTCCGACAACTTCAATAACCGAACCGACAACTACAACAACCGTGCCGACAACTACAACAACAACCGAACCGATAACTACAACAACCGCACCGACAACTACAACAACCGTACCGACAACTACAACAACCAAACCCACAACCACAACAATCGCACCGACAACCACAACAACAGAACCGACAACTACATCTGAACCGACAACTACAACAACCGAACCGACAACCACAACAACAGCACCGGCAACTACTACAACTGTACCGACAACTTCAACAACTGAACCCACAACAACAACAACCATTCCGACAACTTCACCAACCGAAACAAAAGCCACAACAACTCTGCTAAAAACTACAACAACCGAAAAATCAACCACAACAACTGATCCAAAAACTACAACTTTTGTACAGACCACTACAACAGAACAAACAAGTTCAACTACAGAGCCGATTATTATAACCACAATAACAATACCGACAATAAAAACAACCGCTGCTACAACCACAACTACCGAACAAACAACCGCAACTTTTTTGCCGACAAATACAACTACACAACCGACAACCACAAGAACCGTGCCGACAACAACTACAACTAATACACCAACATTGCCTACCAGAATTCCTCCTCCCGATCCTCTTCGTTAAGTTTAAGTTAGCAGGAAAATATTTTTAAAAGAAAAGTGGACTAAGACATCTAAATATTATAGCCTAAAGTGATTTTACACAAAATTGCTAGCCACGAATGAATCTTGACTCAAATAGCTAGCTGTAAATCAAAATAACAAAGATGTCTAGCTTAGAATGATTATTGCACTGTAGTTGACATATTATGGTGAGACGATAAGGCATTCATACCTTACCGTGAAACGCTTTAAGCATACTGATACTGGCCAAGAAAAAAACAGTACAATATACCACATGATGTTATTGCCTTCTTATTTTGTTTTTTTTAATTATTTGTTTAGGTTTATACATGAAATATTTGTCTTGTTTTCAATGTTAATTAATTCAATGTAATTTATTTATATATTTTTATAGAAAATAAAGCGACATTTCTTACGTTAAAAAGAATCTGTAACATGTCTGTATTTAACCAAAAACCACATATACCACGTACAGTCAACGTATTCACATAACTGTACTTGGTTTGTGGTTTTAAAACCATTTCAGTCTTAACCTAATTTTCAAATTGTTCCAAATGTTACACTGTAAAAAGACGTTGCCATATAATGTTATAATCAACTGAAAAATTGATAAATATATATAGATAAAATTCAGATACGGTTATAATGTCATTGTCCATCTTGCTAGCGAAATGAATCACCCCTAGTAAGGTGAGTTCACGTAAAAATGGTTTGGGTAAAAATTTGTTTCAATACGACACTTTCAATCACAAAACTAGAAAAGCAAATACAAAACATTATCCAAGTTTGTTTACTTTTTTTATACGGACAAAACATTCCATTTAACTAGATTGAAGTCTAGGTAAGTTTTGATAACCTCTCGCGAAATCCTTCATGAGAGCATGATCACATGCAGCAATTACACGATTATAACAGAGGGTCATTCTTTAAAAAGTTAAAAGAAACAAACAAATAAGGCTGCAATTTGTATAGCCATAGTGCATTCTTCCTTGCATTTCCTGCATTAGTCTAATCAAAGACGATCACAGTACAGGAAATATGAAAAAGGATGTATATATATGATCGCGATCGGAATCCTGAAAATTTCTAAAGTAGGGTTCCATCCAAAGCCAAGGAAAAAGAGGGTCGTAAACCATTTTTCACAAGATCTGCAAGAAAGTAACACATTTCTAAGAGGAACGGAATTCCAATTCCCGCCACTGGATTACGATAATGAAAAGCATAGGAAAAAACATGAACAAAATATACAACACACATTATTTAGCACTAAGAAGTTCATCATCATTTAGTAACTTATACAGTGTAAAGTGTATATATACGCCATGTTTAACGGTCTACCAATAATATATACTAGATTATATCAGGGCAATGAACATGAAAAGGGTGATAAAATGAACATGGACTGATGATTAGAAATATAGGGATAGGTTGGGAAACAAAGAAAGAGTAAAATTTAAAGGCCACTGGAAAAAATAGAGATGGACATGCACGGAGGATTTGTTTTATTTAGTGCAGTCGTCACAATTCTCAGATGGATCCATTACGTGCATGAACTTTGACCCGTAAAGGTCAGTGGTCAGGCTTTCTCTAGTTCTGTGAAAGTGTTAATTTTCGTGTTTTTCATGGGCGAGACAAACCACGAAATAAGATTTATAATGAATAAGAATTTCGACTTTTTTTCAACCTGTTTCAAACAGATTTAAACAACAAATCATACTTCAAACAACACGTAGTATTTTCCTCATCCTCACCCGCCGTCAGAATCTTGACTTAGTGCATGGAAAAGCTCACTTTTCTGTGAAACAAAAATCAGAAGGCAAGTAAGTGTATACTAAAAGTGTATCCACTTAACCTTATTTTGCTTTATATACATTAATCTCCGTTTTATAATTGATCAACCCCTCTTTTTAATATGAATTCTGAGAAAACCACATTGTATTGAGAAAGAGTGGCCCCGACTTCCTATACCAATTAGCATAAACTGTAAAATGATCAGAATATAGAAATTTTCACCGTAACTACTTATAAGGATAGTTTATAATAACACTAAACCAAGGTCAGCGACATGCGTCATGCTTTATTATTTACGTTTTTCTCTATCTGATACAATGTAAGTGAAGTGAACCGGACGCTCCTAGCGGCAATTTGAAGAATGATGCGACGTGTAATATAAGTATTCACCCGTATAAGAGGTGTGCGATTCAATTTAAAAACAAACCAAACAATTAATCACTTTAAAAAGTTCTTATTAATAATAAGTCATGTTAGTATAAATATGACGATGTAGCTTTCAGTTAGTCATTTTAATAAGAACACACAAAAGCTAAAGATCTTAAACAAATTAAGCGAACAAGGTAAGAATAAATTAAATTTTATTTTGGTTTATCCATAGTCTTTGCATCTTTTAATTAATGAGAAATAGAAATTATAGTAAAATGAGTTTCTATTTTCAACAAAGCGCACAGCAAACAAATGCTTACTTGAACAAAAACAAAAAGTCAACAACAAACAAAAAAAAAAAAAAAAAAAAAAAAAAAACACAAATAATTACACTATTCACTATCATTGCATTCTCGAATTCTTTATTTTTCAACAAGCATTTTATCCCTAACATCAGATTTTTTCTCAGATAATTAAATATACAGTGTATTAAAAGATTAATCACTTTTAATATATATAGCATCATTTTTCAATATTTAGTTTTTTTCCGCGCAATGCAAAACAATTAAGCGTCAAAAACTGCTTTAAGCAAGGAGTTGTAATTTGCATAAATACACGATTCGTTAAATATATACATTATATCTGATTTAACATATAAAAGCTATAAAATAAAATTTGCCTGTTATTTTTTATTCAGAATGCTGTCGTCACCAAGTGGAATTTTGTATCTTTTCCTCATAGTGCCGATAACATTGGCGTTTTTTGACGATGACTTTTTCGATTTTGACTCGGATGAAGTTTATTTTCCCAATTATGACTATTTTTATCCACAACATAAACAATCAAATGGAGTGTGTAACTTTTATTTAGACAAACCGTACAACTTTGGAGATTTCAGAGTAAAGATTTACTTTGATAGTCCTACAACAGGCTTAACAGTTTCTGTAAGTATTTTTTCTTTTTAAAGATGTTTACATGTTTAAGAAGGTGCAGCTTGATAGTTATTAACTATGATCATCTAAAAAAAATGTACACATGTAGATCCACGTTTATGTAAAATCTCCTTTTTCCCATAAGATTTCCACAAAAGGTAAGAAGTATGATGCATCATCAAATCATTAGCTTAATGTTTGAGGAGTTGTTTTGGATATAAAATACTATATAGCTTTTACATCAGTCGATAGATGCTTCTAAGCTTACTATCAGTAACTTCAAGCAAGTGTTCTCAAGAGAGTTCCTTTGCGTTCCCGTTTTTCCTTTGTTGTCGTATTTATGTCTCGGGTTCTCTTTCATTGAATTGAACTTATATCGATTTGATTTTTTTTTCTCACTTTATGTTATTTTTTGACTGCATAAGGGGAAGGTTGGGCCCAAAGAAACTAGTTTAATCCTGTCACATTTTATATGTGCCTGTCCAAAGCCAGAGACCTTTTTCAAAGCTTGTGTTTTTAATCGCCGACTTTATGTTAATTGAAGGGGGTCTTTTTTAACATTTTAGGAGTGGTTTTGAATCATACGGATGCATTGTATCTGTAATCTAGGACCAATTGCAAAACAGCGACCACTGGTCACACTGAAGACTACTTGCAGATTTTTAAATTGTCGTTTACATGTGTATATAGTTGGTTGTGTCTCGTACACTTATTCCAAATATTATTATCTTCCATTTAAGCGAGATTCTGTTAAGTCAAGGGGAAAGTCAAAATTAACCTATATGTTAGTTGATTTTGTTGGGTTTTTTTATTAAGCACATAGAATATTACATTTGTGTATGAAATAGATTTGTTTTAATTAAAGAAGATGTTTTTATATAAATATATATATTTGAATTATTTTTAAACTAAAAAAAAAATCACGAAAAGTCTTATTGGGATATAGACAAATTCACTTTCCTTATTTTATAATGCAATAACAATTGTATTAGAATAAAAGATAAGGCAATTGTAAATGAAAACAATTTAAATATAGATTTATTGTTAAAATGGCAAATATAACTCATATGCTAGGGAGCCTACTCATTACAAATTAAGAGTTTCTTAACTGTTTTACGACCAGTAAGATTTAAAAAAGTCACTGAATACGCTCATTTCCTGTGGAAATAAAAAAGATATAAATCTTGGCAGTTTAATTATGTATCTATAAGATATTTTGTCATTTACATGATTTATTATAATTTTTCATGGTTATAACTTTCCTGTCATCATTATCTTTTCAGACAGAAGGATTTTTAACCTACAACCAGAAAAATTATGGGATGGATTACAGTCTTATCAACTTTAGGATAATTAATCACAGATATCTATGTATAAGATTTAGTTATTCATATTATTCCGCTAACATTCACTACCATCCTGGTTATAGATGTGAGCAAATGCATCATACTAACCCATTACCAACAATTACAACCGCGCCGACACGACCACCAACAACGACACCAGCGCCGACACAACCATCAACAACGACACCAGTGCCGACACGACCATCAACAACAATGGCATCGACACAACCACTACCAACGACAACGGTGTCGACACAACCTTCACCAACGACACCGGCGCCGACACAACCATCAACAACGACAACGGCGTCGACACAACCACCAACAACGACAACGGCCTCGACACCACCAACAACGACAACGGCCTCGACACCACCAACAACGACAACAGCGGCGACACAACAATCAACTACTACACCGGCGCCGACACAACCCCCAACGACCACGGCACCGACACAACCACCAACAACGACATCGGCGTCGACACAACCACCATCAACAACAAGAGCATCAACTGAAAGCGTAACACAAGAAACCACAACAAGTAATTATGTACCATCCTTGCCAACAACAGAAAATCCGACAACAAAACCACAAACTTCGACACCGACCACAACAAAGACAACCTTACCAACCAGACCTCCTATTCCGGATCCTGCTAAATGATGTTTCAATCAATGCTGTGCGTATTTTCGGGAACAATGGTTATGAATTGTAAAAAAATGTTAACTTACTCAAACTGATCTCTTAAAAAATGAAATCCATAATAAAATTGTTGCTTTTTGTAATGTTTGCAATTTTTGTCAAATGTGTTATTTGCTTGTGTGCTATTAATTTGTGGTTTATAATAAAAAAAATGGTATTTTTGAATGTGTCGACTTATTTACTTTATTCTGTTTTGTGCATTGAAAGCAACCAAACATATATCTGAATCGCATAGATAGATATTTACAAACTGAACAACATTTGCGCGTATCGCTTGTGGTTCCCAAATATAAATGCTACAGTTGGCAACCAGGCATTCTGTGATCACAATTAGGCATACAGCCGATTTGCATCGATCGATTTCTACACATTTGCTGTTAATTCCCCGATTCGCACCTACTTCTATATGTTACTTGGTTGCAAATCGGAAAAGAATTTATCTTTCACAAATTGAATATTTAAAAAATAAGATTTCTGACCATACAGAAAAAAAAACAAACACAAAGCCCCCCTTTCAATTAAGTTTTATAAATGATAGGTCCCTTTATTCAATTAAAAGGACCAAGTAAGAGTGGGTAATCATGAAGATCCATTTCCATTTTTATCTACGGCATGCTGCAGATAATGCAGGAAACGACAGCTCTGGAAAAAAAACTGCATGTAGCTTAAATAAGTGACGGTTGGTTTTGATTTTAGTGTGGTGGTTGAAAAATTAAGTTCATACTTATTTCTGTCTAAAGCGTTAAAATTTTGACAGCACAATTGGTGCTTAAAAATAAAAAATAAAAACATAAAAATGAGAGCTACGGCTCACAAATAAATACCCCGGGGGACCCGCTCTTTTAACATCAAAGAGATCAATTTTCAAAAAAAGGTGATATAGCTTTTACATAGAACAATTAGAGAATGCAATACATGTAATAATATTCACTCATAGGAACACGCGAATCGATCCAGGTAATCTCTGCATTTGTTTAAATACTGCTGCACTGAGCTAAAAAACGTTGCTTTCTGCGTTAAATATTCGAAAACAGCTAAAAAATGTTAAATATTTCGAAATCATAAAGAAAGATTTCAATATCGATATAGTATTAATTTTATACAATTTAACTTTCCTATTTACTCTACAGGAAGGGCATTACACAAAGAAATGCATGGCATCTTCTAATTTAAGACGTTTCCACAGCGACAGCTTGTAACAGTTTACTCGAAACAAGGGCAACCAAATTCTTTTTTATTATACATGGAGAAGCAATTTTTATTGACGAAAAAATGAGTTGTTGTAAAAAGTTCTGTAATCATTGTCTGAGTACTTGAAATCTGTTGCATCCTCAAATTTTAAATAGTCCTTCTTGTGAAAGATTATAAACAATCGATTAAGTATGCATGCGTTGAACAGTTGTTATTTTTGATCTGTTGGAATTAAAAAAAAAAACGTTTTTCTTTATAAAATGAGGCCATAGCCCAGCTTTACAACATTAATTTGCACCAGTGAAATACACTAACCCGGTCCTAAACTTCGAAGAAAATATACCTTTTTAAATAAAATATTGCATATGTTTTTAGTTTTTAAGAATTTAATACGTGTTGTGTACAAGTTGTACTTTTGGTGAATTTCACAGTGCCTCTTAGAGTCCCGTCAAATTGTTAACGTCAAAAATACGGGTGTGGGACATTTGACTAGACAAAGAAATACGCCTTTTTTATTTGGGTTTATATGTCGAATTTAATTATCCCGACTATCATTAAAAAGAGAAAGACATGTATTTTTTGTTTATTTATAAAAAGTTTTGCATATGTTTAATCTAAAATTGCAAATACGCATCAAAGTTGCACGGGTTTGTGAAAAGATTGATTTTTCATACATGTGACATTTTACTAGACATCAGAAAATTGACGTTTCTCTGTCAATATAGCCACAAACAAAAAACTAAGTCGAACACTTTTTACTTGTGTATATGTAATTTATGTCTAATGGCTAAAATTTAATCATTCTTTTTTCTAATTATTTGAATTTCGCAGGATATATGATGTTTGAATATTTTATCCATACTGGGACATTTTGATTGATTTTGTATTTTGAAATTGTTTTCATGCGCCAAAGAAAAACGTAAAAATTATTTATATTAAATGTTTAGGCTATAATGCCCGGATCCAAATGTAATTTTTTTTATGCATTGGGGCAAAAAGAAATCCATGACCCAAGTAACAAGAACTGATGCCCACATCTATTGTAACGCGGGACATGGAAAAATATGACGTTACTCTCTATATAAAATGTTCATTATATTTAAACGAGCAAGTTTTAAGCATTAATTTTTTGATAACTCTATTCGGGTGAAAAACCCCCTTTAAATGATATATAACACGTACCTAGTCTTCTAAAATCGGTCCGGAAAAATTAGTCAATACGCGGTTAGCTTACTTTTTTTACAAAGTGACACCAGTAATGTGCGTAACGTATAAGAATATATAAAATATCCTAACATATTTTCGTTTCAATGAAAGAAACTAAATGTTATAAACATGATAAAAGAATCTTTCTACCAGACCAAAAAAACATATCAAAATAAATAAACGAAAATATATGAAATGAAAATAGGTCGTTGAATGACATATATATTAAATTGGCCATAACGAGATTCCATATTTCTTTAAACGACAACTGTCATGTAAATCGTACATGAAACCTTTATTACATTGAATTGTTAAATTTTGGGATCAACGCAAGGCCTTGTCTATCCAAATTTATCAAAACCTCAGTCCAAAGTCAAACACGCTTGGTCATCTAATAATTAATCTTGCACCAAATGTGCGCTAAACCGTGTTAGAGGACAAATGACCATCGCCTGAGAGAAATTCATTTGGTTTAAAGAAGTACAAATTATGCCTCTAAGTAAAACATTTATCACCGCTACATGTATAAAATGATAAAGAAACTTAAATGACCTGATTTCCGAAGTTCAAGCCTCTCCTTTTACATTTCTATTTCGGAATGTTTACACGAAACAAAAACGACGGACAAAAATGCTATGACCAGTATAGCTAAGCGTATTTGTTAGGGACCGATCATTTTAACTTGTAGGGTGGAGCTTGTTTTTTTTTCTACAAAATATTTTAAAAATGATTTTTGATGAAAAAAAAATTATGGAGAATTGCTGCTATATAAAAAATGCTTATTATAAAAAAATACATACATATTATCGCGCCACCGTAAAAAATATATGAGCGCGAAAAAAAAATTCTGACAAAACAAAAACCAAGCCCCCATTCGAGTTAAAAGGTTTGTACCTTATAACATCAGGAATGAAATACAGTACTACCGAAAAGTCAAGTCAAAATAAAAAGATCAGTCGATAACCATTAATAGCCAGCCCTGGTTGTACATAAAAAAATAATATAATTTGAGGAAAATATTAACCAAAAATATTTTTATAATTTACATTTAATTTTAGAACTTGTCGCCTGGAACTTTCTTGTTATTTTGTTTATAAGATCACTTGGATGGTAAGTTCTTCTTGTGTATACATGTAGAATTTTCCCCAAGGTTGCCTTCCTACAGAACTCACACTGATCAAAGTCATTACGTTAACATGAACTTGGTTTTATTGTTCTATGCTGTACATATTCATATAGGGTTTGGTATTTTCAATCCTCTGTGTAGAGCGCCTCTGATGAGTCTTGAATAGTCAAAATGCGCGTCAGGCGTAGCAAAATATTGTTTGGAACTAAGTTGTAAATTTGATTTCTATTAATTATCCACGATAGTTAGCGCTGTTAGTCAAGTTTTAATTCTATGACAGAAGCAGACTTTTATCTTGAAAAACACATCAAGGCTATAAATTATCCATTTAAATTTCATAATTATAAAACTGTAAGGGCCTTCTCCAGACACAGGTTGATCTTAGTCATAATTTTGTTTTCAGTTCGACAGTTTTTGGGTTTTTTTTGTTTTATGCTTTTTATTTTCATAATAGTGTTTGGATTTTTCAATCTTTGGGTAAAATGCCTCTGATGAACCTTGAATAGATGAAACACACGTCAGCAGTAGTACAACTTTGTTGTAATTTTGATTTCCGTTTTTTTTTCTCGCTTGCGACGAATGTCTCAAAAGGCGAGACTTAGGTATGGTGATTCCGGCGGCGGCGGCGGCGTCCACAATTAGTTAAAGTTTTTGCTTAAGTCTGTTTTATGTAAACTAGTTATGTTACACCATATTTGGTATGCAGTTGCATCAGCATCAGTACAGATCAGTTTTAAAAGGATCTAACCTGTATGCTCCTGCAGTCACGGTCTACTGACTTTTAAATTTTACGCTGATTTTGGCCGAGGTTAACCTTTTTTCTTGCGTCTGTTTAACATGAAGCAGTTATGGTTCACCATTGATATTGGGTATACTCTTGCATTAGCATCAATACAGATCAATTTCAAATGCATTTCATCTGTATGCTCCTGCAGTCACGGTCTACTGACTTTGAAATTTTACGCTGATTTTTGCCGCGGTTAACCTTTTTTCTTACGTCTGTTTAACATGAAGCAGTTATGGTACATATTTTGATATTGGGTATGCACTTGCATTAGCATCAGTACAGATCAATTTCCAAAGTATTTGTCTGTGTGCTCCTGCAGTCATGGTCTACTGACTTTGAGATTTTACAATTTTTAACTTTTTACTTATGTCTGTTTTATAAAGCAGTTATGGTTCACCATTTATATTTGGTATGCAGTTGCTTAAGCATCAGTTAAGATAAGTTTAAGGAGGATTTTATCTGTTTGACTCCTGCAGTCATGGTCTATTGACTTTGAGATTTTATACTCATTTGGCTATCAATGTTTTTTCTTCTTATGTCTGTTTTATATAAACAAGTAATGGTACACCATTGATATTTGGTGTATAGCTTCATTTGCATCAATACAGATCAATGTCATTAGTAATTGCCAGCACTGTAGTAACTTTAAACATTTGTATTTTTATTTTAACTTCATTTTATACTGTGTCCAGCTGCGACAGGCGAGACATGTCTCTGTGTTAACACTTTATTAATGGTTAAATTCTAAAATTTAAACTCCGTAGTCGGTTGGTTTCGGTGATTTGCATCATGATTGAATGTTTTTTTTTTATTCTCGGTTTCAAAGTGGAACATAGGTGGCGGCGTCTTTAATTGCATATATTAATGTTAATGTTTTGTGAGCGCCTCCATAGAAAAGAGCATAGAGTTTTAGGTTAATGAAAATTTGTATGTTTTCATTAGAAGTAGCTCTGCACATTTTAATTCTAATACATTGAAATAACGTTTTTAAGTTTTATGAGAAATTTCATATCCAAGAAGCTATAATTGTATATGCCCCAGTAGTAGCAGAGTATAGCTAGACCTTGACTTTGATTTCTGATTGAGCGACTTATAACTTTTACTTTCATGAACACCCTGAAAGTTCTAAAACTGTAAGTGCTAGTGCCATATACACGACTATGCATGAGTGCTAAATTGATTCCTGGTTCATATTTTGACTATGACCTCAATTTCCGGTTAAGTAACGGTTTTTAATTGTACTTTAAGCAGTGTACAAGTAGACTTTTCCCCAAATATTTCATAGCTTCAAGCCTAATAGCTATAGGAAATGAACTAATACTTTAGATGTTCCAGGCAAACGAGACTTACATGTACTAAAGTTTAAAGTCTCCATAAGTGTCAATTTATATAAATGTGTAGAACTGTTGTGGTCCTTGTTTTAGCATGGTCAAAGCTTTGAATGCATGTTTGTATGGAAAACCTTTATGCAAGAAAAAGTTCTAACAATAATCCGGTCAAATTCAAACATGCATACAATCTCACTTAATTGACAAGCAGGTTTCGATTTAAAAACTTATACGGACATGGTTTACTCCACTTACATAATTGTTGTTGGTGGTGTTTCTGAATTTATTAATTGCTTTTTAAAGATTGTCATTCCCGGTTTCATTTATGAAAAGAGGTGTTAAAATTGCTAAAATTTCATAGTAGATTAGTAGATTATTTTCAGAATATGTCATCTTTTCTGAATCCCTCCTACCCCATCTTGCACCAGGTATGATTAGTATACATTCATACTCGGTTTTAACACTTTCTGTATCAGTGTTTATTTTATGCTTATCTTATAATATTTTTGTGGTTATTTTCGTGGAGTAGTAATAGGGTATACTTTTTTAACTGTTCAGATTATTGTTAAATGTATTTGTAACGTTATGTTAATTTGTAGTACTTTTAGATAGATACAAAGGCTTTTTTCAAAATGAGGATAGATAAGATAAGATAAAAATAAATCTAATTAATTTTTTCTTAACCTATTTTCCCACAAGCTTATGGCAAAACCGTGACTTTAAGATCTAGAACAAAAAGAGAATAAGAGCACAAAGACATCAGTATTTTATGTTATCAGTAAATGTGCAATTCTTAAATAAAGTAATAAATCTTATAATTGTTTTTTAAACGAGCCACGTAATAATCTTGGCAAGGACGCTAGGTTTCTAATAATATTGATAAAGGTATTTATGAGGTTCTATATATGGTTAGATTCTTAAGGGTATGAAATGTACGTAATATTTCGACGATGTAAAATAAACAATACAAATGGTTAGATACTCTAGATACTTTAACATGCAATTTTGACTATGTATTGTTTGTATTTAAGTTGTTGTTAAATTAAGAACATAGAAATATTTTAAATGTTTACATAACATCCAATCGAGTGCAAATAAAACGAAACCTTGTCCTAAAGATCAGCTTCTTTCCTGGGGAGGGGTACCGTTAATGTCTGACATGAACATTTATTTCATACATCTAGGTTATTAAATATTAAGATATTTGTTATTTCAAAAGCACCACAATTTCGTAGATTCGATTTGTTTTAATATATTGAAATGCAATTTGGAATAAAACTTTAACAAATGATGGATGTGACCAATTCACTTAATTTTAAACAGACGGAGGATATTCAAAGGTCCAATGCTGTTCATTTAAATAACGCCATGGTGTAAGCTAAGGGTGTCCGATGTTAGATTTATTATATAAAATATTTCTACTTATAAACTATATTGACACGCTTTCTCTAAGAAATGTGTCAAAATTAACAAATGATGCAAAATGACTGATGTAGCATGCTAAAGGTGTTACAGATGAAATATGATGTGTCGGGCCAAATGTTACCTGTACATAGGTGTTAACAAAAGGATGAAGCTATGAAATGATAACACATCATAGTTAAATAAGTCACGGAATAAAACTGCAAAGACTTAAGGTAAGAATTTTAATTGTATTGTTTCAGGGAAGATCAGTGGTGACTCAAACTGACAATAAATATTTTTAATAAGTAACATTAATTTTATTTTTAACATTCTTTACTTGTGCAGTTTTTCATAAAATATATATGAGTTAGTAAATATGAACCAAATTTAAAGAAAAAATATATTTACTATTATAGAAGACGAATCAAATAGATAATGAGAACATAAACAAAAGAGGCTCACTTCAATACTTGATCAAATTTAAAATACACAATTAGGTAATTAACGTACTAATATGCTGCAATATTTGCCTGATATACTTGTAAGACCCTTGTAACGAAAAAAAAATTCTTTGATCATACAGTGTTTCACTCGGAAGGTATATGTATTAATTTTGGTCAAACATACCAGTACATCGAAACAATATATATAGTAGCATTGTATGTGCCGTGTACATTTTAAAAATAACACTGTAAACAACTAACCTACATATATTTTTTTCCTTTCAGAATGAATTGCAAATGCCTTTTTATATTGATTTTTGGATTTGTAACTAAAAGTTTTGGCTTTTTCGGAGAGATTTTCGACACTATTGAGGAGCTCCCACTTCGATTTGTTTCAGGAACATGTTTCTTTTTGTTGGATAGAGCTTACAATCCGGGTGAATTTGAAGTTCAAGTAATGCTTAGTGGAGCTACCGTTGACCTCTATGTAAGTCTAAATTATTTGATTTAATATATTCATATTAATGTCATCATTAATCTTATTTCAGATTCTTAGAGAAAGGAATGAGAAACTCTATGTTACAGTATACACAATATTTATTTTCACTTAAATAATAATTCTTTAAATATATGTTTACCTTGTAAATTTTTCGAAACAATGAAAATTAACCAGATATAGACGAATAGATCTAAACAATATTATGCTTCTGAACATTGATACGCGGGGCGTGAAGAATATATATTTTTTTATAAACAAATCATTTAATTAGAAATGAGTTCAAGTAAAGATATTTTAAATAAAATATAGTAAGTTCTTACATAGCAGAATTACAACAAAGAAGAGTACTGAAGCAAAACAAAAAAACCAAAGCCACACACACATGAAATATGCCTGTACCGAGTCAAGACCACTGTAATTTATTCAATTTCGCCGGTATGTGTTCTCTTTAATTTTTCTTTTCTTCTTTAACTTTGATATGGATCATCCCAGTTCAGTACTTTTGTACTTTCCTTTATTTTACTATCTTTTCTGAAGCAAGGTACCTTATGCTCTTTATTTACCTTTTTTCAAATTTTTTTACACAGTCTGAAAACTATGTACCCTACGACAAAGATCCAAATGGATTATCATACAAAATAATTAACTTACAAAAACTCGGACCAGGATTTTCAAAATTGAAATTCACCGTTGGATATTTTGGTTCATACTACTTTAGTCCACGGGCATGGTGCAATAGAATCACTGATCAGACCACAACAACTCAACCGACAACCACAACCACGGGTACAAAAACAACTACAACAGAACAACCGTCGACAACTACTATTGTTATCACAGATTCGACAGCGGGGACTACCACACCGCCACCTGTGGAAAGTACAACAACAACTGACGTGATCACAACCCCAGCAACAGATCCTATCACGACAACAACCCAAAACCCAATAACAAGTCCTGAGACAACTACACTGAACACTCCACCGGTCCGTCCTACACCTTCTTGAATCATAAGGAAGACTTTTGTGGATTTTGATTAATGATATGAATTCATGCTATTCATGACATCTGGTGGAAATTGATGCGAAATTCATTTAGAGGCAACAGTTGGGATAACAAATTATGAAAACTAGAAAACTAAGACACTAGACGAAAAACCACGAAAACTTCTGCACATATTGTTTAACTGTTGGTGTCTTAATTGCTTGAAACTTTTGTTGTAATTTGAAGCTATGAAAAAGTTAGTACAAAGGAAATGCAATTATAATTATTACAAATCTTCATCTCATTGTATGTCTATAATTTTATGTGTTATAATCCCGAAGTGGTTCTCAGAAATCCACATTAGTAAACCTTCAAGGGTTTCCTTTGTTCATTTAAAAAAAAAATAGTACGTCTCTTCTGTATTCAAAGTGAAACAATAGTAAAAGCTCAGAGTAAAAGCAAATTCAACAATGTTTGATGTTGCCATAAAGACAATTTGTATATAGGTTGAAGCTGTATAACTGTTTTATATCTAAATAAATTAAATTAAATAATTCTTAGCTGTCTTTGAGTTGGAAGATAAAAGACATGAAGGACTTTCTTTTCTTCTAGGTCCGGTTTTAAGAAAGCCCAACTGAGTGATAAACGCCCTAGAAACGATATTTAGGTTATATATTGGCGGGTGTGAAATGATGGGGCTTATGGGAATTGGATAGAAAACAAAGGAACAATTAAAATTTGAATACCGCTGGAAGAGGTGAGATCTAGGTAGGGGCGGAAAATTTAGCATGTATGTGGTGCACTTCTTGGTGGTTCATCTTTTACGTGCACGAAGCGAGACACTCTCCACACACGATGACCGACTGTGGTCAGAGGTAAGGCTTTCTGTATTATAGACCTGTACAACAACGATGGAGGGCCGCAATATTTAGCCACCAATGGTACACACCTTGGTCGCTCTGGGGGCTGAGCACTAACCCGATATCAGACTCTTAGTCGCCTATTACAAAGAAAACAAAAAAACTCTTTCTTAGCCGTCTAGAGTCAGACTGGATCTAAATTTAGAAGCAAAGATATTTAAAAATTCATAAAACAAGGTCTAAAAATAACAAAACATTCGAACGGCTAAACGTACGATAAACTTTTAGTAACATTACCACAGGGTGGGAACGGAAATTGTATAGTTTCCGGAAGCGCCGTTCTTATGACAAGGAAAAGGTAGCGCCAAGTTCAAATCCCATGGACTCGTTAATAAAAGTACTTCTCATTTAGTTAAATACACAATAACGTTCCACCATTGCTATCAATATAGTGCACATATAAGCTTTATGTAGTGACAAGTATCTGAATTAAATGCGTTTTATTTGTATGTTTGCGTTTAAGCATGGATTTTTTTAACAAAAATAGTAGCTCGAACATCTGAAAAATACAAGACCATCTTCTTTTTTCGATCGAGTTTAAAGAAAACACACATTGAACGAATGTCGATTTGTATTTTTTGTAGCCTTTTGATATTGAACATTAAAAATCAATTGCAGTTATAGAGCAGATATCAGTTTTTTAGTGACAATTTATGATATTGTCTCAAAATCTTGAAATCAAAAGTGAACGGGTAGCGTCAAGGTAAGAAAAAATGTATGAATAGGTAGCGCCGAAATTATTTTAAATACAAACAACCTCTCTAACTCATCACAAGCCGATCTAGGAATATACTTAGCAGTTCATTCGATGTAAACTAGCGTTTGGTAACTTTATTCATGACTTTGTGGCATTAAGTTGTGCAACTAATTTCCGAGTCTATATTTTTTTAAGCCTTGTGAGGTTACCCTTCCCCCATTTTCCCGGTCTAATCATTTGTACCCTTGTTGATATTGTTTCTTTAATTTTAGTTTCTTATATTTTCAGTTCTTTTTTGGGGGGAGGGGGTATATTTTGTATACAAATAAACCCCTTTCTTTATGCTGGCGTCACACTGTCCCGATTTTGACATACGATGGACACACGAATGCGAAAATTTCAACTTTGTGCGAAGTTAGTCCCGAAGTTGCTAAAAATCAAAATCAAAGCCGAAGGATATACGATTAGAACAGATGGCTAAACGATTAGAAAAGTAGCAAATACGAATGGCTGCGAACCGATTACGAGGTTGTTACGATGTTATCAAGATTAGACTCGAAGGAGATACGAAGTTATACGATGTCTGTACGACGCTATGTTTAGCATACGATGGGTCTACGATGCATCCCGAGGGTTATACGAAGTATGAAATGTAATAACACGATTATCAATAAGATTATATAGTTTATTGTATGTGTTGCATATAAATTGTCCTTTGCTGCTTCCATAACAAGTTAAAACGAAGGCTTTTCAAATATACCCTTCTGTCCCTGATGTCGACCAGTAAGAGTAGATGAGACATTTGATCTAAAGCTAATATGTAGAGGCTATTACGACAGAACAAAAAAAAAAGGTGCTGTTGCTTTATCATGTTTTGTTCGTGCCTTGTGTGAATTGACTGAAGCACACATTATCTGAAAACAGCAAGAATATGTTGTAACTGTGTAGAAAAATTACAACAAATCATGCATTGTTATTGCAAATGGCGCTATTAAAATAGGACAACCCGTTTTGCAATAAAGTGTGAATTGTAATAACTCGTTTTGCAATAAAATTATAGTTCAGTCTACAATATGTCCGTTGTTCTTATTATTGGTATATATGGATAAAAGATAAAACTAGGGCTTTAATTCTTAGTATACCCACGCCGCATGTCCATGATGTCGACAAGTAAGAGTGGATGCATTAGTGTCTTAATGTAGAGACTGAAGATAGCAAAGAAAACTGATATTACTTGATTTATTAAGCTCTTTCAAAGTCTACGCCAGAGTAACCTGTTTATAACGCGTAAGTAACGCGTTTTTATTGAAAAGAAGCGTTTTATTCAGGAGAATTGATAAAAGCGCGTAATATTGATTTTTAGATTACCAAAATGAACCCAACGGGCTTCCGTTCTTTTGGCATAAAGTTCAACAATTTTCAAAGTTCAAAGTGTCCTAACTCCTCTAAAAGTTTGCGGACCGGAACGACACGATAACTTGATCTTAAACTCATCATGGTATACTCACATTCCAATATCTATATACACGTATAAGTTTTTCAAAAAAGTGTGGAAAACGTATTGTCACAATGAGAGGGCCGGGTCGGGGCGGACAGACACACAAACGGACCGACGGAGTTAAAAACCTAAACCCCCCTTCTGCTTTTGTCGGTAAGGGACTGATAAAAACTGAAGTGAGTTTGAAATGTTTAAACCTTTATTTCTGATATTGAAATTTAAGTATTAAAAGATGCCACAAAAGCCTGGACGAGGACGCGGAATCCGAAAGCGCCTGGCAGGAAAGAACAGAATGAAAAGGAAAGCATCAGAATGCTCTAGATCATGGCTGTCTTCTCCTTGTTTTGTCTGGAAAGCGCATTTATCCTGAAAAGCTAAGATATCGCAAATAGAGAATAAAGGTAATAACAAAACTACCAAACTTGAATGATCATTCTCATAGTCCAGAGAAAATGACAAAAACGAATCAGTCATACCGGAGAATTGGTGGATCGCAATGGTCCTGACTTGGTACAGGCATTTCAAACGAAATGGTGGGTTAAACCAGGTTTTATGGCGCCAAACCTCCCTCTTCCATTGCGATCTTACGGTCCGGTAATGACCATAGAACACGACATAGTTGTGAGACACAATAGGGATATTGAGGTGATCATCTCAGTACAGCAGACCAGTCAAACACTAATTAAAACATCTTTTAAGTGATGATGATCACCATTATAAACTTAAAGTTAATGTGTCTAAATCATAGTACATAGAAACGATGGGCAAAACATTAAATAGATGTCCGTCCCTTAATCTTTATCTTTCGTACATATACATTTAATTTAGTGAAAATTACGAAAATAAGTTTTAGTATATAAAAAATAAAGTAAAACTTAAAAGAAAATTAACCATACGACAAAATGCATACTGCTGCAAAATTTTGTATTTAGACATTATCTTGCTTCTTAACAGTGCCGTGTTTCCATCGCCATGCCATTACCCTATGCCATTACTCTAATTACGACGGCTATACGAATATAAAGCGAAGCCCTTACGACGTCGTGTTCCAATCGGGGACCATCGGATAACTTCTCGTGTCATTCGTGTCGCCATCGTAAGATAAATGTAACCGACGACAATAAGAACGCAACACGAAATGATAAGATGCAATCACGAAGTCATTACGATGCAAAAGATGGAATTACGAATACAACACAAAGATTGGCCTTCGCACGAACCTTCAGCAGTTTTTAAACATGTTAAAAAATTAGGAAGGCATCACGAAGTTGTTGCCGAACTTGGAATATTTCCGCCGATGGTGCTACGATGGTAAAAGATGGCAATACGAATAGCGCGATTTGGATACGATCACCCCCGATTTAGAAAATATCCATAATCGTGTATCCATCGGGGGCAAAATCGGGATAGTGTGACGCCAGCATAAAGCTCGAACTGCTCGTCTTAAACCGCTTGGTAAATCTTTATTTAAGACTTTACACACGACATTTTTTTTGTCAAGTCAAGTACTAGTAGTGGCCCTTAAAAGCTCACCTTGCTAAGGGTCAATAGAGCTTATAAATGCCAACACTATGCGCCATCCGTCCGCCGTCGTCAATTAAAAAAATCCTCAGTTCCTCTGAAACTACAGATCCAATTTAACAGAAACTTTGCAGGAATGATACATATGACATGTAAAAAATAGCGGATTTTTTCATGTTTTTTGCCCCGTAGAATGAAAAGTGTTGAAGATAGAGAAAAGCTTAAAAGCTTGCTTAAACCTTTAGCTCATTCAGCTCTACAAAAGTATTCATTGGGATTATTTTTCCAGATGACCCTTTATAGAGGTTAAGAGGTTATGGGCCTTTAAAGGTCAAAAAAGTGTTTTTCATGTTTTTCTATAGAATAAAAACTATTGCTAATATATGAAAGCTGTGACTTGCTTTAGCCTTTGTCAGATGGCCCTAAAGACCAGGGAGCAT
Source organism: Arcuatula senhousia (assembly GCA_963971305.1). Lineage (NCBI taxonomy): Eukaryota > Metazoa > Mollusca > Bivalvia > Mytilida > Mytilidae > Arcuatula > Arcuatula senhousia. Next base: position 44,300,912 of record OZ020305.1, on the reverse strand, counting down.
CTTGTTCATGTTTTTGTTCCATAGAATGACAACTATGTCAGATAAAGGAGAGCTATTACTTTCTTGAACATTCAGCTTTTTAAGCTCTATAAATGTCTCTTTTGGACAAAAATTGTCAGATGACCCCATACAGAAGAGATCATTGGTGCCCTTAGTACCACGTGAGCGATTTAGGTTCCTGGGAGCATCTTCTTTGTATAAAAAGAAGTGAAAACATATTTGCCTTTTCTGTTTGTTTTATGCATGTTGGTTTTGTTGTATATTCAGTGACGGGTCTAAAGAGGTTGTTCGTCTGTTTGAACCCCATATCAACTAAAATTTTATTACTATCTGAAATCTGATTGATTTGCAAGTTGCAGTTGCATATCTACTTCCGAGGCCTGGTTGGCCGAGTGGTTAAAGGCTCAGATTCAAATACCACACTATTGATCACTAGCCGATCACCTCTTAGCTGGTGTTCAACTCGCGTTTGTAATTTACAAAAACGGGTGTTCCCCAACTGTATGTGACTTTGTTTGTCAGTTACCTGCCCAAGGTCGGTTTTTTTACTCCGGTACTTCAGTTTCTTCCACCATTTAAACTGACCGCCATACATGGACCAGGTGCGTCGATAAAGGCTGTAACATCAACAAACACACGAACATCTACACCCTGTTTTTTCAGCCGACTTAAACTTTTTTAGATAGAAAAAAATTGTAAACCGATTTCTTCGCTTCTATAAAATGGTTTGAATCAAAATTGGATGCAAAGATTTATTACGATGAGTTATAAAATAACGTGCCCCGCCCTTTACAGATCAGTAGGGCTGTATCCTTAGCTCGACTTGGAGCAAACTGTTGTTATGAACTATCTTCCCTAAAATGCAGTCAAATAAGTCAGGATTAAATGTAATTGTTTTACGTTCTTAACATAAGCTGGCAAATAGCTCCCTACTCTTCAAATAACAGCGGGGTACCAGCCTACATAAATCACAAAGGAAGGACAGTCTACGGAATATCCGAAAATCTGTTCAGTGCTCAGAATGTTGTTATTAAATTGCTGATAATTAAAGATGCTGCATAAAAATGCATTTTAACAATAAAACGCGCGACCACAGGACAATTTTAATGATTTAATATAAATTAAAGAGATGTGTATTGCTCTGTATAGATAACAAACCATATGTTGCTAATAAACTATATGATGTTCCTAGGGTATTTTCACCAATTCCTAATGGTCGGCTAATTCGTTTTTTTTAGTTTCTTCTTAGCATTTTTAATGTAGCAATTAATGAATTCAAAAAGAGAATTCAAATTTGCTATAATCAATTTGGTGTTCATTTTGGTGTTCATTTTTATGTTCCATTACTAACCTGTTTTATATTTAAATGCGCTATTCAAATGAATTATATATATATTTTAGTGTGAGCTACCCGTTCAAAAAAAATGTGAATTTTGGAGCTACCTGTTCAATACGCAGGGCGCTTCCCGTTCAACTGTTGAAATTTAGGGGTGATATAAAAAATGCAATTATACAATTAAAACACAAAAATAACACAACATTTTTATAATGGTTTGAATCTTATTTGTTTGATCTGTGGATTGGTGTATTAAACGAGGTCCAGATTGAAACCGATTTCACATCAGACCCCGAAAAAGACACACCGTGTCACATTTTTCGTCTACTTCTCAATGTTCGCGATGAATTAGATAGTCAAAAACATCGCTGATCGCAATATTATGAGCCTTACTGCGTATATAACTTACCTGCAACTATTTTCGTTATAGTTTTATTATTTTTTCCTTCATATTGTGCTTGCAAATGACTGCTGATTCCCGTGTTTTGACATTTTTGAAATTGTCGCTACCTGTATTAGAAAATCTTCTCGCTTCGCGAACGGCGCTTCCGGAAACTGTACAATTTCCGTTCCCACCCTGTGATTACTGGCCAATCAAAAGCTATCTGATGGTCGTGTTTCCTCGTCACATATTAATTCACATATCAATACACGCTCGAAACATAGTTCCTTTGCAACTCTACCTTTACACGAAACATAAACAATCTTGAAAATTTGTAGATTATACCGGATACCAGTACCTTCAGTATCTTGACTTTTTAAGCTGGAGGACGTTCGTCATCAGAACACAATAACAATTAACAATGCTGCAAATGAACATGAAAACCCTGATGAAATGAAAACCATATCTTAAGGAAAAACACACACTGGTTTCAGCTATATATAATACTTACTTAATACATGCATATCATAAAAAAATAGAAATCAAAAGTGTGAAGCGAAGATAACGCAAGGCAAACGCTTGGAGCTACTGATGTTTGAACATTCGATATGGTCTTTCGAGAATTGCCCATCTTCAGTGCTAATGTAAATCTTAATTGAAATTTCATGCACAGATGCAACTGATATGAAAGGCACTAAACTAGGGTCAAATGCAAACCAGAAACAAAATCGTCGAAAAGTAGACGTGGACCATTTGAATGCAGTGTTATTGAAAAATACACTGTCTGACTTCAAAACATGAACACTGTTTTCTGAGAATAACAAAAGAGTCGGTGTTTCCACGATGTACATCCTCCCATGTGCTTGTCAGAGCTGAAACATTATCGCCTGGTTCGTTATTTTCTTTCTTTGTTGTTTGTTTTTTTTATTTAATGATCTATCGAGTCGAATTACTCTGTAATATCGCACAATATTTATTATAGATGCAACACTTTCATGTCTTTGCCTAAACAGTAAATGTTGTCTTCATCACAAACATAAATCAAAAGACTATAAGTTTTATGTCAAACCGGTTGAAGGCATACAGCTAAAAATGACTACACATTAAATACAATCCTTATATATAATATTATAAACCTTACTAATTAATTGCCTCCAAAATATGTTCTATTTCTATTTGTTACTGAAAATTTGTGAAGCTTATCTGTTATATAAATACAATTCAAAACAAAATAACTGAAAAAGAAGAGTATATTTTTCAGAATTCTATAAAGATTCTCAAAATGGTATTCGAAAATTTCAACTTATTTATATTTACAAATTATTTGATATCTTTTTTTTTAAATAAATTTAACATATGTATCTTGTTTTGATATTACGAATAGGACTGCTTACATGTATTCTTTTTTTACCTGGATGAATACATAATAGAGATTTCCATGCATTTTTTCAAATCCAAAGATCATGGACTTGGTTTATGTTTGCTCTTTAATGAAGACGATTTATTATTTACATTAGAAAAAAGAAAGGGCCAATCGAATGTCGTAAGTCTAAAAATGCAAATTCGATAGACATAAAAATAAACAAACATACAGCACAACATAAAAACCCAACATTTTACAACTAAACCACAATCACCAACGTGAATTAATCAAATCTAGAGTGAAGTCAGGTGTTTCTGAAAATTAAGCAGTGAGTGAAATCTTGTGTTCAGCACTTGCTGTTTCCATTAGGACACCCGTCACGTTGCCAACGTCCAATTTTGTTTTGTGTTATAAATCCGGAGCATGAAACAAACCAATGATTTAAGGGTTTTCCCCTTTTTTCTTTGTTTAAGAGAAGGGTCAGCGTGCTCTGACAAACGTTACCATATTGTTTACACCCAAGACAAAAACAAAATCACAAATCACGTGTAACAACGAGTATTTGGCTTCATAATTGTTGATAAGGACGTCGTTCAATTTACTTTAAGTAGACTCAACAAAACGATTTAGCTGGTTTAGACACCGTTAATAGCCCTCGATTTAACCCACGTATTTATAATACCCATTGATTCAGTAAATCTTTTGAAAACAAAGTTAAAAGGATTCACAAGAAAGTAATTCTGTTGTATCAAACCTGTCACTGATTAGATTGACTGGAACTATTTCCTGGTTCTTAGCTATTGTTATTTGATGACAAACCCACAGCCATTGTCACGTCAGGAACATTAGGGTTAATTGAATGGGTCTTTGCATTCAGTGACAGTGTTTTCTAATAGGCTTTGATATTTTTTTTGTATTTTTCATCTAAGCGAATTAAACATCTATTTTATAAAGAAGTAAACAATTAATGATTTTATGAAGCTTAACAAGATGTATTGAATATTAGTGATAAAAATTCAAAACAATCAAATAAGTACATATTTAAAGTGAATGACCGAAAAACTGACAGAATTTTCAGGATTTGGAAAATAATAAGACAGAAGTTAATTACTGTTTCTAAAAATGAAACCAGAACTTTCTTTAAAATCCAATTGTAAACATAAGGGATTCTAAATATTCATTTGGCTACCTCGCTATTCCATGAAAAAATAACCAAAGCTCACAAAAAGATACCCCCCGCTTCATATTGGTCTTTTACTGCAAAAATAAAAACTCAATTCCAATTATCTCCCCTGAATGATACCCGAGAGCAATGGAAATTCTTCATGCACATCTACATAATTATTAGTATAATGTAATTCCTTTATGTAAAGTTTCATTGAAATCCGTTGAGCGGTTTAAGAGTGGAAGGACTGACGAGATATGTGGACAGACGGACAGACGGACAATGTGATTCCCCCAAACTTTGATTGAGGGTATATAATTATGTCCTCCTTTTAGGGTACCAAGACAATCAAATTAACAATTTTACAACAGTACTATGATTTTATTTTATTCAAGAAATGGGTCAACACTCACTGAAAAAAAAACTGACATATACCTCTAAATTTAAATTTTAATAACCGTTACATGAGAAAATGTTAATAAAAGATTATTCAGTGACGCTCTGTAGCATATTTGAAAATTTGGTGCAAATGCAATATGCCCGATCACGCGCTTACTAATTTTCTTACATAATATATGATTATGTTTTACCGAGAAAATTCTCTATTACATACTGGATGATCTCTTATCCACTCATTCTTGATGTTTCCTTTTTATCTTAGTAATGTTTCAGATTAAGCGTTTCTCTTCTTCCTAGACACCCTGGATGTGGTTTGGTTTTAAAATATACGTTGACGTTTCTTCTCTAAATAGAATATAATTTTATAACAAGAATCGGTATTTTTAACATCCAAAGAAACAACACTATTGTTTATCAATTAAATCAATTTACACTGAGGTGATGCTAAACTATCTTGTTATTAAGCAACGAACAAAAGTATAAGTTGTTTGTTGCAGTCCCAAAGAACATCCGTTCAGGAAAAATGTAGATGTATGGGTATCGTTTTAAAAAGAAACAATTAAAGAGACATTCAAATCTTGAATTTACAAGAGTAGACTTTGTTCAAGATAACTCAAAATTCTAAAAGCTTTAATTTAATCGTAGGTATTTGAAAATTAATGTTAATACCCGGTAGTACATGTATTATCCAATTTCTTGCATGGGCTATTGATAAGATTTTTCTAAATGAAACAGAAACACGCTGGATAATATGCATATTCTATTTAGTCAGAAGAATTGTTTTGGTAACCTACAAATAGCTTTTATTCCTTTTCGGACGGATCGAGTCTTCGTTTCCCTGGACTCACTGCCAGGGCTTTGCCATGAATCTGTTGTAGACCTTTAGCAAGCCCACATTTCTTGCCGTATTTGAGATACCACGTCAAAAATCTTCGACATAAAAGTATTTAAAATTTACACACAAAAAACTCTTTATAACAAGAAGAAAATCTAATACTAGTATGCACCGCGACTCCAACGTCGATCATGCTACCTTGCGACGATATTACGAAATATAGATAGAAATGTTGATGTATAAATGTTCTAGCTTGTATGTAAATATTAAAATATAATTCAATTTGATTTTGAATATTTATGTTTATTATTATAATTTCATTGTAGTTAATGCTTTCTTTCCAAGTTAATTGCTCGAATTTGTCTATATCTGGAAGATGGACATTACCCATGCACTTGCCCCATTGGTGCCTCTTTTCCCAGTCAATGCAAACACTTTTTGACCAACACATAAACTGTAAAGGTTTCGACCAATCATAGATTTAAATTCAGAATAACTTTTTTAAACCGAACACCCACAAAAATGCCGTTAGGTCTCTGAAATATAATTTTCATACAGTGCAGATTCATTTTTTTACAATTCAAAGATATCACATTGAGATGTTTTTTTTTATATCGACACTACTGTTTCCTCTGATGTTTCATTTTCTCTGATAATCAGCGTTTTTCTTTTGGAAATTGACACTAACATAACTTCTTCACGTGTCGGCAAATATTTAAATGAGATCAATGACACTACAATAAGACTTTTTAGGTCTTTGACATTATGCTGGCAGTCAAGAAGCCTAAAAAATATAGGTATCCTTTTATAAAAGATTATGTAATAAAGCTATTTTAATAATTTAATCATTTTTCTCCATGTATGTAAGCGCATGACTACTAGTCCTTTTCGAGCTTAGTACATGTAGCTCCATATTAATTTTTCTTCGTACTGTTTTTGTTCGTGTTTACCGGTTTCCTCGTTGCCCAGTCGGACTTTAGACACTTGAATGTCTCATTGGTGACCTTGCTTCTGACCACATGTTTTAAAAGATTTCGGCTAGAAATATGATAATCAATGGGAACTATCGGGTTTTCACTTTTCTAAACCTCATGTGTATAAAAGTTTTGTATCAAGTCGTATATAGAAGCGTTAAAGGTATAGCTAAACCTTGATATAAAAATATAGATCAAGTTCACGGAATATAATTCTGGGGGAAGAGTTTCGATACTTTCTGAGTGTATTGGCCTGTGTGGTGCATTGAGGGAACATTGGTCTGTCTTGTATGTTGGTTCGTTTTCCTTCTGGTTTGTGGTCGTACATTGACAATTTTGCATGATATACATTGGTCTGTGTTATGGGTGCTGTGTCCCGTCGGGGTCAATTCAATTTGTTGTTTCAATTAGTTCTTGTTCTGATCATGACTGAGATATTGTTGACTTAACATATAACAAACAACAAAGAAACAAACTAATACATCATGTGCCCGATCTAAATGTTACAGGGTATTCGTTACAAATCATAGAATTAAATTATATTATTCAGGACAATTTTCCAATGGCTAAAAGCAAAACATTGAAATAAAGGATACATAAGATTTCTTGGATTTCGTGTTATCGCTATAAATCGCTTGGTAAAACTTGTTATCCCTAGAATGTATTTTTTCCAGGGATAACATGAAACCCCTATTTTTTTTTACAACGTATTAACACGTTTTCTCTAATACTCACGATTCCAATAGTACGAATTTTGGAAGAAAGGAAGGGCTATAATTACTCCAGCTAGACTGAATAACTTCGCCAAAAACAGATGCAAAAGGCAACCTGAAGTTATGCCCGAAATGGAATATCAGAACTAATGGATAAAAACAACAGAACCAACAACAAAATTACATAAGTAAGTAAATAAGTTATAAAATTGCTTATATCCCAAAAAGAAAGACTTCGGTTACATCGGAAATTTAAATGAGTGATTAAATGAATGAACTTGACATGAATGATGATGAAGTATAGAGAATCGGGACACCAGGGAAATCTGGAATGGGAGTTTTGACTGTCACTGAAAGGTGGGATGGGTAGAATCGGACAATTTAGCTTTCTGTGTAGAAATCCTACGGGTCTAATCAAGTGGGGCTCTTAAACGATCGAGGAACGTAACATTTTTCGCAACATCCCGCATTAGAGCTTGACGACTCCGGCATTCATTATGACAAGACTGTCGCAATCAATCACATGAGGCACACATCCCAGTCGCTTTATGGACAAAGCGGCCTGACCCAATGTCGGGTTTCTGTGTGCTCTAGAGAGGATTTCTATCACTTAGCTAGTAAGTTCTTAAAATTATAGCTTACTTAGCAATGATACATGTAGGAGTATGGGTCGTTTCTCAACTACAATGATGTTGTCTCTTATGATAAAGAAATATTTTAATTATCATAGATGCGAGCCCTACGGCATTGTGCATGTTTTGAGATGTGCCAGAAATATACTGACGATAAAACCGGAACAGGTTTACTTTTACGGAGTGAAAAAAATAATAGGCACGGAGCAAGTCAAACAAGCAACCCTCTGGGCTTATAAAAATACATCATAATCTGTAATGCAAAAATACAAACATTGAAATTCAAAAACAGTGATAAAACCCTCATTCATCCACTTGTTTATTTTTACACACAGATTTTTATCTAAACACCATTCGGTCTTTTCCGCTGAAAAATGATTTTCCGGAAATTACCGAGCTAGCTTTTTGCAACATCGTCCCATTGAACTAGTCATACCAAATGCATGATACTGACCAAGCTTTGTTAAATTCTAGGTAAGATGAAATAAGATAAAGAAATACATAAATTTACTGAATAAAACCTACTCATAATAATAAATAAAAGGTTCTTACCAGAAAATGAAAGAAGAGTCCCATATCCTGTGGTGTTTCACTCACTTTCCTCAGTTCCGCATGATATTTTTACTTTACCGTTTTTTTTCGCCAGGTTTCTTAATGTACCTTCTGTTACCAATGCTTCAAATAAAACACTGATACTCAGAAAATCTCACAAAACCTGACAGAATCTGAATGTTGTTTTGGTCTGTGGAAGAAGCGCGAAATACTCTGACAAGGAAATGACGTCACGTAATTCATAAAATGGACAATTTCGTCCCTGCTAAATGTCGTCCCAGAATGCAAAAGGCAACCTGAAGTTATGCCCGAAATGGAATATCAGAACTAATGGATAAAAACAACACAACCAACAAAAAAATAACATAAGTAAGTAAATAAGTTATAAAATTGCTAATCTCCCAAACAGAACGACTTCGGTTACATCGGGGAGATAAGGGGGAAATTTAAAGGAGTGATTAAATGAATGAACTTGACATGAATGATGATGAAGTATATATAGAGGCCATAGAGAATCGGGACACCAGGGAGTTTTGACTGTCACTGGAAAAAGGGAAAAAGGTGGGATGGGTAGGATCGGACAATTTAGCTTTCTGCATAGAAATCCTACGGGTCTAATCAAGTGGGGCTCTTAAACGATCGAGGAACGTAACATTTTTCGCAACATCGTGCTACACTATGATTGCGGCCAGATTTCCCGCATTAGAGCTTGACCGGCGACGCCGGTATTCATTATGACAGGACTGCCGCAATCATTCACCTGAGGCACACATCCCAGTCGCTTTGTGGGCTGCAAAGCGGCCTGACCCAATGTCGGGTTTCTGTGTGCTCTAGAGAGGATTTCTATCACCAAGCTAGTATAGCATTTAAAATTATAGCTTAGCAATGTTACATGTAGGAGTGTGAGTCGTTTCTCAACTACAATGATGTTGTCTCTTATGAAAAAGAAATATTTTAATTATCATTTACTTTTAAGTTAAGAATACAGAATAGTAAATGTAATTAATTTATAAGAACACTAAAAAATAGGGCATGTAATGGGACATTAAATGATACCCCGCCACGTTATAATATCAAAAGTTCATAAAATTTGATTTCAAAGTGGCCTTTCCTGGAAATTGAACTTGACCTGTATTTTATTGTACTCAATAGCTGTACAAAATATCATTTGAATCCAATGAAGTGTTTTCAAGATATTGGTCGGAAACTCAAAATTTCATGAAATTTGATTTTTCAAAGTGGCCTATCTCGAAACCTATTTATTGGATCAAGCTGGAAATCAAACTTGACCTGTATTTTATTGTACTAAACAGCTGTGCAAAATATCATTCAAATCCTTTGACGCGTTTTCAAGTTATTGGTCGAAAACGCAAAATTTCATGAAATTTGATTTTTCAAAGTGACCTATCTCGAAAACTATTTTTTGGATCATGCTGGAAATCGAACTTGACCTGTATTTTATTGTACTAAACAGCTGTGCAAAATATCATTCAAATCCTTTGACGCGTTTTCAAGTTATTGGTCGGAAACTCAAAATTTCATGAAATTTGATTTTTCAAAGTGGCCTATCTCGAAAACTATTTTTTTGATCATGCTGGAAATCGAACTTGACCTGTATTTTATTGTATTAAGCAGCTGTGCAAAATATCATTCAAATCCTTTGACGCGTTTTCAAGTTATTGGTCGGAAACCTTCGGGGGACGGACAGACAGACGGACAGACAGACGGACAGACAGACGGACGGACGGACAGACACCGAAAAAAACTGAGGGTATAACATAATACCCTGCCACTTCGTGTGGCGGGGTATAAAAAATGCAAGTATCATAAGTTCGAACAGTAGTTACTGTGACGGGCATTTTTGACAGGATGCAGGACGAAACAAAGATAGTTCCAAAGTGACCCCTATACTTCTTTTGGTAACACGTTGCAGCAAATAATTTTATATCAAATAGATCCTTTTAGTCTTATAACAAACTTCCTCGTTTTACTATCAACATAAACTCGACGGATGAGTAAAGGATCCCGTTGACGTCATACACACACCTTATGTGATTGAAGTAACTGTATATTATTTCTGAAAGCTGAATACTTCTTAAAGGTTTGATATATATTCAGTTGTCGGGATTGACCCTGTCATTACAATGGCCACTGGGTTTCATTTCCTTATTGTTAGTAACCACAGAGTTTACTAATTGGATCAGCGGTTGTCAGGAAATATTTTTTTTCCTTGTTAAGATACTAGTAAGTATTTAAGTCTTGTTTAGAATGTAAATCATTGATGTCAGTTTCTAGGAAAGAACCGGTAGTCTCGAATAAAAAAAAACCAATTAACCCAATGTCGATGCCCTATTGTCCTGTTTTCATATTGTTTAAGGAAAAGCCAATGAAAAGAGATTGAAGCAAAATGTCAACCCCCCTCTAAATAGATATACACATTTATTTGTTGTCTTTTATATATCAAATAATTTTAGAATAGGCAATATGCGGAATTGTTTTTAAACTATTATCCAACTCGTTAGTAAAAACAGCATAGAAGAGACAACTTTATATTAGATCAAGGTGTGAGGTTGAGGGGCTTCAACATATACATTGAGTAATTGCCACTTTTACCATTATTAGTTCTAACTTGATGTAAACAACAATTTTAGCAAACAATTAAAAAAACATACTGGTACAGGATTGTGTAAATACCCGCCAACCCGCCATCAAGACCGCCAACGTCGGCAACATTTCCGAACACCCCCTGTTCGGTAACGTCGCCAACGTCGCTAACATTACCGAACATGGGGTTGTTCGGTAATGTCGCCATCGTCGCTAACATTTACCGAACATGGGGTTGTTCGGTAATGTCGCCAACGTCGCTAACATTTACCGAGCATGGGGTTTTCGGTAATGTCGCCAACGTCGCTAACATTTACCGAACATGGGGTTGTTCGGTAATGTCCCCAACGTCGCCAACATTTTATGAACATTTCTATGCATTTACTGTCACAAACATTTATTGAAACAGAACACATCCATGTTCGGCAATGTTGCCAACATAGTTTCTAGTTATAGTTATTGATTGTAAGGGCAGACAACTCTTGATATTTTGGTTTAATAACAAATGATGCTGATTTTTCTGTAATAACTAAAATATGTTACGCCCCTGACTGTTGAAACAATATTTTTTTTGTTTTTTTCAATTTTAAGATTATTTATATTTCCCAATAATCATGATAATATTCCTTTTAAACAAAAAATGCACAATACCTGGCTTTAACATGTTGGAAAGGGATTTATAGAAGCATAAGGCTTGTTTCTCAATCCAGGATAAATAAATATGTTTAAACTACCATTCTAAATAAGATGAATACATGTTTAAGCAATAAGGGCTGCTTTTACAGAGCCGCATTAAAATGTAAGCTCAAATGTTACATGTATATCAATGAATAAGACACTTGATATAAATAAAAATTTGTTTATTATTAACGAAAGAAGGTGGAAATTTTTAGTAATAAAATAGTAATTGCCTTACAATTTATATATATATCATATGCCCATAAATATATTCTGTATCCTAAAAACACTGGTCTGTGACATAATTTCATGCCTTTGAATATAGTATTCCTTAAATCTTAAATGAACAGTATGTCTTTAAAAGCAAGCACCAGTTACAATTACATGTAATGTTAGTAGATTATAAACTTTGAAACTATGTTTTGAAATTGTGCAGAATCAAATTATCGCTTTTTTTCAAGTGCAGATTCAAGGTGTACACCCACTTCAGCTTACAAATAATTTTGTTTGCGTTGTGTACTGTTATAGCCGCAGATAACATGATTTTTTTTATAATTTCATGTGATTTACCACCTCAAGCTGTGCATTTCAACTTTGTTTTCATGTTCATGACGGGGTATAATATTTTCACCGGGATAGAAACGTATATTGCACCAGATAAGTCCTAACAATTGGCGATTGAAAATGATCTTCACTTGGTCCTGCTAATAAGCATTCGACCGCGTCCGATAAAGTAACATACGTTCAATCATCTCGCAGACCTGTAAAATTATTTTGAATTTTTAATAAAATTTGAAAAAAAACAATACTATAGTAGCATAGATCTGTATATTAAATATTTGATATATAGGTCTATGATAGTAGTCTTCGTTAGTATCAGGGATATTATTCTATCAATCTCATACTGCCGTATAAACTATCAGTTTGGCATCTGTCAGCTAGGTTAGGGTAAGCATTTCAATAGGTTAGCATTAGGGAGCAGCCTCGACTATAAGGTTTAGCATCAAGGAGCCGACTTGACTATCATGTAAGTGTCAGGGAGTCGTTTCGACTATCATGTTAGCATCATCAAGGAGCCGCCTCGACTATCAGGTTAGGGTTAGCATTTCAATAGCTTAGCACCAGGGAGCCGCGTCGACCAACAGGTTAAGGTTAGCATTTTAATAGGTTACATTAGGCAGCCGCCTCAACTATCAAGTTAGGGTTAGCATTTCAATAGATTAGCATCAGGGAGCTGCGTCGACTATCAGGTTAGGGTTATCATTTCAATAAGTTGGCATTTGGGAGCCGCCTCGACTATCAGGTTAGGGTTAGCATTTTAATAGCTTAGCAACAGGGAGCCGCGTCGACTATCAGGTTAGGGTTAGCATTTCAAAAGGTTACATCAGGGAGCCGCCTCTACTAGGTTAGGGTTAGAATTTCAAAAGGTTACATCAGGGAGCCGCCTCGACTATCAGGTTAGGGTTAGAATTTGGGAGCCACATCAACTATCAGATTAGGGTTAGAATTTCAATAGCTTAGCACCAGGGAGCCGCGTCGACTATCAGGTTAGGGTTAGCATTTCAAAAGGTTACATCAGGGAGCCGCCTCGCCTATCATGTAAGGGTTGGCATTTCCATTAGATAGATTCAGGGAGCCGCCTCGACTATCAGGTTAGGGTAAGAATTTCAATAGGTTAGCATCAGACAGCCGTCTCGACTATCAGGTTAACATCAGGGAGCCGCATCGACTATCAGCTTAGAGTTAACATTTCAATATGTTAGTATCAGGGAGCCACCTCGACTATAAGGTTAGGTTCATAATGGTGCAGAATTGCTGTTTTTACTGAATTGACTGGATTGACATATGAGTTCAATTGACTGAATTGTCAAAAGAGTCAAATAAGTTACCTTAAAATCGACGTCCAATTCTCATAAATAAATTCAAATTCAAACTCATTATGTTTCTCTGATAAAAAATTCTTTCAAAGTCACTATGTATAATCTAGTGATGTAAATTGGGGTACATGAGAGGCCTGTACAATGGTAGAACATGACTTGGAATCCATTATATATTAGATGCAAGTTTGCCTTTCATGAAATTTCTCACATCAAACCATGGGCTGAAAAAGGAGTACCTAGGGCTGGGCCTCCAGAGTCTGTAACTTCCAATTGAAACTTGGGATACAGTTTCATGTGTACTTTCTTGGGTCAAATAATGAGGCTGCGCAGCGCAGTCGCCCGGCGGAGCGATGCCTTGGCATAGCGGAGGGCGACACCCCGAGGACTTGACTTTACTTTACTATTCTGGAAGCAATACCAGAGTGATCTTTATCTTCAGCATACAGCGCAGCGGAGGGCACCGGAGGGCACCGTAGCAAGCGACACCCCTCTATCAGATACTACGATCATTTTGATCTATCTTTGTCAATTGATCTGAGAAGCGATTGTAAAAAGCACCCCCTCATTATAAGAGATGAACATGTACATACCCATTAGTGTGTTTTGTGATACCCTTACAGCGGGGAGTATATCCCCGCTGATACCATAGTGATAATTGAATCATTATAACGCATGTAACTCGATTTATATGACACGGGACATCAATGGATTGAATTAAGACAATTGAACTGTGCAAAAACAATTGAGAAGGATTGACTACATTGACATTGTATTTTAATCTTTAGTGCTGTTTACTGTTTGTTTTTTGTTTTTGCCCTTTTGGACTTTTGACTCTAGAGTGCCCTATTGGTGCCTCTTTGCTGCTTCAAAGTCAACATAATACCCAAAACACATTCAGTGGTGAAATATAATTGACTCCTAACATGTAGCACAATATGAAAACATTCACTTAACCTGGAACTCAACCATAGTTCTTCATTCTTAAAAAAATATATATCCAACCAACTGACAACATACTTGAGTAGGCTATAATTTATAAACATTTTTTTTTAAGTGCCTCAGTCTTGAATAGTGCTTGTCTGTTATATTGAATGTTTCAAAAACTGGATTCCTATTTCTTATCTTATATTTCTTACACTGATCGAAGTTAGTCAGCCTTTGATTCATACATTTATATAGATTTACTTATATGACTTGAGATAGTTTTTGGAATTTAGTTTTTTCTAGAAACAACAGTGGTGTTTGGTTTTTCACTCTTCAACTTTAACTTTACTTTTTTTTCATAACCATATGTTACAATGGTAAAGAGACCACGGATATTATATACAAGGTCCATGAGTTCCATGAATATTTGAGATCTTGATCCCCAATAATCCCATTCATTCTTCTTATTATCAAATAGGTCAATGTTTATAACAGTATGATAACTTCTGTGGAAAAGGTGCATGCTATGTACACAGTTCACATAAAATCACATGACAAACGGTAAAGTCAATGAAAAACCGCCAGCAGTCTTCAACGAGGCCAGTCATGAATAGGTCCAAGGTCTACTTAAAATGCATATAATTTATAATTCAAATTTAAAGTCGTTCGTATTATTTTGTTTGTTTGTTTTGTTTTTGTTGTTGTTTGTTTGTTTTTTGTTGTTGATTTTTTTTAAAGTTGAAATTCGCATTGTCATGACAGTCTTTTTGTATAAATTTGTTCATAAATCCCACACCAGGACCATTCCTATGTTATAATGCATGCAGCAGCAGCCGACACTAAATAGTTAGGCAATACGCGACATATTATCAGAAGAAGCGATAAAAGGGGGATATTAAGGCCTTCTATGGGGCTCCTCATGGGGGGTACCAGGAATCAAGTAATCAGCCATATTTTGCCAATGTAATCAAATAATCATATATTCTTTTAGAAATGTAATCAAAAACTTTTTCCCAATAGGAATCAAGTAATCAAAAATTCAACCTTTGTAATCTAATAATCATTAAATATTTGCTCTTGTAATCAAGTAATCACCTTTAAAATGGCCTGGGAATCATGTAATCAAAAACCCCATGAGAAGGCAATTCTATGAGCCCTTTGTTTATTTATAGTTGTTTGTTGTAATGATAAAGTATATTTAAATGTAAACGATGATTTATTTTTTAGTTTTTTTTCTTTTTCCCAGAGATAACAATAAACAATTAATAATTATTTTCTCAGTTTTCTCTTTTGACTCAATTTTATCACGAGGCATGTCACTATTTACCTATCAAACCAGTGGCGGATCCAGAACTTCTGAAAAGAGGGGCACTGACTGGCCTAAGAGGGGGCCCGCTTTGATCACGCTTCAATGATTTCCTATATATTCAACCAAAATTTTCCACCAAAAGGGGGGGGGGGGGCGGGCCATCCAGGCCCCCCCGGATCCGCCTATGTCAAACTGACCATGGATCTACTACGTCAGAGAAAGTGTGTGCACATAT
Source organism: Arcuatula senhousia (assembly GCA_963971305.1). Classification (NCBI taxonomy): domain Eukaryota; kingdom Metazoa; phylum Mollusca; class Bivalvia; order Mytilida; family Mytilidae; genus Arcuatula; species Arcuatula senhousia. Next base: position 44,284,931 of record OZ020305.1, on the reverse strand, counting down.
ACAATGTCAATATTTGCATGTGACCATACGCGGCCTATAGGAACCAATGAAGAGGGGGGGGGGGGGGCAAGGGAGGGTCCAATAACACCTTAACAGGGAATTGATTTTCCCCAATAACAGATAACAGAGAATTGATATCCTCAATAATAGATAACAGCATTTAAAAAGTAAAAAACAGTTAATATGTAAGTATTAAAACCAATAACAGCTAAAAACTATGTGAACTTAGTTGACACTTTCACAGTTCTACCACTTTTAGTTGTGACAGCTCTCATTTTGGACTGACCATTTCAATTTAGCTAACATACTATTTTTAATAACAGATAACATAAAATTATATTATTCAATAACAGGTAACAGTAAACTGAATTTCTTCAATAACAGTTAACACAGAACTGGTCAATAACAGTTAACATTAAATCTGATATCTGCAATAACAGCTAACAGAGAACCAATTTAAGCCAATAACACAGGAACAGCTAACCCCCTTGCCCCCCCCCCCCAATGAAATAGCGAATTCATCCAGATCAATTTCTCCCAACTTATATGTAATATACTTATTTTTAATAATGAGACAATAGAAAATGTCTCAGAATATCCTTATTTAGGATTACTTATTTCAAAGTCCAATGGCAACATGAGCCATAGTACAACAGAATTAACCAAATAGACAAAAAAGGTATTATTTTCTATAAAGTCTTATACCAAATCTCTAAGTAATCTTCCAGTAAATGTTTCTAATAACCTCTTTGACACACTAGTAAGACCTATCTATTAAACATACAATTCTGAAATTACATTTTTAGACTCGTATAGTTGCCATTTTAATGCTAAAAACAATTTAACAGAGCCCTGGTCTCAGGGAAAAATGTAGACCCTTTCCATTTTATTGATAAATCTGCATCTCGCATATTGCAAAAATGCACTTGGCATTAATATAAGAATGCTTCAAATTTTGTAACTAGACAAGAACTGGGTAGAATGCCCATTGAATGTCATATCAAAATATCAACTATTACTAGTATGTATTTAGCACGGCTATTTCACTACAAATCTAAACCCTCTATTAAGTGAATCTTTCCAATTAACTAAAATACTAGATGAAAAGGGAACGTATACCTGGTATACATATGTAAAAGACATACTTTTTGAAACAAATATTGATTTAGAAAGACTGGAGACTTGTACGGAATTAAAACAACTGAAAAACATAAAAAGATATGTAAAAACTCAAATAAACTCATTCTATGAAAATATTATAAAAAAAACAAAACAAAATGAATAGTATTGATGATAAAAGTAAACTAAATTTCTATAAAAAGTTAAATCCAGCCTTAAAAATAAAACCATATCTCTCAATTTCAAACTTTGAATTCAGGAAACTGATTCATTGACCACATATTAATTGAAAAAGCCTTTTTAAAGGAATTAAGGTTCATGCTTACACTTTGAATAAAATGGTCGATATTTGACCTATTTTTCTAGTCTATGTACGACTTAAACGACACATAGAAACAGAAAATAACGTGTAGCAGCGTCTAGATGTAAAAATCGCCGATCATATTCCCTTCCAGTTTACAAGATTACTTTTGTTGTTTTCTCTATTCATTTTCTTTCCGTCCAAGTTGTCCCATAAATAAAGCATGAATTACCCTTAAATAACCTTCCATGAAACCGATTGTGAGTAGATTTAATAACACCAATAATGAAATTACCTTGCACGTGGAGGCCAAATGACAGGGCATTGTTGATATTTGGCTATATTTGGGTGAACTGAAAAACGCAAAGAAAATGCCCCGGCAAAACGGATCGAGTGTACACGTACAAAATACTAAAAGTTTATGCAAAAAACATTTATCTTGACGCTGCTACGCCTTATTAAGTAGTTTAATGCGTAGTTTAGGCTCCACATAGACTGAAAAAAGACGTAAAATATCGGTCATTTTTTCAGAAGTGTAAAGATGAACCTTAAGCCACTTTAAAATTCCTTGACATAAACGACGAGAATCATTTTTTACTAAGATGTGCTTATAATGCAAACTTAAGAGTAACCTATTTTAACTTTATATCTTTCAGAACACATACCATTCAATAATCTGAATGATGAAGAAAAAGTAACTTATTTGTTAAACCCCTCAACACCATTGCAAGTAAATAAACTAGGATCCTTTATAAAAAAAGTCTTTTGAACTGAGGACAAGGGACCCTTAATGACCCTTAATTTTTCTTTACTTGTAACTATGTATTATTGTTTTATGTGGCTGTGTATGTTTATGTGTCAGAAATTGTATAAAAGTTGATTCGTAATATTCGTATAATTTTAATGTCATGAATGTAGAGTCTAGAAAATTCCGAACAGAAATCTTATAGAGCTCTTTTCATTCGTTTCTGATCCCTACAATTATAACCCCTGTCAAAACAAAGTCCAAACAGAAGTGCATGTACAGTAATGTTTCACGAGATAAGAATAGGGTAAAATGAATTGCACACACATGTCCAGAAGAATATGATAAAAATGGCACCTTTATTTGTATTTTAAAAAAGAACGAGAAAGAAAACCAAATTATAAACATATCAAATGTTTAGATATGTCCTAATTTCGGTGCAAAATTTATATGGCATGCATTTTGTGTCCCCGGACACACGGACACAAATATAACCAAAACATAGCGAAACATGGATACTAGAAATATGAAACATATCGGATACAACGCTATACATGTAAACCACAAGGCACATTGCCTCATAAACTACGGCTTCTAAGGGGACACAGCGGACACAACGTTATTTCACTATTTATCTACGACTACAGGGGGACACAGCGGACACAACGTTATTTCGCTATTCTTCTACGGCTACAGGGGGACAGAGCAGACATAGGCCCGACAAATTTTCTGGAAGCGACCCGTTTCAGGGGACACAGCGGACACAACGTTAATTCATTATACATCTACGGCTACAAGGGGACACAGCGGACACAGGCCCGAAAAATTTTCTAGATTGACTCGTTTCAGGGGACACAGCGGACACAACGTTAATTCATTATACATCTACGGCTACAAGGGGACACAGCGGACACAGGCCCGAAAAATTTTCTAGATTGACTCGTTTCAGGGGACACAGCGGACACAACGTTAATTCATTATACATCTACGGCTACAAGGGGACACAGCGGACACAGGCCCGAAAATTTTCTGGAAGCGACCCGTTTCAGGGGACACAGCGGACACAACGTTATTTCATTATACACCTACGGCTACAAGGGGACACAGCGGACACAGGCCCGAAAATTTTTCTGGAAGCGACCCGTTTCAGGGGACACAGCAGACACAACGTTATTTCATTATACATCTACGGCTACAAGGGGACACAGCGGACACAAGCCCGAAAAATTTTCTGTAAGCGAGCCGTTTCAGGGGACACAGCGGACACAACGTTAATTCATTATACATCTACGGCTACAAGGGGACACAGCGGACACAACGTTAATTCATTATACATCTACGGCTACAAGGGGACACAGCGGACACATACCCGAAAAAAATTCTAGATTGACTCGTTTCAGGGGACACAGCGGACACAACGTTAATTCATTATACATCTACGGCTACACGGGGACACAGCGGACACAGGCCCGAAAAATTTTCTGGAAGCGACCCGTTTCAGGGGACACAGCGGACACAACGTTATTTCATTATACATCTACGGCTACAAGGGGACACAGCGGACACAAGCCCGGAAAAAAATTCTAGAAGCGACCCATTTTAGGGGACACAGCGGACACAACGGTATTTCATTATACACCTACGGCTACAAGGGGACACAGCGGACACAGGCCCGAAAATTTTTCTGGAAGCGAGCCATTTCAGGGGACACAGCGGACACAACGTTATTTCATTATGCATCTTCGGCTACAAGGGGAAACAGCGGACACAAGCCCGAAAAATTTTTGGAAGCGACCCGTTTCAGGGGACACAGCGGACACAACGTTAATTCATTATACATCTACGGCTACAAGGGGACACAGCGGACACAAGCCCGAAAAATTTTCTGGAAGCGACCCGTTTCAGGGGACACAGCGGACACAACGTTATTTCATTATACACCTACGGCTACAAGGGGACACAGCGGACACAGGCCCGAAAATTTTTCTGGAAGCGACCCATTTCAGGGGACACAGCGGACACAACGTTAATTCATTATACATCTACGGCTACAAGGGGACACAGCGGACACATACCCGAAAAAAATTCTAGATTGACTCGTTTCAGGGGACACAGCGGACACAACGTTAATTCATTATACATCTACGGCTACACGGGGACACAGCGGACACAGGCCCAAAAATTTTCTGGAAGCGACCCGTTTCAGGGGACACAGCGGACACAACGTTATTTCATTATACATCTACGGCTACAAGGGGACACAGCGGACACAAGCCCGGAAAAAAATTCTTGAAGCGACCCATTTCAGGGGACACAGCGGACACAACGTTATTTCATTATACATCTACGGCTACAAAGGGAAACAGCGGACACAAGCCCGAAAAATTTTCTGGAAGCAACCCGTTTCAGGGGACACAGCGGACACAACGTTATTTCATTTTACACCTACGGCTACAAGGGGACACAGCGGACACAGGCCCGATAATTTTCTCGAAGCAACCTACTATAGTATTTGAGGGAACACAGCGGACACAACGTTATTTCATTTAAATCTACGGCTACAAAGAGACTCAGCGGACATGTACAAGCCCGTATTTTTTCCGGAAGCAACTCATTTGAGGGGATACAGCGGACAAAACTATAGAATTTCATTTTATAATTTTGAGGTTGAACTTATTTATGAATCTGATAATGACAGTAACACATCATTATATTAAAATTAATATTACAACAAAGTTTTGCTACGTATTTTACGCGTTTCGTCTATTTTAAACTCACCAGAAGCGCTCTACCCAAAATATTTCAAAAAGCCAGTCACTTTATGAATATCTTTACCTGCATGGTTTACCTGGTCTCGAGGTCTTCATCTGGGCCAGTGGCCTCTCTGACCCATCTATTTCCTACATCCGAGTAGAATATATGAAGAGAATGGAACAATAAACCAAATTATGCTGAACTGGGAATCCAAATTATGACTTAAGAGGGTAAGGGCTTTTGACAATTTTGAAATTTAAACAGATGATTTAATAGCTAGAAGGAAAAAGTAGTGAAATTAAGCATTAGTTGACATTGACCTGTTTCTCAATTCTTATGACTTCATGCATTTAGTCACACAGTTCAGCCATTAACTCATTTTTAGAAATTTCATTTTATTCAGAGGAAATAGGTTATCATTCCAAAGAACACTCGTATCGAGTTAGGTAATTTTTACTAACACTTCATATAGGCGAATAGAGTCTAATTTTTTTTTAATTTTTCATAGCCCTAGTTTTATGTCGTATGGAAAGCCGTAGTGGATCTCCGCATTAACAATTTATTTGCAATTGGTGTCAATGATTTTTAAGAAAAGTTATTTCATTCGATTTGCTTTGATAAGTATAAAGTTATTGCAGTTGATTATAAGAGAAATCTTTTACGGAGTTTAGTAAAAATACTTTAATCGATTTGCGTGTTGCTAGGAGTGGGTTATTATCAAGTAGAAATTGGTTATTATTTATAATAATTGTTCTTTTGTGTGTTTTCGAAAATTGAGATTTTGTCATTATATGAACAATTCAGGAAAATATAAGTTCTATATTCATGGTGAATTGGTCGGGGATGTCTTGACACCTTGATATTCAAAAAAAAAACAAATATGCACTAAAAATGCTTAAGACATGGTGCTTTTGTTCTAGCTCATTATAAATTATACAAATTAGTTAAATTTAATTAAAATATTGCAAAAGTTTTGTAAAGATAGCTTAATCTTTTTTATATGCCGCCAATCCCGCTGAGCCCTGTCAAGTCATGAATGAAAATTCAAATAGCATCTACAATAAACAAACAATAAACAATAATGAATACAGGATTAGTTTGACAGTGCTTGAGACAATAAAATAAAACTAGTATTTATTTTTCACATTTTCTAACTTTTAATGAATGATAGAAGATGTTAGCTTTATATACTTCCGAGCTTTATAACAAACGCAAAAAAAAAAAAAATAAATAAATAAATATGACACCACCCTATATTTTTGTCGTTACGATAATTTATAAGCTGGCAACCGGCTCCCTACTGTTCAGATATCTTCAGATAACAGCGGGGTACCAGCCTAGATAATTTATCTATTTAAATGTGAATTATTATTGTTCATTAATGGTTGGTCGATAAGATCAAAAGAGTTTTTAGATAATTATTTTTTATAACACGATTTATAACGGAAAATGACAGTAAAAAAATGAAATAAAAGAAATGCTTCATCATACATGAGAATTCCACAAAATCGTGATTCCAGAAAATTTTAAATATCTTAGACCTCTAGACCGTCATATTAGAAGGGATTTGCAAATTGTTAAAATCTCACAATATTTCAGGCGAGTTTATAAATAAAGTTTCGTATACAATGAACATTTGAAAAGTAATATCTTTAAAAACACAACAGATCTTTGCATGAATCTTTTTACGTCCATTCTTGATCATTGTAGATATTATCTTTATCATAGACCTGTTAAATCAAAATACAGGGACCTATGTCTTTTTATACCTAATTGAATGAAACTCCTTAATCTTTGTTGTTTGTTTAAAACAATTTATTTAGATTAATTTCAAAGAACGACAAAAAGTAGTGTCACTGTGTGAAAAATAATCCGGTGCGTCTTTTTACCACAGAACACCACAGAATACCACAGAACGCTATCAAAACACTACAAAACAGTTTTAAATATATAGAAAATAAACAAAATTCCAAACAGGTCCACTTCTATCTTAAATCATTAACGATTTAATAAGTTATTGGCAATACACGAGTACCACAGAACACCTTACCGCTACACTACCAAAACTGAGTGCATTACTAGCATTGACTACATTAAATATCATATCTTTGTCAGTTTTTCTACTTTTTATTTAACTTTTATAAAATTTTCGTAAGTAATCTTTCATAGTACATTAAATACGTTTTTCTGATTTTTTTTGGTTACTTCTTAATAGTTATCAATATTGTACGTAATTGACTTGTTAGATGTACTACGAATAAAGTAGTCGATTGTTTAAAAAAATCAAACATTTTTGTTTAGAATGTGAAAACTAATAGATAATTTACGTAAAATTTTATGTTGTACACAAGTCTTTAACTTATTTTATGATTTATTATAGTTCTGTGGTGTTCTGTGGTATTCTGTGGTTAAAAGACGCACCCAAATAATCCAAACTTTGTGACATTTTTCTCATAAACACTTAAACTGAAGAATTAACAAGTTAATATACATTACAGGTCAATGGAAATATGTATAAGAATAAGAACAAGTATTAACTGTGATTGCAAGCAAGTCACAAAGTCCCCCAAACGACCCGTATTTGCCACTATTCTCTTCAGCATGTCTAAAAACCCCTAAATATAAATTTTCATGTAAATCGGAGCACTTTGAAAATTTCGACCCGATTATCTCCCTTGAGAAATCACATTTTTATTTATATCTCGAAAACCGTAAATATCGCTTCAAATTTTTTTTTCATATTATGAAAGAGAATATTTTGCTCTATCAACCTACAAAATTTCAGAACCCTGCGCACCTAGGTTACCGAGATATTGCAATGTCCAATATTTAGTCCATTTTCCTGTTTCCATGGAAACGGCAGCCATTTTGAAAAGTCCGATTGTCAACGAAGCTTCCTTTCTTTACTAACTATTATCCTGCCAAGTTTCATATTGATATGTGGAGTCGTTTTCTCTGGGATCTCCGGACAAGTTCACGACTAAGTGGAAGAATCGGAAGAAGAAGAAGAAGAAGAAGAAGAACAAGTATTAACTGTGATTGCAAGCAAGTCACAAAGTCCCCCAAACGACCCGTATTTGCCACTATTCTCTTCAGCATGTCAAAAAACCCCTAAATATAAATTTTCATGTAAATCGGAGCACTTTGAAAATTTTGACCCGATTATCTCCCTTGAGAAATCACATTTTTATTTATATCTCGAAAACCGTAAATATCGCTTCAAATTTTTTTTTCATATTATTAAAGAGAATGTTTTGCTCTATCAACCTACAAAATTTCAGAACCCTGAGCACCTAGGTTACCGAGATATTGCAATGTCCAATATTTAGTCCATTTTCCTGTTTCCATGGAAACGGCGGCCATTTTGAAAAGTCCGATTGTCAACGAAGCTTCCTTTCTTCACTATCTATTATCCTGCCAAGTTTCATATTGATATGTGGAGTCGTTTTCTCTGGGATCTCCGGACAAGTTCACGACTAAGTGGAAGAATCGGAAGAAGAAGAATAATAATAATAAGAAACGGTGCAAAAACAATAAGTCCCCAAACGTTGTTTGGGGGACTTAATAATAATAATAAGAAACGGTGCAAAAACAATAAGTCCCCAAACGTTGTTTGGGGGACTTAATAAGAATAAGAATAAGAATGGCTTTATTTCCAATCAAGGGCCCTCAAGGGGCAAAAAATCAGATACAATGATTATGATAATTATACAGTATATATATAAATATATATAATTGAACACAGGACAGGTCAGAGCACCTTAAAATATATGTTGTTACAAATATATCATGTTAACTTTAATAATAGTAATAATTTGTAATATCTAATATTTACCTCTATATTGTAGGCACATTTTAATAAAAAGACCCAGTTCTTTTAAAATTCTTTCATCCTCATTAGTAAGGAGCCATATGAATTTACCTTCATTACTCATATTTTTAAAATTCTGGTTATAATGAGATATGCTTTCAAAAAAAGGTTTTCTAAGATTTTCATAAAAAATACAATCTATCATAAAATGTTTTTCATCTTCAATATCTTCATTGCTACATTTAGTGCATTTTCTGTCTGATCTTGCTAAATTCTTATATCTCCCAACCTCAATATTAAGTGGGTGTGCGCTTATCCTTAGTTTGCAAATATATTGCCTTATAGAGAAATCTTTTATATATAAATAATTACATTCTTGTTTATAACGAGGATTTTAATTGGTTAATAGTTGAGTTTTATGTCTGTATAAAACTCAACAGCACGTGCTTCCTTGACAACGACTTGCGCGGAGTAATTTAAAAAAACATAAACCATGCATTTCGTGTAATTTTTTCGTGCAAATATTTAATATACTTGATTGGAATGTAATTATATACAATGAATGCAATATTTTTGAGTTTTATTGGTGTGTAAAAGCGTGGACCTTGGCGCACATTTTCAACATGAAGCGCTACCGCGCTTCATTACAAATGTGCTTAGGTCCACGCTTTTACACACCAATAAAACTCAAAAATATTGCATTCATTGTATAAATACTTTTCTTTTCCAAAGCAGCTCTTAAAACTAAAATAAGTATCTAATTTCCCTTTATTTGAACCAACACAATTTATCTTTTCTTTATTCCAGTATGTATTAAAACTATTTATCAATTTCTTTTTAACTAGTTTACTGGTGACCTCAACATCGTGGAAAATGACTTACTTCGCGATGTTTTGGCTAAAGGACCTAAATATCGTGAGCCAAGACGAATCAACTGGAGCTATAATTTCAAAACAATTATGGATTCAGTTGAGGACTATGCCAGAAAATGGGCCAAAAAAGAACAGGAGAAAGAATGTGACGTTTTGTCAGAATGGGTAAAAGCTGTGAGGTCATTGGTTTTGAAAAGAATCAATTCTTTGAAAGGGTCAATGAGCACAAAGGCAACATCCATTTTCAGCAACGCTGATGTTGCCAAAACACTGTCCACCTTACATGACAAATATGTTGTTGTACCTGCAGACAAAGCACCAAATAACATCATTTTTGTGTGCAAGAAACACTATATTGACTGTTTGACAGCTGAATTGGGGGTTGGTTGTACCAGCAATAGTACCACATACACGGCTACAACACTGTCTAAGGAGGAAATCATTGATAATCACAAATCTGTCATTTCCTCCTTCGGCCTTTCTGTTGGTGGCAGTAATGATGACATTCCATCCCTGTATTGGATTCCTAAATTACATAAAAATCCATACAAACAGCGCTTCATTGCAGGGTCATCCAAATGTACAACTAAGCCTCTTTCAGTTCTGTTAACTTCAATACTTACGGCAATAAAATCCGGCCTCCAGAAATATTACGATTGTTGTTATTCTAGAAATGGTGTCAATCAAATGTGGATCCTGAAGAATTCGAAAGAACTGATGGAGATTCTAAACTCTAAATCAGTTTTATCTTGTAACAGCATCAAAACATTCGATTTCTCCACACTTTACACTTCTATTCCACATGAACAACTGAAATCACGATTGGCACAGCTGATTAAACGCAGCTTTTTCAAAAAGAATGGAAAACGCAGGTACAAATTTCTTGTAGTCGATTATACCAAGACTTACTTTGTCATCAATGAGTCTAAGAAAAAGAACAAATTTACAGAAGACCAAATAATTGACATGCTCAACTTTCTTATTGACAACATATTTGTTCAGTTTGGTGGACGTGTTTTTCAGCAAACAATAGGGATTCCAATGGGCACTAATTGTGCACCTTTGCTTGCTGATTTGTTTCTTCATTCATATGAAGCAGACTTCTTACAATCTCTTCTAGACAAAAAAGACCGTAGACTAGCTCTCTCTTTCAACCTCACGTTCCGTTATATTGATGATGTCCTTTCACTAAACAATTCTCGATTTGGTGACTTTCTCCATCTCATATATCCCCAGGAGCTTGAGATAAAGGACACAACGGATTCTAGGAAGTCTGCTTCATATTTAGATCTACATCTCGAAATTGACTCACAAGGAAGACTTTCAACAAGGCTCTATGACAAACGTGATGACTTCAACTTTCCAATCGTCAACTTTCCCTTCTTGTGTAGCAACATTCCGTCCGCTCCAGCTTATGGAGTTTACGTATCTCAATTGATTTGTTACTCCAGAGCGTGCGGGACATACATCGATTTCCTTAGCAGAGCGACACGTCTGACGCAAAAATTGCTCACACAGGGTTATGTTGCTCATCGGTTGCTGTCTTCACTCAAGAAATTTTACGGAAGACATCATGCACTTATAGACAAATATGGGATTTCGATCTCTCAGATGAGTGCAGATGTTGGTTTGTCATAGGGTGTTGTTTTGTCTTCCTTTACCGGATTTGACACGCTGAATGGACTATTGGCAACGCGACGGGTGTGCTATAGCAAGCAGGAACTGCTTACTCTTCCGGAGCACCTGAGTTCACTCTTGTTTCGACTGGAGTTCGCGTTGTTGATTGATATTCAGTTATTTTGTGTTTCCATGTTTTACATGTTGTCTGTTTTTGTCCCGTTCTTGTTGGTGTTTACTGGTTTTGTCTCTGCCCTTTCGGACTTTTGATATTCGGATACCCCATTGGTACCTCTGCTTCTTACTTATTGTACAAAGTTTCATTTTAAGGTTTGGTAACTGTAACTCTTTCATAATAAACAATATGCTAGAATAAGTAAATCCGAATATACAGGGTAATGCTAAAAACGCACTTTTTAGATGCAATTTGACTATTTCACGATTTTTATGTGATTACGTAATCAGCCACCGAGAAGTGTATTACATGTACATTGTGGACCCGAGGGGGTTGCTTTAGCATCTTGTGACGGGGATTTAAATTGGAAACCGAATCTATGCAATTAAGTCATAGCCGAAAAACTTTATACATACCCAAGTTATAATCATACACAGATTCAATGACCAAATCTTTGCGATGGAAATTGCTATATATATACGAACCTATGAAACTAGAGCTATGCTACATGTAACTAACTTAATTAATTATGTCAATTTTTTAATTTAATTTAATTTATATTTTAAACCTGTATATGTTAATTTCTGTCGTGCGTGTATGTAAACATGTATAATGAAAAATATTGCATTTTTTTTTATAATTTTACTTTAATCGTATTTGGGATTATAATATCCGGAATTAACTGTATTCTACAACGTCGCAACAGTTTTGACAGACAGACGACAAAGGAAAACTTTAGCTTTTTTTCAAATCCTCAATACTGCATGCCTTTCGGCCCTATTTATGATTTAATTTGCCATAACTTGGCGTCTGTCGACCGTCCGTGAACTATTTAAGTACTTTTCCACATAAGCTTCAGGCATGGAGTGGCTCATTGATAATTTCCACTTTTAGATTTTGGGGTATAGATACATTCAATTAACCCATTGCAGTTTTTACATTTTAAAATATAGTTGGCGCCTAGATATATTTTGGCTGGTTATATAGGAAAAACATTATGATTGGATATTTTCCCATACTTTTCACTGTACAATGTATCCAAATTTTGACTGGTAATATCTCAAAAGCCTAAGATTGACCTAAACATTTATTGAGCCAAAACAAAGTTTATTGGGTTTGCCTGTATACCTAATTCTATACAAAAAATTGTGTATTTGCCAAGTTATCTTTTTAGTATCTGCATTCATCCTAAGTAAAAACCCAAGTATAAAAGTAGTACTTAAACATTTAAATCCTCTAAAACCATTTGGGTAGTCCAAGTGCTTCTAATCAGATGGACCGACGAACACCAAAGTTATGAACAATTCCATTTTCAGATTCAGATTGCACAAGACAGCACCTCTACAGCGCGACGGACGGACGGACGAAATGACCCGACTCCTTGAACTTCATCGATTTACAAAATGGGAAGGACTGTAAACACGTGTCACAATTCATTAGTATACTATCTGTACCCGCAGAGGCTGATGGATCATCCAATATACATAATTTAGGAGTGGATCTGGCTAAGTTAGTCATGTGCATATCATTGATATCGATCTTCAAAATAAATGTGAGTATACTCGCTGAGAGGTACCCAAACATGTCCAAGTCCGGCTATTTTTTTACATGCAAGATACTATGTGTGAAAAGTCATTGTGTCCTTCCTTTGTCACAGTTAAAGTTTCCTCAAAATCAGTTAGCAGTTTCGGGGTTACACTCCGTGTGACAAAAAAGTTCGTATGGACGGACGAACAGACAAACAGTGAGTAAGGTATAACGTATATGATCGGGAAGTGGGGTAATGACCCGGCGACATTTTAACTTTTTTTTTATAATCGTGACCAATATATAGTAACAGCGACAATTAGCATATAGTCAAAATAGCGACATTTAATTACCTGTATGTATTTAAGCAAATAAAACAAAGATAGAATAAGTGAAAAAGAAAAGAATTTATATTAAAGGCATATTGTCTACGGCAAATTCTTTTTTTTTTACCCCCCAATTTTTTTATGTCAATTAGACCGAAATGCAATAAAATCAATATTGAAAAACAAATTTGCCACCAATTTTGCCTCAAAAGTACTTTATTTCGATCAAAATAGCTCGACAATATTAATTGATATTTTATTTACCTGCATTGCGTCACATTGACACAGATTTAAACTGAGTATAGACAATAGACAATAAACTTATAAAATCCCAGACAAAAGTGAATAAACTTCTAGTAAACAGGCAAAACATGAATGTAATTAAGCTACAGTAAAATAAACACACAGTAGATATAGTCATTATACTACATATACAATACTAGTACATTGACTCGAAATAAATTTTTTTTATAAAGTTTTTATACGGATGAGGCTTTGAAACAGGAAAACGCGAGGGTCTCCCGAACATTTTCTTGTTTCGAGCCGAATTCGTATAAATGTAAATATACAGTTTTAAAAAGTACTTTGATATTAAAGTTCAAACTTGCATCACATAAAATTCATTTGCATGTAAGAGGCATAATTTAGCTCAAAAGACACAAGTGGCTTATAATGCTTCCCATTTGCACATTTTAAAGATTAAGCCCCATAACGTTAACCTCTTTCTATGCACATCTACTTTTGATCAAAAAGTTGGAAAAGTCCAATGGGCAAAATAAATTACTATAATAATATGCCCAAAAATGTCTATATATAGTGTTCGGGTTCGTTCGTCCGTCCGTTCATCCGTCAAAAAAAAAAAGTGTTGCGAGATGGGGCATTATGTCTTTCGGACGTATTCTTGTTTATTATAAATTGTCGTCTATGAATTTCTTTTTAAAACGTATATTTCTTATTGAAATGTCGCTGTATTTATATATGATATCAAGAAAAAACAATTAAATGTGTCGCTGTTGTCCATTCGAATCCCTATTGTTTGCCGAAAAACACGTCCATCAAACTGAACAAATTTTGCTTGGCATGTATTTTGAACTTCGTCAACAAAACACAACCTTTGAAATTGGTGTAAATCCATGTATCTACAGAATACCCCACTAATTTAAGAGTTTATAATTAAAAGCTGTTATTGTATTGCGAGTTCTAATATTTTTTGTGTGAACTGGGATCAAAGTAGTCGGTCATTACCATATAAATGGTATAATACCTAATGTGAAAAGAACATCAACCTTTATTTGGTCTTAAATTAGCATTGCACATGATTATATTGTCTCTCAGATGGTAGCATAATGACAAGGAAACCTTGAATAGGATGTAATAGCATCTTTAGTGTCCGAAATCGATTGCTCATATTTTAGTATTAAAGGTAACTCACTGCTGATGATGATGGGTATTTATAGTCGCGACTAGGGGAAAGCCCCTCTGCGTCGACTTATACCAATCGGTATAGACTCGCTATGTGCCATGGGTCGTCCAGCCCATGACACACCACCGCCAGTGTTAGCTGCTCCAGAGTATCCTTTGTTATCACTGGAGCAGGGCCCGTCTTCCACCACGGGGAGGTACTGGTCGGAATTCTGGCAGACAACTCACTGCTAGTAGTAGATGGGTATTTATAGTCGCGACTAGGGGAAAGCCCCTCTGCGTCGACTATTAAGACTCGCTATGTGCAATGGGTCGTCCAGCCCATGACACACCACCGCCAGTGTAAGCTGCTCCAGAGTATCCTTTGTTATCGCTGGAGCAGGGCCCGTCTTCCACCACGGGGAGGTACTGGTCGGAATTCTGGAAGACAACTCACTGCTTGAAAAATAGGGATTTTTATACCTTAAACAGCTTATTGCGCATGCGCACTAACAAATAACAAATAAATTGATAAACCTAACATTTATTATTTGTGTCCTCATATAGGTGTCAAATGTCTAAAAAAAACCCGGAAATGTAAAAAGAAAAAGTAGTTATACACAAAAGATTATTAAGAAATGGCGCCAGTCTAATTTCGCAGCGGCCATCTTAAAAAATGGCCGAAATCAAGATGGCCAACTATGAATTCTGAACGATAATATAATGAAGCATGTTTGTACAAAATTTAATTCATGCTTTTATCGCGATGTGAAATATTTTGGTGAAAAATCAAGTTTATCCGCTCCAATAAAATATATTGTCTATAATGTACCTGCGTTTTCCATTCTTTTGGGGGAAAAACTGCGTTTAATCAGGTGTGTTTATCATAATTTGAGTTGTCCATATGAAATAGATGTATAAAGTGTGGAAAAATCAAAAGTTTTGATGCTGTTACAAGATGAAACTGATTTAGGGTTAAGAATTTCCTTCAGTTTTTTCGAATTCTTTACGGTCCACATTTGATTGACACCATTTCTAGAATAACAGCACTCGAAATATTTCTTGGGGCCAGATTTAATTGCCGTCAGTATTGAAGTAAACAGAACCGAAAAAGGTTTAATGGTACATTTGGATGACCCCACAATGAAGCGCTGCTTGTATGGATTTTTATGTAATTTGGGAATCCAATACAGGAGTGGAATGTCATCATTATTGGCACAAACCGAAAGGCCGGAGGAGGAAATGACATATTTTTTATTGTCAATTATTTCCTCCTTGGACAGTATTGTTGCTGTGCATGTGGTGCTATTACTGTTGATTTGATTTGAACATATTTCATGAAAATAACATGAAAAGGATTGGAAAGCAGGACTTAGCCTATATATTTCCTCTCCTTAGGTGGTAACATTAAATGAACAAAAAATAGTCATACAAATTATAAATATATCAGTATATATATTAGAGCAAGTCAAAGATTTAAAATATATAGTTGAAATGACTATACAAGTTCCAAAATGATAGCACAAGTAATTTTAAGCAAGAAAAAGAAGAAGCAAACTGTAAACACTACATGCTACTATCAATTATCATTATTATAATTATAAAATTCTTTGACTTGCTTGAGATGGGTACAGCAAGCACATATGCATATTTGGGATCAATAACGAACAAAACATATATACAGATTAGATAACAAATAATTGAAGCACTTTCTTTTATGTATACACTCAATTGGCAAAAAGAGGCATAAATGCTAAAATGATTACTAGTATATATTGGTTTTAGTTTTTTGCACTTAAATGTTTTCGGATTTCGACACTCAATCAAATCGTTTACTTTCTTTTATGAAGCTTTGGACAGCTTGGACAAGTTCCATGTTTTGAATATAGGAACATGTCCTACTACCAAATAATATATTATTGATATTAAAGTCAATTCCATAAGAAACAAATAGTGTCTCTCAAATATCGTCTTATTACTGTGTAATCAGGACAATACAAGAAGAAATGATCAGCATCTTCTATGTCATGTCCACATTTCGGACAGGCGGGATTATCTGTAAGGTAATGACCCAGTAAGTGACTGTTCAAATTGCTGGCATAATTACGTATTTGACAGAGAATTATATTTTCCCTTCTGTTTCCCTCGTTGACTAGCCAGGAGGAGGGTCAAGATTTGTATCAAGTCTCCTTCGGAATATTCCAACGGAGGAACTTAGTTTAGTGGATTCTGGTAGACTATTCCAGAGTCTTAGTGTACTTGGAACAAAGCTATTACTATACGAGACGGTATTGCAAAATGGTAGACGGAAATTATTCTCAGAAACCGCATGTCGTAAGTTATATTCATGAATAGTCTCTGAGAGAGGATAAATCAATTCTCCTAGATACTGCGGTGCAATATCATGTATAATTTCATATAATAATATAAGTTTGTGTTTTCGCGTCTTTTATAGAGTGGTTCCCAACCCAGTTCTTCGTATAACTTAGTCCTGGATGAGTTCACTCTAAGCCCAGTAATAATCCGTGCGGCCTCAATTTGTACACCCTCTAAAAGATTTTTTTCATAAAGTGTACAATTACTGTGCTAAATATTACTGTTACAACCAAAACCTAGTTCAGCTGATCAAATTCATTTCAAATTCCCAAGCAATTCGAGGTCAAATGATTAATATCATTTCATACGTAGGTATAAATTCCCCGCCTGTCAATTTCATGTCAGGTATAAATGGACATGCATGCCGTCGACTGCATGTAGTATGTTCCGGATATTATTGATATCTTTTCCATTGGAACCGGCTCACTATGTTTAAGAGATTATCATTGCATATTATATTCCCTTCAGAGACTGAATTTTACAGACCCCATGAAAAACAATCAAAAATTACATCCCCCATAGACTTCTTAGACAAAAAATATGAAAAAAAACCTGTTTGTTGGAACCTCCCTACCACCCTGTCTATATCGATAGTAAGGATGATAAGACCGATAGAGGGCGCTGAATTATTCGAGTTACCCACCAGCGAGTGATTCCCCGCACTTATCATATTTCTTCCTAAAATTAAATTGGAATGCAATTAAAACGATGTAAAAGGGTGTCATAGATGTCTAATTAAAAAAAATCTTTGAACAGCGAAAAAAGAAAATCTCCAGTACAGCTCTTATGGTATATATATATCGGTTTGTCGAGCGGTAAAATTGTATTAATTAACAGAGCGGCATCTCCGCACCGTGAACATGCATTATTTACAGTTCATGAATTTCGTCTGTGTAGTAAATATGAAAACAAAATACCTTATTCGTATAAATGTATATTATTGGAAATAATGAATTAAATTCGACACAAATTTGTGACGGAACTTGACAAGTCTTTAATTAGCAGTTCCATAGACCTGTATTTAAATTTATATAAAGGTCTATGGCAGTTCCAAACTGAGATAATTTTTAATTTTCTCAGTTCCAAATGAATGTTAAAAGCCTATTTAAAGCGAATCTGCACATTTCTAGATTGCTATGTCCCTTCCTGTTTTTTTTACATATTATGTTATCTAATCCAGCATTAATTGATTTTAATTTGATGATCAATTTTTTTAACCATGCCGAATGCATTGCGCATGCGTGAAATGGGGCATCGCGAGAAGTCAATATTTTGTTGATATTAGATTGTTTTCATCAACTTTTGTAACTGTTCAGCCCCGTGTTCAGCCCAACAAATAATCTAAATTGTAATATGATTATTATATCCTTCTTACACGGTCATACGATATGTTCAAAACACAGAATCGATCAAAAATTAATTTTGTGTCCGTGTGTCCGGACACAAAATGCATGCCATATAAATTTTGCACCGAAATTGTGCCACTAATGCAAATGTTTAAAAACGTTTCAAATTTAGTATGACACAGGTCACCTCATTCATTTGTCTGACATGTTGATTAAATAAGTCTACATGAAGTAGTCTAGAATTCATACAGATATGATGTTTACCTTTCAATAAAATTTTCACAGGCTTTTTATTGTTACATATCTTGTCTTTAGTTTTACAATTTTGCCAGTTGCATCTTAAAAGCATGCAAAGATAGAATGTAATTCATATTTTATCCTGATTCTCTACGGTCTGACGACAAAATAGGTTAACTCTTCCCAAGTTTTATTAACCTCTAGAAATGATTTTGTTATTAAATGTGGTAATTGATTTAGGAAATGTAATTTTATAAAAGATATAAATAAACACAAGTACATTTGTAGCATGAAGTACATGTACATGTAACTGCACAGAATGTCAGAGATATATGTAATGATTGATCTCAAAACACTCAAAGCCTGAAAGGTATATGCAGGGGTTATCATCAGGATACAAAGCAATGATCAAAATGTAATGAAACAACAACAAAAAATACAAGTTGCTTTTTGAAATATGTAGATGAAATATTAATGATAAAATGTTGTTAACATTTTGGAACAAAAAGACTGTTACTGACTATAGCAATGTTACTGAACAGGAGGTGTTCAAGAAGGTTTCCCAAGATGGCGACGTTACCAAACGGGGGGCTATTTGGGAAGGTTTCCGACGATGGCGACGTTACCGAACAGGGGGCTGTTCGAGAAGGTTACCGACGATGGCGACGTTACCGAACTGGGGGCTGTTCGAGAAGGTTTCCGTTGATGGCGACGTTACCGAACAGGGGGCTGTTCGTGAAGGTTACCGACGATGGCGACGTTACCGAACAGGGAGGTGTTCGAGAAGGTTTCCGACGATGGCGACATTACCGAACAGGGGCTGTTCGAGAATGTTTCCGACGATGGCGACGTTACCGAACAGGGGGGTGTTCGTGAAGGTTTCCGACGATGGCGACGTTACCGAACAGGGGGCTGTTCGAGAAGGTTACCGACGATGGCGACGTTACCGAACAGGTAGGTGTTCGTGAAGGGTTACCGACATAACGACATTATAAGAGGGGGTGTGTATAATGTTGGCGACGTTGGCGACATGTTGGCGGGTTGGCGGGTATTTACACAATCCTGTACCAGCCTGTAAAAAAAATACAATTATGTTCAATAAAATAAATATTACAACATAGTTCCAAACAATAAATTTTGCTATACTTGACTATTCAAGATTCACCAGAGGCGTTCTTCCAAAAGTTGAAAATGCCAAACACTATATGAATATGAATAGCATAGAACAATAATACATGTACATGTACCAAAAATGTCAAACTAGAAACACTAGATGACTAAGACCAACATCTGTCTAAGGTAGGAAGAACCTTATGGTTTTGACATGATTGGTTGATTCAATTAAGTTTGGCAAAAAAACTTGTTTTTGATTTCGGTATAAAATGTAAATCTCTATAATAAAGTTCTATACTTGCTATTCATTACCATGTTAGTCTCGCTTGCAAAACTAAGCAATACATTGGTGTTACTTTATTGGCGTTGGCAACGGCGTATGCTCAATAGAAAATAATGAGATCACGGTCGTTATACTTGTCCTGCGACAACATGTTTTCTACCGATTTTTCTGCTTGTTTTCTACCGATTGTTTTTTTAGAAATATGAAAAATAACGCTTATTTTTAACATTTGAATACATCCTATGGGAGAATATGCAATAAATGATCGTTTATTTGTAAAAGAGCCATTTGCTGAATACTATTCTGATATGTACATGCCACTCGACCATCCTAATTTTGACAACGATTTTCGTGACAATGTTGAAAACAGTATTGAGGACATTCTTCGTAGTGCATCTGAATCCAACGAATCACTGCCAGGTGGTGATATTACGCTGGCTGAACTTGAATCGGCAATAACAAACATTAAGTTGAGAAAAGCCCCAGGTCACGACAAGCTTCAAAACGAACACCTACGCTTCACTGGACCTAAAACAAGAAACCACATACGCATATTATTTAATGCTTGCATAAGAATAGGAAAAATTCCTGAATGTTGGAAAAAAAGGAGTGTTAGTACCTTTATATAAAAACAAAGGAAAAAACAAATCAGATCCTAGCAGCTACCGACCGATTTCACTGTTACCGGTCCTCTATAAATTGTTCGAATCTGTTCTAAAACAGCGCGTATGGTCAAGCATAGAATCCAATGAGTTTCCTAACGCACAACAACAAGGTTTTCAGTCTGGACTAAGTTGTATAACAGCGTCCTTTAACTTCCAAGAGGCAATCTACTACCAACTTGAACTCGGTAATAAAGCATACACAGCGTTCTTAGACAGCTCTAGGGCCTTCGATACTGTGTGGCATAAGGGCCTTATCTATAAACTTCATTCCCTCGGACTGAATAAATTGTTATTGAGGCTTATAGCAAACTGTCATGAAAATATATCTAGCGTTGTATATATAAACGGATGTTACTCCAAAATGTTTCAGTTACAACAAGGTGTTCGACAAGGAGGAGTACTATCTGGTATCTTGTATTTAGTATTCATAAACGATCTTCTAAACCAACTTCAATCATCTAGAAATGCTTCAAATATTGGACACATACTAACCAGCTGTCCCTCACTCGCTGATGACGTTACTTGCATAAGTATGACTCCGAAAGGGCTACAGAAAATGCTTGAAATTGCGTTTGAGTATTCATGCAAATGGAGATTCATCTTTAACTCTGAAAAATCTTCTGTAATGTGCTACAATCGGAAAAGAAACTCATCCAATTCTGATTTAATCTTTCGCCTTGGTGATAACATAGTAGACATATCAAATTCATGCACACATCTTGGTATAACACGAACAACTGATCTTAAATCTAGTAGTGACATCGAAATCTCGTGCAGAAAGGGTCGAAACTCGCACTTTGCGATCGTTGGTTTAGGTTCACAACTCATGAATCCAGTAACTGTATGCAGTCTATACACGAAAATTGTAGTTCCGTCTGTTCTGTATGGAAGTGAACTCTGGAACATTTTGACTCAGAAAGACGTATGCAACCTTCAAATCTTCCAACACTTCATTGCAAAACACATTCAAGGATTCAGCAGACAAACCCGCTCTGATATGTGCGAAACGATGATAGACTTACCCAGACTACCAGCTTTAGTTGACAAACGCAAACTGATGTTTCTTCAAAAACTATGTACATTTCACCCAGATAGTCTTACAAAACGCGTGTTTCTATTTAGACTGTTTCAGTATTTGTATAACACAAGTAGAAAACAGATCGGTTTTATCCCAGACATCATGGACATCCTGAACAAATATGGACTTCTTTCTTACCTTTTGAACTATATATACTCAGGATCATTTCCGACTAAATATGCATGGAAAAACATTGTAAGACTTGCTATAAACGAAAATGAAAAAATGTGTTTATCAACCAGAATGGACGGTGATGTCGACTTCCGCCGATTTTCGAAGCTTATTCAGTACGGAAAGCCTGCATCCATTTGGACATTTAGTAACACGTCTTCTGAACTCAAAATAGCAAAGCGTGTTTCTAAATTATGGACTGCACCAATTAAAACTGGACTATGCCCACTGTGCAAGGTTACAACTGAAGACATAATTTGTCATCAAGTTATGAACTGTTCTGCACTACAACATCAGCGGCAAATCATGATGAATGAACTTTTGCTTCTAATCGAACCATCCATTCTAATGTATCTACTTGACATGAACGATTTCGACGTTTGCAATGTGTTACTAGGTGGAACCAATGACATCGTCAATCCCGAACTTGTACTTACTGTCACTGCTCGTTTTTTTGTTAACTGTCATTTTTGAAACTTTTTCTATAATTTAACACATTTGTAAATATTTTTCTTTGATTTAAATGATATGTGATTAAATCATGCATGTAATATTATCTCCTTCTGGAGGAATTAAAGATATTGAATTGAATTGAATTGAATTACTGTGTTTTCTACAGATGAGTCCTTGATTTCTACCGATGATCTAATTTCATATAACTACACATTATCGTTGTTTCTAAAGGCATACATACACCGTAAATGCTTGTGTTGTACAGTAAAGCTTTATCATACTGTTGTAAGGAACGGCATTTAAACCAAAACCTTGGTATTTATAGGATACCTCAGATAACTGGGGTTTTACTGGCAGCTATATGGGGGTTTTCTGGACGAAACTCTCAATTACATCAGGTATTTAGAGTTATCTTGGTAACTGGTGGTTTGCTGTCAGCTATCACATAGGAACCTAATTAAACCCCTTCTACCTACATATATTGTAGTCTCGTTTGGGGCCCGGGTGGCGACTAGGCCCGCAGCAGAGCCTAGCTTGTCGTGAGAGGCAACTAAGGGTATTGGGATTCTGCCGTTGGGTCAGTGTTCAGCCCACAGAGCGACCAAGTGTGTACCCTGAGTGGCTGAATAGGGTGGCCCTGGTCCGCAGGGATTTCAGGTCTATAATACGGAAACCCTGACGACCGACCATAGTGGGCCAACGTGTGAAGAGAGTGCCACGCTTCATGCACGTAAAAATCCCTTTGTGGACCGTCAAGTAGTGCACCATATAGGCTTAATTTTCAGTCCCTACCCACCTCTCCCCTTTTCCTGTGGTTCTTCAAAATTTGCAGTTCCTTTGTTTCCCATCACAACCCAATGTTTCATTTATCATCCTCATTTCATGTTCATTTTATCATCTTTTAAATGTTCATCGCCTGTAAATAACCTATTTAGCGTTGCACGGGCGTAAAACACCAACTCATTCACTCACTCACTCACATATATTTTAAGTTCATGCTATTTTTAAACTCTTTGAAAGCAGAATTTATCAATGTAAAGATGAAAACTATCAATTCCTCAAAAACGAATACAAAGCTCAGCTTCCAATAAATTATTTTAAAAACTCTTAACAGCAAGAGTTTTTGTGGTATCTATGGGATAGCTGATAGACAACCCTCAGTTACCTGAAATAACTCTCCATACCTGATGTAATTAAGAGTTTCGCTCTGAAAACCCCCAGAAAGTTGCCAGTAAACCCCAAGTTATCTGAGGTATCCTACAGTTACCATGGTTTTGGTTAAAATGGCGTGCCATACTGTTGTATATGTACAGATCAATTTCGGCCCGAGAAATGCGTTCATGCCTCAGCCTCAGCAATTCTAGATATAACAGTGAAATCTGGTATATGGAGGATTATTTCCCATTATATATAAAGCACTTCACAAATCTCATATAAGTGGAAGAAATGTTGATATACTATCATTTTCTGATAGCCAGCTTTTGAGAAATACACATTTATTTAAATTTTGTAAAAGTGTTCTTGGTGTGCGCAAAACAGTTTTTGCTCATGAACCTCCACTTTCTTTTTATCGTCAATATTATGTGTTCAATAAAATATACAGTTTTACAATTTGTCATGAAATGTCATTTTATATATCACAATATCACATCGGTAGAATGCCAGGACCATCGGTAGAAAACCAGGACACATCTTTAGAAAACCAGGACCATATTTTTTTTTGAAATGATCGAAAAATCAAAAATACGCCATTTGTAATGAAAATTGATATGTCTTTAAAAAGGTCCGACTATTTAGAACATGGAGCATAATTTTCAGCCCAGTGAATGGTAATTAAAAACAGATATTCATGATTATCTGAAAAAAGGGAAATTGTCTCTTGCTGGAAAAAATAAACAATACCCTTACTGTAATTTTATGTACATACTTAAAACAAAATAATGTAAATTAAATTAGTTTGTTTATAAGTGCCATAATAGCCGGGTATCATTGTTTGGAAAAAATCGTCTGCCAGGTTTGTTTTTTTTATCATCACATTGGTAGAAATCTAGGACATCGGTAGAAAACGAGCAGAAACATCGGTAGAAAACATGTTGTCGCAGGACAAGTATAACGACCTTGGAGATGTGGAATAAGTGTAGGCGACACAATTAAACGGCAATTTAGAATAAACTGTTAACACAGAGACATGTCTCGCCTCTCGCAACTGGACACAGTATAAAATGAAGTAAAAATCCTCCTTAAACTGATCTTAACTGATGCTTAAGCAGCTGCATACCAAATATAAATGGTGAACCATAACTGCTTTATATAAAACACTCATGACATAAGAAAAAAGTTAAAAAGTGTAAAATCTCAAAGTCAGTAGACCATTACTGCAGGAGCATACAGATAAAATACTTTTGAAATTGATCTCTACTGATGCTAATGCAAGTGCATACCCAATATCATAATATGTACCATAACTGCTTCATGTTAAACAGACGTAAGAAAATAGGTTAACCTCGGCTTAATCAGTGTAAAATTTCAGAGTCAGTAGACCGTGACTGCAGGAGCATACAGATAAAATGCATTTGAAATTGATCTGTATTGATGCTAATGCAAGTGCATACCAAATATCAATGGTGAACCATAACTGCTTCATGTTAAACAGACTTAAGAAAAAAGGTTAACCTCGGCCAAATCAGTGTAAAATTTCAAAGTCAGTAGACCGTGACTGCAGGAGCATACAGGTGAAATCCTTTTAAAACTGATCTGTACTGATGCTGATGTAACTGCATACCAAATATCAATGGTGTAACATAACTAGTTCACACAAAACAGACTTAAGCAAAAACTTTAACCAATTGTGGTCGCCACCGCCGCCGCCGTCGCCGGTATCACCATACCTAAGTCTCGCCTTTTGCGACATTCGTCGCAGGCGAGACAAAAACCACAATAGACAACCACCAGCAGCCTTCAACGAGGCCATTTGGCACTGCTCGCGGTTCTGCAATTGGCCCATGGTCTAAATAAAATGCATATAATTCAAATCCAGCCCTGAAATAGTCACAGATAGACCTCCTTCTTAAACAAGGAACAGAAAACATTAAAAAGACAAGTACAAACGAAAGCTTTGTCAAAGATTCCTGGCTTAGGACAGGCACATGTAATATGTGGCGGGGTTAAACTAGTTTTTTGGGCCCAATCCCCCCCCTATCAATATTCCTAGACAAAACACAAAAACTAAACACACAATAAAAATCAAATCGATCAAAGTCCAATTCCACTAGAGAGAACCTAAGACAAAAAACAAGAACAAACAAAAGGACGGTAAAGGAACTCTCCATAGAACACTCGCTGTTACTTACAGCTAGATAAGAATCATCAATCGACTGATGTAAAAAAAAAATCAAACGTATAGATTTTAAATCCGACACAACACTTCAAACAATAATGATTTAGTGAAGTGTCATCACACAAAACCGACATGCTTGATCGCTATAATGCTTGAAAATGACAATAGTAAAAACGTTTATGGAAGTTTTAAAGCAAGTATCAAGTTATCAATATTTCTGCCAAAAAACAAAAATTCAAAGATTTAACCAAAATATTCAATTCATATCCTTTCCGTAATAACTTTTGACTTTCAATGTTAAAGTTTTATACATTGCACCTTCATATCTCAAGAACTGTAAGCCCTAGGTTTATGAAACGTGGTACCCATATGCCTTTATTAGTAGTAGCTAAGTACAGTTATTTCCCCGCATTTTGACCTTGACCTTGATTTCCGGTTGAGTGACTTTGACCAGTATTTAAAAAAAATAACAAACAAACAACTCACAAGAAGCATGAGTATAAACATAAAATAGCAATGTTAAAGTTTTGCGGGCTCCTCAATATCTCATAAACTATAAGTGCTTGGTTGATGAAACTTGGTATGCTTATGCCCTACTAGTAGCTTACATCCCAATCTATTGACCTTGATATTCCGGTTGAGTGACTTTGACCATTTTCAATACATATAATAACAATGTTTAAAGTTTGGCAAGCACCTCCATATCCAAACAACTATATTAGTACGTCCTAGGTCGATTAAACTTGATATGCATATAAGCACTAGTAATAGTAAGCACAGTTGCATCCCCATCATTTGACGTTTACCTTGATTTTCCGGTTGAGTGGAAAAAAAAAACCTAGGTATTCTTACTTACTTTCGTGTTAACTCTTGTGTTCAATATATTTAGAAAACCCGTTGGTCGTCTGCGAATTTTATCGGATGATTGGTAAATTTTAAGCTGCTTGTGTTAAACAAGAAAACAAGCCTGAAAGACAGTAGCAATATTATATATGTTGTGTACAAGTTATAATATTGTACATGTTACAACATGTACAAAAAATATGTATGATGCAATAACCACTCAGCTTAAAATGAGAAGATGTTTAAAAGTAAAACACTAAAATGTTGCAAAAATGAGTGAAAAACAGCAGAAGGTCTTTTGAGAGATTGTCCAGCTTGCCCAGAACAATTCTGCAACAAACTATGCCTTTAGTGAGGGAGATACACCGGCTCTCATACAAGAATTGAAAAAGGTCCAAGAGAGCAGCAGCCATTTAGGGATTCTCTACTCTCTTTCAGCATTTTGTAATGTGTCATGCGGAAAAAAGCATGGCACACTGACTGATACAATATTGATAGAGGGTTGCAAGCCCTTTTTTAGCAGCTTACAACTTAACTGCCTTAGATAGGTGAACTGTTAAGCTGTTAGACGTGATTAAGAGAAGCTCATTTGGAAAAAAAAGAAAGAAGCTCATTTGAGCAAAATTGTTTTGAAGGGTAAATATACTACAAATTATAATTAAGGAGTTATCAAGTGTGAATGACAGTCATGACAGTAGTGCATAATGACAAAACGGTTACCGAAGAAGGACACAGATTGAGTTTACAGGATGTGTAATTGTAAGTGTAGCTGATGTACCTGATGTTAAGTGGAGTTTGAGGCTATATGCAAAATGTGAGTGAATAGAAGCAATGGTATTTTTTTGTAAATTTTTAACAGGAAGAAGTGGGTGTCCCAAAACACAAATTGCAAGGTTACTTGAAGTGTCATTCATGTAAACCTTGCAATAAAAAGTTGACTGGTCAATTTTTCTGAACATTGTCCTTGGTATATTCCTAAAAAAATCTACTTGATAACATTTGTGTTTGTAAATAAAAAAAACAGAGCAGTCGCATACGACAGCTAATCCCCTTGCCCTTAACATTGTAAGTGGAGGTGACCTAAATCTGGAACAGATGTAATTTACTATCCAAGATATACCCACTTTCCAAATATCATTGTAATTGCCAAAAATTTCACCTTACCCAAAATATTGACAACACAAAAACCATAACGTAAAAACGTATGAGCAAAGGAACAAAAAGCTATATCCTCTCCTCAACTCCGTTGGGCTCGGGGATAATTAAGCAGAATTTAAAGCAAATCACGTCAGTTGGTCATATAGCTAGCGATTTATCCTTAAATATATGTTATATTTAAGTTAGAACAAATTTCATTCAAAAGTTTGTACATGTTGCAAAATGTTCAGCAAAAGGTGTTCACGTTGCAACTTGTACGATTGCATCATACATGTTGCAACATGTACATTTTATTTGTACATGTTGCAACATGTACAAAGTTGCAACTTGTACACAACATATACATCATGTACGTTTGTTTCTAGGCAAACAAAATGAAACTAAATGGAAAACTCATTTTTGTCGAGACACAGTAAAGTACTCAGTGAGGGATTTTACTTGTCATTTTCACAAAGAAGTGCAGATTTCGACAATGTTTTGTAAAAATAAGCCACGTTTTCATACATGTTTTGAATATTGAATGTATTAATATCCATATGAGGAAATTTATCAAGTTGTGAAGTAGTATCTATTCATATGTCACAGATCAAAGGAAGAAATATTTTAGTGGATTGTCACCAGAACTTTAATCAAGAAAATGCAATTGTTGCTTCTGTATTTACATACAAAATATCATATGCAATATTAAGACAAGAAATGGCTCAATAACCGAATAAAGCAATGTTTATAAAACTGAAAACTTCTTCATATATTTTTCCTCGTATCAAAATATGATAATATTTTCGAGTCAATGAATACCAACAGAAGAAACGATTTCTATTTTGAGTAGATGTATCAAAAATGCTTTCTCACTGCCAAGGGAAAGTCAATTTACATGAAATATCGGACCTAAAATGAATATTCACAGAAAAAAAACGTTTCTAATTACTAAGAAGATCAGCTACTGAGAAATTGTAATTGGTGGTTTATTGACTTGTCGTTAATTGACACATTTTTTTTTTGCCAGTAATATGAAAAGGAAAACAACCTTAAAATAATGCTTTATAAGGGAAAATATATCTCTCTTATTATAGTTATTTATTTCTTAAACAATACATACTTAGGCAAGCAAGGTCGCCACACAACAGTTTGGGAAAATATTTATTTCCAATCAGCCCAAAAAAAAATTCTGACCGGTTGCA
The DNA here is from genome assembly GCA_963971305.1 of Arcuatula senhousia. Taxonomy (NCBI): domain Eukaryota; kingdom Metazoa; phylum Mollusca; class Bivalvia; order Mytilida; family Mytilidae; genus Arcuatula; species Arcuatula senhousia. Next base: position 44,256,042 of record OZ020305.1, on the reverse strand, counting down.
TATATAAACATGTGGGAAGCTACGACAACGATCACTTTATGTGTATATTCAACCTGTATGGGTCGACTGAATGCGTATATAGCGTTAACAATTATAAAACTCACATGGTTACAGCAATAAACTAGTAATTGTATATTTTCTTTTATAGTTCGCTATTTCCGCTAGCCGGGGCTAAGCCTCATTTTCTGAAATGTTTTGTAATTTGGAGAATCAAATGCAAAAATTACAAGAACTTTTTACAGAGACCTCCATGCTCTTAAATCAGGCCACTCCAAATCGATTCCTCGTTCGTCGGAATCACCGCATCTTAAAATTGTCGACAAGATAATAATTAATTCCCTCGTATTACCAAGATTTTAAGTATATAATTATCTTAATTTTAAAAAAATTGCCGCTCGCTAGGTTTAAGGTGAAATTGACGATTCTGGAAAAGAATTCAAGCCACGTCAAATTAATTCATAATTCGGACGATGCATGAAAATATAAGTTGCGAGCGATTTTCTTTATTAGGTTCTTTTCCTAAAATTAGCGGTTCAATGTTTCCTAGACGAAATTTTATTATTTTAAAAGTTGAAAAAATCATTTTTACGCATTACTAGTAAAGAGTAACATGAAAGTCAAAAACACACTGATGAAAAACAAATTGTAAACACAATGGAAATTTATGACGCAAGAAGCTTTATTGGCAAATGCTGCTGTTAAAAAAGTACACTTTTCTCAGTGGCTTTTCAAGCAAACGGTGAATCCGACAAACTACACACATGAAGGAATTAATTTTGCGTGGCCTTAAAATAAAAAATATCGCGCGCTCTCATCCTGATTCTGACCAAAATATCCAAAGATAGAGAAATCGATTTGGAGTACGTAGCCTCAACACTAGATTTGCAATTACACGTAGAACTTATTTTTTACGAAAATTATTCTGGATATTTGGTTTTTACAACGCCGTTTGAAGTCACCAATCTTTTTCCATTCATCAAAAAACTTTTCACTGCACCAGTGATCGCACACAAAAAGCTTAGTTTGGTACTAAATTCTTCATAAAATATTGTTGTCACAGATGTAGGAAGATATGACAACGTTGCCCTGTCTACTTCGTCACCCTTGGTGGAGCGTAAACTTTCTAGATTTAGCCGGCATTTCCCGGGAACGTAAAAATAAAGATTTAGTTAAAAATAGGTTTGGCTCTTTATTGTTAGATTTCTGCAAGTGAAACAACTTTTTTATACTTAATGGTAGAATTGAAGGAGACAGAGACGGAAACTACACATGTAGAAATGCAAGTGTTGTAGATTATTGTATTAGTTACGCAAATTTTGTAGATAGATTTTGTAGTTGTAATGTATTGCATTTCTCTAAATTATTCTCCGATGTACATTGTCCTCTTTCTATATGTTTACAAACTACTATTAAGAACTTTGAATCTAAAACCGAAACAAACCAAAAAGATTTAAATATTAAAACAATAAAAAAATGGAATGATGCTAAGAATGATGAATTCCAAAGAAATATAAACTTGGACAAAACAGATATATACTTTGTATAATAAACTTTCAGAAGAAGTTGTAGATATGTCAAAACAAGAAATTAATACTTTTGTTGAACAACTCGGTGAAATTTTTATTGAGAGTGCAGAAACAACTTTTGGAACGTACGGAGAAAATACCAAAACATCAAGAAAGTTTAAAACCGATGAAAAACCCTGGTTTAATTATGAATGCAAATTTGCAAGGAAAAATTATAGGAAATTTAGAAGAAAATTTTCAAAAAACCGAACTGAATTGAATAAACTGCGACTTGCAGAGGCAGAGAAGCGATACAAAACGCTAACAGATAAATGTCAAAGAGAATATTCAGATAACCTTTCAATAAAAATAAAAGAAATGCGCCATAAGAATCCGAAAGAATTATGGAAAACACTTCGTCGCAGAAATAATAAAAAACAACCTAACATCCCAATTGAAACGCTGTTTGAATTTTTCAAGGAACTAAACGAGACGCCTATCGACAATGATAACAATAATTTACCCGCCCTAGACGATCAAGCATTAAATCATATTAATAATGACATCAATCTTTACATAGTAAGGGAGGAAATCTTAAAATGTATTTCAAAGCTTAAAAACAACAAAGCTAGCAGTGAGGATCAAATAATTAATGAAGATATTAAATATACTTCTGGCCAATTTATACATATTTACGAAAAGTTATTCAACCTTATTTTTGATACGGGTATTTGGCCTGACAGTTGGCTGATCTGGAGCATCAAACTAATTTATAAAACTAAAGGGGACAGTCAAGACCCCAAAAACTTTAGACCCATAACAATTGTGAGCTGTCTGGGGAAACTCTTTACGGCCGTACTTACGGAAAGACTTAATAAATACTCAGAAGAATTCCGTATTCTCAACGAAAATCAAAGTGGCTTCAGACAGGGATATAGCGTCACAGATAACCTATTCACTTTACATGGTTTATTTGAACTTCTCAAACTTAAGAAAAAGAAACTTTACTGTGCCTTTATAGACTTCGAAAAGGCATTCGATAAAGTCTGGAGAACGGGTCTCTGGCATAAATTGATTTTAAGTAATATTAATGGCAAAATGTTAACTGTAATCCAAAATATGTATAAAAGTATAAAATCTAATATTATATATAACAACGCGAAGTCAGATTTCTTTTCCTGTAACAATGGCGTTAGATAGGGCGAAAATATGTCCCCTTTTCTATTTGCTATTTTCCTAAATGACCTCGAATCATTTCTCGAAAGCCAAAAAAATACAGGACTAACAACAATTACCGATGAGTTAGAAAGTACTTTCGGAGTTTTCTTAAAAATATTTGTACTTTTATAGTAACCAGAAGGACTCCAACAGCAGTTAAATAGCTTCTATGAATATTGCAATAGGTTGAAACTGAAAGTTAATATAGGAAAAACAAAAATCTTATGTTTTTCAAATGTAAAGCTTCCCAATAATCTTCGATTTGTTTTTAATAACACAGAGCTAGAAATTGTAAAAGAATTTAATTACCTCGGAACGAATTTAAACAAAACAGGAAACTTTGACCCTGCAATTAAAGCGCAAGCAGAGAAGGGCACAAGAGCAAATCAAACTAGGCAGATACCACAACCTATCCATTTCTTGTCATTTAGAACTTTTTGATAAGATGGTTAAACCAATATTTTTATACGGCTGTGAACTATGGGGATTTAAAAATTATCACTCATTAGAAAAAATCCACCTAAAATTCTGTAAACTCCTGCTAAAATTAAAATCACCCACACCCAACTGTTTTAATTTGTTTACGGTGAATTAGGACGCTTTAGATATCAAAACTAGAATGGTTATGTATTGGTGTAAATTACTTACAGGTAAAGTAACGAAGCTTTGTTCGATTCTATATAAACTCATGTTACATATTTCAAATAATCAAAATAGGAATTTCCATTGGCTTGTCTAAAAAAAAAATATATTTAACGAATGTGAATTAACTCACAATTGGGACTGGCAAACCTTTCCCTCCCCTATGTGGTTAAAACAAAGTGTACGACAATATCTCACTGATCAATTTCGACAGAACTGGCACGATGAAACCCAAAACTGTGCAAAAGCAACAAATTATAAGATTTTTAAAGACTCACTAGATTTTGAAAACTATTTTGAAGTGTTGAATAAAAAAGACTCAATTTTATTTTGTAAATTTAGAACGGTTAATCATAAACTTCCTATTGAGACAGGTAGGTGGAACAACATTGCTAGATCTGATAGGAAATGTATGCTTTGTAATGAAAAAATCGGGGATGAATTTCACTATATTCAAGAATGCCCTATATTATCTCAAGAAAGAAAGAAACTGATCAGTAAACATTTAATTCAAAACCCTAATATTTCAAAGTTCAAGGAAGCTATGACATCTACAAATAAAGCTAAACTCAACAAACTATGTAAGTTTATTAGAATAATAAACAAAACAAAAAACGAGTCTTCCTGACTAACTATCTGTCTTATAGCTTTGTATGACATTGTACTTTGATCTATGTGTTTATGATGTTAGCATTTTCTGTATTATCTTTCCTTCTTCTTTTGTGTATGTGTGTTTTTTCTTTCTTTTGTTATATTGTAAATAATGTATATAGTATTTCTCTGTACCTATGTAATACTGGTTGATGAGAATAAAGTAAAGTTAAAGCGTGTTGGTTCGAGGGGGGATATGCCCACAGCAGTGATCAGCTTGTCAGTCCATCAACCAGAAACCTGACATCAGTCAGGTCGTTTTGCCCACAAAGCGACCAGGATGTGTGTCCCAGGTGGTTGAATGGGACAGCTCTGTGATAATGAATGCGGGGAAGTTAGGCTATAATGCAGATATGCTGACCGCAAACGTGAACGACCTGTACTGAGGTTTTTGCAATTTTATCTAGCCGCAATTCTTGAATATCTAAGTTAAAAACCGATATTTACATATGTAATGTCATTTTGAGAAAAAAAAGATTTTTCACGTTTTCTTTTCACGAAATTAATCAATTTTACTGTATGATTGTATTACATTTTATGTCTTTTAGCAATAAAATTTTACAGATTTTCACTAAGATTTATTTCCCGTGGAAATTGCGACTTAAAATTACCCGGTTAAGGATTTGTGATTCAAAAACTAATTTGCCATTTTCTCAACAGTTTTCTGTCTCAACGGGAAATTATCAACAATATATCATAACAATTTGTCAGATTTTTTTAAAAACTTGCTTCCTTGAAAGTAATATAGCTTTATCAAAGATGATTTATTTATGTTTACCCCTTTCCCATAAGATTTCAGTATGTTTTTATGCATATGAAATGAAAAAAGTGTTGGCAAAGCTATAAAAAATACATCTCAGAGATACATTGTACATACCATCTTCTCCGCGAAAAATTAATTAAGAAAAATTTACACATACATGTATATATTGTACTATAATTAAAAGTTTCAGGAAAATTCACTGATTGATTTAGAGGATTTAATAAGATATGATTAGTTCCCCGAAGCGAAATATTTCTCTTATTTAGAATATGAGGATCCAAAACGACTTGGGTTATATGGACAATTAAGTGTTAAAATTCATCTTTTGAAATCTTAAAATCAAGCCTCTTAGTAACAGAAACTTAGATGGAAAGGATGCAGTTTAGATAGTACGTCATTGCTTTACTTTTCCCCAAGCAGAACGAATCGGGCTATATCAGAGAGATGAAAATGAAAGCGACGACAAAATGAACTTGAAATGATGATGGAGTAAAGAAAATAGGGACACAAGGAGCCACCTTGGGCCCACATTCCAGTCGCCTTGTTGGTGAAGCGGCCGTTTCTGGGCGCTCTTAGTTGACGTTTACCGACATTCTTATCACTTTTGTTTGCCTACTCACCAACCAGAACCCCCACAGGTGTGTAAAGGATGCAACCCAATTCTGTTTATAATAATTGGTATTTCCACAGGGACTTGCTCCCCTCTATCAATATTTTGTTAGAGTCAAATGTGCGTACAATATTGATAGAAAGAAGCAAGTCCCTGTGTGTTTTTTTTCGTACCGCACATTGACTCTAACAAAATATTGATAGAGGGGAGCAAGTCCCTGTGGTATTTCTAGAAAATATTTGTGGTTTGAAATTTTTGATTTTTTTTAACAACTTAATCTGAAATTTTGTTTCACAAATTTTTAACAAAGTTTTGTTTAGCCCAAATAGCAAAAAAAAAAAAAAAATAATAATCGTACGAAATTTTTTTTTTTGCCTAATGACATGAAATATTTCTTTTTCTGACAAGCATTATACTTGTCCTAATCACCCATCATTATAACTACAGCTTGAGGAAGTTCCTTCTTTATGAAGGTTTTATTCATTAAAATTTAGTTTTCTAAGAAGACTGTCAGTGACTGTCTACATTGTATACCTATGGAACAGGACACTTTATGTACAGATGCAGCCATTATTATGTATTTTATCTCATAAATAATAGTGACTGGTATCAAACGGTGGTGCTTTGAAGAGATAATAGGAATAATCGACATATTCATGATATTATATTCTTTAATATTCATGATAATCGCTTTTTTTTCCAGAATAGGTCAGTCAGTACAAAACAAGATTATAATACGTTTTCGGCATGTTTTCTCCTTTTTTTCTTTGCATTCAAAATAAATCTAAAGATACATTTGACTTATGTAAGTATTCGTGAAGGTCTTACTGAAAAGATTATCTCTCCAAATCTAGATGTATTATTTACTTTAAGCAATATTTTGAATGAAATTAGCAAAAATGACCACAAAACCGCAAATAATAATATAAAGTACTGTGTTTTCATTATTAATCGTGGGGTATCAATATTCGTGGTTTCCCGTGCGGGGCCCGGGTGGCGAATAGGCCCGCAGCAGAGCGTAGCTTGTCGTAAGAGGCGACAAAGGGTCTTGGAATCATGACGTCGGGTCAGTGCTCAGCCCACAGAGCGACCAAGTGTGTACCCTAGGTGGCTGAATAGGGTGGCCCTCGTCCGCGAGGGAGATGTCAGGTCTACAATACGAAAACCCTGACCGCCGACCATAGTGGACCAACGTGTGTGGAGAGTGCCATGCTTCATGCACGTAAAAGACCCCTTTGTGGACCGCCACGTAGTGCACCACATAGGCAAAATTCTCCGCCCCTACCCACCTATCCCCTTTTCCTGTGGTTCTTCAAAATTTACTGTTTGAACCACGAAATTTGATATCCCACAAAAAGGAAATTTAACATTGGTGTGTATGCTGCAGGCTATGAACCTCGAATTTAAGAATCCACGAACTGATACTTTTTCACCAAACCACGAAAATTGGTACCGTAACCCACGAAAATAAATGAATCCACAGTATTATTTGAAACTATATGTTTACATGTATAATTAACTTTTTTCTTGAAAAGAACATGCCTTTGATCAATTATTCACTTTTACGATAAGAATGTATCATAAACATATGGACTATATGTTATCTTTGCTTTCTAAATGGCAAATTTGATAATTCGTTCTAGATTTTAAGAACTGTAACAGTTTAAAAAAAAAAACAGTCGTTGCTCTTATCGACAAGACTGACACAACAAACGTCAAAACATACAGTTGATGAAGCCGGAAAAATTAAATTGTCAGATAAAGACAATCAAAACAAATAATGCGGTTAATCCAGTATGCAGTAGTATTTCTAGCTCCGAATTGTATCATCAGTTAAGCACACTATATAAACTGGGTGTGGTTATTGTTCATCCATTTTAGAGAGAGATGTGACTGACTACGTATGCACGTATAAGTAGTCAGTCGCCTGGATTGGTGATGTGATTCATTCTAGTCGGAGTCAGCTGATATTTGTCTGGTAAATAAAATCTGATAAATTATGAAATTTATAGTTAGTGAGTTGGTGAGCTCTATAAAGGTTATATAAGTGTGATGAACATGAAATGGATGATAAAATGAACATGAAATGATGATGATGATGATGATGAGAAATATGGGGATGGGGTGGAAACCAATAATAACCAGTTAATTTTGAAGTCCACAGACAAAAGGAAGAGATGGGTAGGGGAGAAAATCCAGCTATATGGACACTACTTCACAGCGCATTTAAGGCAGAATATGACTATATTCGGTCATAAAACTCCTTCCGTCAACCAGATATGAAATATTACAAATCAAAATCAATAAAGTAATTTACGTGAAAGTTATAGGTATTTGTGGGCCGAAATATCTTTGGGGCGAAAGGGGCGAAATCCTGGGACGAAAATTTCGACTCAAAAGTTCTGGGGCAAGCCGGGGTCACAGCTTCAAAATTTTTATCAAAAAACGATCGCCATATTATATTCTAACGGAATATTACCGTGCCTTGATCTGTTGCATATACATTTTTGACAAAAAATGAGAATTCAATGTTCAAATTAGAGAGTCCGAGCCTACCTGGTAACAATTTATGCCAATCATATTATTTGTATACTAAACACACTGTTGGCACGGCAATATTCTGTTAGAATGTAATATTGCAATCATTTTTAGATAAAACATTTGAAGCTGTGACCCCGGCTTGCCCCAGAACTTTTGAGTCGAAACTTTCGTCCCAAGATTTCGCCCCTTTCGTCCCTAAGATATTTCGGCCCATAACAATATAACATTAATATCAATAATTTTCACAAATATTATGTAATTGATCTTGAGGGGTCTTATTTCACATCTTGTTGACGGAAAGAGTTTTATGGCCGAATACAGTCATATTCTGCCTTAAATGCGCTGTGTTGCCGGTGGATCTTTTACGTGCGTTAAGCGTGGCACTATCCACACACAATGGCCCACTATGGCCGGCGGCATAGATTTCCGTATTACAGGCCTGACGACTTCATCGGTCGATTGACACCCTATTTAGCTTCCCATAGGGTATACAGTACACCTTCAAGTTGGACGTTCTGTTGGCTTAGCATGATGTCAGAATCCAAGACTCTAATTCTGCGTATTCGCCTGACGACTCATGAAAATAACATACATCATTTAGTGTTTGTGTGCAATAAATATTTACTATTGAACATCTTGGATAATTTTATTATGAATTCATTTGTTAACAAAGCTTTTCAAGAAGCAAAGGGGCACCAATGGGGTATTCAAGTGTAAAAAGTCCAAAAGGGCAACGACAAAACCAGTACACGAACAAGAACAGTACGAAATACATAACATAAAAAAAACACAAAATAAACCGAACAGAAATCAACAACGCGAACTCAAATCGTAACGTCCTCGGAAGAGTAAGCGGTTCCTGCCTGCTATAGCACACCCGTCGCATTGCTAATTTCAAATTTAGTGTGTCAAATTCAGTTTATTTTTCTGCTTGGCAAACACTTTAGGACTCTGATTTTAATTGTCTTAAAACCAGATCCTTTTATTCACAGAATGCACAATGTGTAGCAAATTGGTTAATACTCGTTCCGCTTATTTTGGAATCTTTTAGACCTCTTGTGATAAAACTTAATTTTTAACGTCTCAAAATCCACTCCTTTTATTATTTTCTACTTTAAGGAGCGGAACAACATTATATAATAAACGAGGATCGTAGTTTTTGAACATGAAAGTTTGAATTTGGTTAAAGAGTTTCCAAGTGCAATCTATTTTTAATTATTAGAAAAGACGCGAAACCTTATAAAATCTGCGTTTAGATATAGACCGTGTACATGTAAATGTAACAATATTTTCACTAGGTAATGCGTTTGTTAGATTTTGTTAACTCAAATCAGTCATAGCATCATTCTCAAGTACTCCAAGTATAAAAAAGTTTGTTCTTAAGGGTTAATTCACCGATATTATACTTCAACTTGAAAATGAAGGATTGGTATGGCTTGACAATTAAGTCTACTTCAGGAGATCCTAAGGGTCTACTCATACCAAAAATCTGCAGCAGTGATCATTAACGTGCGTGGAATGTTGGAGTTTTAACCACACAATATATCACTATGGTTTGCAGTGAGAGCTTCCTTATTATGATCTAAGGATGACAGTGCTACCCCATTCAGCCAACAAGGACACACATCCCTGTCGCTCTATGGGCAATGCAGCCTGACCCGACTTCATGGTACTGGGTGCTCTTCAGTTAACTTTTCCAAAAAGCTCAACGCCTCTTGCGAACCGGGCTATCTTAAAAAACAATGTGTTATATGAAACTTTATAGGACTGAGAGCACTAAGAACTTTGGTGTTACACATTTGTACGTAAAACATTTAAAGGCTTCATTGTTTGCATTAGAGCCAATCTTTGTACGCTAAACATAGAGACACATAGATCATGCAGATTCAAACTGTTGTTTTTTTTTTGGCAAGCTTTACAAAACAAAAACAAAATTAAACAAACGAAGATTCTTGCTAAAAGATTGAATATCAATACAAATACATTAAGCAATTTCATATATTTACTAGTATCTGATTCGATGGAAATCTTTCCTTTTCAAATTCATATGATGGTTGAAACAGACGAAAACAATGTGGTTAAAATGACATGTTTAATCTTTTATAGAGAGAGGAACAATTTCTGGTTAGTTAGTTATTGCTTTACTCCTAAACAGCACGACTTCGGCTATATCTAGGAGATGGACATGAAAATGGTGCTACAATAAACATGAAATGATGATGAAGTGGAGGAAAGGGGAACACAAGGTCAATCGGGGAGGAGATTTTTGACTGCCACTGGAAAAAGGAGTAATGGATAGGGACAGAAAATTTAGCCTCTGGCATGGGGATTCTACGGGTCGTACTCTTACCGAGACCTTCAGCAGGGTTCTTTAACGTGCGAGGAACGTGACATTTTCCCCAACCCAATGCACCACTATGATTTTCGTTTAGGGTTTCCGCATTATAGCCTGACGACCCCGGCATTCATTATGACAGGGCTGTCCCATTCAACCACACCTGGGGCATACATCCCTGTTGCTTTGTGGGCAAAGCAGCTTGACCCGATGTCAGGGTTTTGAGCACTTTAAGTGGACTTTTACCGACCATCTAAGTGCTGCTGTGGGTCTATTGGCCACCCGGAACCCACACGGGTGAACAAGTTCTGGGAATGATTCTGTTGCATATTATGGGAAAAATAAAACAAGTGCTGAAAGATAAACTCGAAAAATGTATCTCATGATTATGACCATCATTTTGTTTCCGAAATATTTTTCCTGAGCATGATTTTAGCCCCGAAAGTGTTTCTGGAAACAATCAAGGACAGTCGAGCACCGAACGAAACATTATATCTTCCCTCTCCGTGCAGCAGTTTGAAAATATTTATTCACCATTCTTACATATTAAAAACCAACAAAGCCATACACATTTATCCAGTTGCGATAGTTGACGGTTTAATTATTATACGACGTTACCAGACAAATCCTGTATGTAGTTATTTAACATTATAACCTGAAATATTTTTGTTTTAAGTTTGTTTTGTTCTGTATCGTAACGTAAAACAACCCGCCACAAAAAGACAGAAAGAATGAGTTCTAGCATTCCGTTACGCTGACCCCAGCGCATCGGTACGGATTTCTGTGTGTCTAACCTAGCTCCCTTACCTGACGCGTCAAACCAAGAGGAGAAAATGGACTACTGGCAGCAGGACCCACCCTCCCTCCCGTTTACTTTTCCCGTTGCTCACCCGTTACTGAAGGGGCTATATACAAACCACCAGAATCGCATACTTACACCAAGAGATAGACCAAAATGTCAAGATAAAGAGCGGGAACTGGTTAGGACAACTCATCCATCCTCACCGACATGCTGCCCGACACATCACTTACCCGTAGTCGAATTCAGGAATGGTGGAGGAAAGCGGAAAATCTGTATTAACAGATCTTCGAAAGAAACCACCGAACTGTCAGGGGGACAACCAAAACCCACAGACATCATGTAAATGAGAGGTCTGTCCGACATTCCATAGTATTCAATGTGAACCAGTATGGAAGTCGACCAACAGTCAGGCCCAAGTTTTCCAACATCGAGAGAGTAGACGCCTATAAAACAAAATCAAAACCTGATATGCATGATCCTGTGTTAAAATCCATTAATTTAAAAGAAAATAAACGCACAATTTCGAGTCCAAATCATTATAACACATAAAATTTGGAGAGGCAAATAAACACGTCCACTCTGCACGAAGAGCGGGAAAAATCTCTGATAATGACTATGTTAATCGGTAATTAGTCCAGGGCTTTGAAAAATACCGTCAGTACAAAATGTATTTATTGTGTAGTTACATATATTCTCATATGCTTCGCAAAATGGTAAGCAGAGTCATTTAAATCTATATGAAATTAGAAGTGGCAACCTTCCCACTGTATGGAAAGAGCGAAAGGGAAAAACGGTTGATTTCTGTGCCCCGATGTAGTTTATTGTTGTGCTCAAAATGAAGTCGTCTGTTTTTTCTGCCTTTTTACTAAATTATTGAATAATTACATAGCCTGCATTGTCGGTGATTTCAACATTAGATAGTAACGATTTAGTTTATTCAAGTTTTACTTGCATTTTTATGTCATAAGCTTTTTTTTTATCACAAAAAATCATCAATTTATAAATAAAACACGTTTTTTTGAAAAATTACACAAATAAAACACTTGCAGATGAAATTAAAGTGAACAAAAACTGTTCATCGTGTATTTAAGTATATATAGAACTCTATTGTTGATAAATAAAGTTTAATTATGCAAAGGTTCAAGACAGATCGATGAAATAAGAGTAGGTGTTAAAATTTGCACCGCGAATGTATATTTCTGTGCTGATTTTCTACATGCGAATGTATATTTCAGAGCCCGCGGAAGTTTATTTGAGTGGTTGCGAATGTTTCGTTCTGAGTTATAAATACTTGGCCATAGAAAATCAGAAAAAATAATGGAAATATAACTTAAGTTCTAACTTTAAAACAGGGGACAGGTTAATGAAGCTGTCCTAAGCTGTATCCTAAACAATGTCTTATGACTTAATATATAGAAAGGATCATCCTTAGACGCGTCCAAGGATGTTAAACGAAACCATCTTAGGATAACCTTAAATAGGACCATCCTTATACGAATTTAAGATAATCCTGAATAGCCATATGTCATGCATTTATGCCGATGTGAAGGCGTTTCAAAAAAAAAAACTTGAAGTTTTTTGTTTTACATTTTCAAATGCAAAATAGATTTAAGCATTTTTATTGCATTTCCTTTGGTTTTTTTTTAGAGAATAAAAATAATGTATTGCCATATCATTGCATTTCTTCATTCATTTTTGTTATGCGCGTTGCACTTATCACTAATACCAAAAGTAAATACCTAGGTTTGGGAAGCAAATATCCACATGAACTGTTAAATGTCAATTTCAAAAGTCTAGTACTATATATATTAGAATATCGTCAAAATGTAACTTGAAGTTTTTTGTTTTACATTTTCAAATGCAAAATAGATTTAAGCATTTTTATTGCATTGCCTTTGGTTTTTTTTAGAGAATAAAAATAATGTATTGCAATATCATTGCATTTCTTAATTCATTTTTGTTCTGCGCGTTGCACTTATCACTAATACCAAAAGTAAATCCCTAAGTTTGGGAAGCAAATATCCACATGAACTGTTAAATGTTAATTTCAAAAGTCTAGTACTACATATATTAGAATATCGTCAAAATGTAACTGGTAAAACGCCAATATATGGGTCACTATTGGGAAAATTTAATCAATGGCAAAAATATCTTAGTTTGCTAAATGTAGAAAGTAAAATATCAAAAATGAGAGTTGGGCCACATACAACCCTATTTCAAGGGGATAAAACCTATTTCAGACACTTTTTTAAATTTTAAGTCACAATGATGGTCCTAGGACAACAATTTTTACAACCTTAATTACGGACCAAATTTAGGACGTGCCATTTTTAGGATGCCTTCAATAACACGACTTAGGACCGAGTCATGTCCAAAGACCATCCTTTGACATGTTCTAATCCTAAGACACCTTCGTTAACACGGCCCCAGGATAATTTTAAAACAAGTGTTCATTTACAATTCCTGTCTAAACCATCTAATGTTTTATATTCTATAAATTACAAAAATAATATATAAAGCTCTTTTAAACAAAGCACGACAAAAATAATTGGTGATAAAATTTATATTTATACAGAATAGAATAGAATAGAATAGTATGTATTGAGTTATTTTTGTAGGCTGTAAACCTGGGATTTTTTTTTCGCATCGTCTTTGATTTTCCTGGAAGGACTACTGAGTTATAGTTAACACAGTCTTAAATTTGCACAGTAATCTTATTGTCCATTTAGACTAAAATGAAGGACACATATCGCGCCGTGTATTTTTTTTCAATTTAGGTGCAGCAATGTCAGTGCGAAAATCGCAAAATAAAACTGTCTCGATAACTTCCTGCTATACAGTATTCGGTTTGTTTATGATTACATTTCAAAATAACATTTCCGAACAATAGAACTAACAGTTTTATACCCAACTTCAATAGACAATGGGGGTTCCAAAACATCATCAAAGTCAACAACGGTTATTGTAAGTTTTTTATTCATCTGGTACAATGTTTTTTCCATTTAAAATTTCATCTTCTGGTCTCAAATCAAATTCTAAATGTTTAAACTTGTTCTTTTTCTCATCCACTCTAATTTTGATATTTACTTTTTCCTTGGGATGGTTATGGACAATATGCAAAATTGTGTCGTTGAATATGCAAGAAAAAAAATCACAATATTCGCATTTTAATTTATCCATATTATATTTCTGAAATTGAAAAAAAATATTTCCATTAGTGCCTCTAGCCTGTATTTAAAGCACATTCATGTTATAACATCAAACAATAATATTAATTATAATAAAAATAAATAGCACAGAAATAAACTTCAACAATTTTTGCTGCACAGAAATCAACATTCGTGAACTCGGAAATAAACGACAGCATTTCTTCAACCCTTTTTATTGAGTGTTTACAAAACAACAAATCAGTTACTTATTGTAGGTTTTTTGTTAACATTTCATAAGATATTCCATCAAAATAAGATTAAAAATGCAAACTGCTACTTAGAAATGAGTTTTTCTATAAATTAAAGGCTTTTTCTATTCTGATAAGTTTTATCAGAACACATAAATAAACTTTCGCTACTTTAAAAACTGCTCTCAAATAAACTACAGCGTGCACAGAACTTAACAGCAGCAGGGCACACAATAAACATTCGCCTCATAAGTTAAACACAGCTGTAAAATCATTTGAGAGGACAATTTCTAATCTTCGACAGTAGAATATGTTCTAAAATATTATAAAGAATATTTACACTTACTAATTGCTTACAGATGTACCAAAGAATTATGCAATTTTCAACATTTTAACTTTTTGTTTTTTCATTGCGATATTTTTTACATTATTTATCTATTGATTTAAAACTTGTTAAAAACAATAGAGTGACAAGTAAGAAACTACAAATGAACCTTAACAACACTAGTATATCTATTTTTCTACCTAAATGACATATTTTCGTCTTCCTGATGTTTACAATCGTCTGTTTTACCCACAATACAACAAGGACACAGGAGTAAACTACACCGGGACACAGAAATCAACCGTTTTTCCCTTTCGCTCTTTCCATACAGTGCTTCCTATGCAAAATACCAAAGTACTCGCTATTATATTTCGTTTACAAAAAAGTATATATTGTCTGAATATAAACTTTATCATTTATCTAATGTATAAAGAGGGAAATTATTCGTTATTAATAACAGCATTTTAACGAAAACAATAAACCTTTAGATTTTTTTACTCAATTACGAAACTGACATTGATTAAATAGATTCTCACCAAACGGAGTCTGTCAAATCGAATTTCCTCACAAATTGAATGTCATAATCAAGATGACATTACAGATTTAATCAAAAAAGTAATATTGAGAAACTTTTGTCTTTATTTTTTCTAACGATTTCGACCGCGATGTAATTTGATCACTTTCAAAATGCATGAAATTATTATATATCATCTTCATTGATTATTAAACGTCAAAAACGCATTGCAAATGATATTAGCTTCATTATGAGGTGGGATGGACTTTATTATCATCTATGGTCGATTTCAAACTCCTAGGCTTTGAATTGCTTTTTTGTACTATTCAACAAAGAGCAATATCTTCGGGTAAAAATATTGCTGGTCTGTATTATTCCTTGCAAAACGAAGCGAAGATAAATCTAATATTAAATCCAAATGATTACCAACAACAGAAATCTCTTGGATCCTATTTTACAGCTAAGTGATATTCAGAACAAAGGAAACCCAATGTTTTATTTGTACAAGTTGTACACTGAGTGAATGAGGAAGGTAACCCTAGATCACGGGGGTTGCCAGGTAATAATACCGCAAGCTTTATCGTTGACCTTTGTGGACCAACATGTGTAGAAAGTCCCTCGCTCAATGCTTTGTGGATCTCGAAGAAGTATTCCGCCTCTACCGCCTGTCACCTTTTCGAGTGGTCATCAAGTTTCCTGTTCATTTGTTATTTTCCAGTATGGCTGGAACGTAGAACAACAACTCACTTGCTAATTCATTAGAAGAAAAAAAATCAAAAAAGGACTGGCTATCCGCACGTTGTATATTCAAAACGCAACAATTCAGATCAATGACGTTAAGGATATCTTGCACCTTTTTAGCTCATGCCATCACTATGCGTCCGTCATCGTCCGTTAACAATTTCAAAAATCTTCTCCTTTGAAACCACTGAGCCAATTTTACTGAAACTTCTCTTTGATATATGACATGTTGGCTACAAACGATCCTCATTTTATGTTGATCCGATAAAAACCATGGCCGCTGTTGATAAAACTAGAACGGGTAAAACGGCAAAACAGCAGTTTTTTTGCAACTAACTCTAAAACGGTAACAGATATCAAAATTCTGGCATAGGTTATTAAGTGATCAGCACGTCAAGATCTACCTACCCTGAAATTTCGAAGATATTCCAACAAACCATGTGGGAGTTATTTCTCCTATTCTTGATTTATTTCTGCGTTTTGCATTTATTTTATCTTATATCTCAAGAAATATATAAGATATTGAAGTTATTCTAATTGAATATTTTTCAGCTAAGTAAGCTCTACAAAATTTTCCATTGGGTCGAAATTGTCCGAGTACCCCTTATAGGGGTTATGGCCACTTAAATGCCAAAAATAGTGGTTTTAGCCTTACCGATTGTGAAAGATAGAAGATAGGGAAAAGGTTTTACTTGCTTAAATGTTCAGCTAATTGAGCTCTACAAAATTGTCCATTAGGTCGAAATTGTCAGAGGACCCCTTATAGAAATTATGGCCCTTAAAAGCCAAAAACAGTGGTTTTTGCCTTAAAGATTGTGAACGATAATAGATAGAGAATAGGTTTTGATTGCTTAAATGTTCAGCTAATTGAAATCTACAAATTTGTCCATCTGGTTAAAATTGTCAAATGACCCCTTAAACGCAAAAAAAAACCAAAAAAAACAACAACTGATTTTAGCCTTACAGATTGTGAACGATAAAAGATAGGGAAAAGGTTTTGCTTGCCTAAATGTTCAGCTAATTGAGATCTACAAAATTGTATCCATTAGGTTGAAGTTGTCAGATGTTCCCTTATAGGGGTTATAGCCCCATTAAACTCCAAAAATAATGGTTATAGCTTTATTGTATGTGAACGATAGGAGATTGGGAAAAGGTTTTGCCTTCTTAAATGTAAAGGTAATTGAGCTCTTCAAAATTGTTCATTAGGTTGAAATTGTCAGATGACCCCTTGTAGGGATTTTGGCCCCTTTAACCCCTAAAATAGAAGTTTTGGCCTAGTAGATTGTGAACTATAAAAGTTAGGGAAAAGGTTTTGCTTGCTTAAATGTTCAGCTAATTGAGCTCTACATAATTGTCCAGTAGGCAAAAATTGTCAGATGACCATTATAAGAGTTACGGCCCCTTAAATGCCAAAAAATGGACTGTGCGTGTAAAATTGTGTACCATAGAAGATTGTGCCACACCTTGCTTAAATGCTCAGCTTTATAGAGCTTCCCAGTGGTTTCATATTATGATGGCTGTTGGCAATGTACAATACTAGTATTGTTAAATGAAGTCATTGAAGCCAGGTGAGCGATTCATGCTCCCAGGAACCTCTTGTTTGTTAATTTTACGGAACGTCAATATAGTTGATTTGTTCAAATTTCTCTGTGGAGCAAAGAAAATGAATTCTATTTTTGAAAAATTCGTGTACTAATCACAATGGTTTTTCTGTGTTTAATACAGTGCCTTCCTCCGTCACAAGTAGCTGCAAATTGTCTTACAACGTCAGCAACTGCAATCGCAGCAATAATAAACTCTATGTTCTTGGCCACTTTCAAGTCTGTTCGACTTCTACTTCCTATTTTTGAGTGGCTCGAAAAGAAAATTTACGTTAAGCTTTATGGTTTGAAACTTGTAGGGATGGTTCAGTGTGACAAATGGTACGTCCTTAGCAACTTTCAGACTTGTCGGACTTCTTCTTCCTGTTTGGGACCAGCAACGGGAGCAGATATTTTTTTATTTGTTATTATAGTCTTCAAGACTTTGTTGTATGGTTTTAAATAACTTTGCACATTTAAGATTGTGGCTGCTTCTCGAATGTTAAATAAGAGTTTTTTTGTTATCTTTGTGGATTATATCGATGTCTGTATTGGACAAACAATTGTATAGAACAAAGAATAGAGTAGAATGTTAATATCATTAAATTAGTTCTAGAATTCCATAATTTCTGCCTGCTGTATAACCCTATTATTTGTGTCTCCTCACTTTCGAAAAAATAGATAAATTTTGGTCAATCTATAGCTATAGTTTTGGTCATGCACATGGTTTACCGTAGCATAACATTTAACCAATATAAAATTGTTTCATATAACACGTCTAGACTTTATTGCTAATGGTTGATAAAATTGGAATACTGTCAAAGAATCCAACTTAAAACTAATCGACGGATTTATGTGCATTTTGGATATGCGAAAACTCGAATGAACTAAAGCATTGTGTAAATTTCAGATCTGTCCCTTTCATAGTTTTTAGGTTAAGTGTTTATCAAACGATCACTGTTTATTAAATTCTTATTCGACTTTTTCATTAATGATAAGAAAGATTAAAATTACTGAGTGTATTCAAAATTGTATGGCCCAATTATTCTATGCACTTTTACTAAGATCAAACTGCAGAAGAAAAAAAAATGTATAGTTCTTTGTGTAAGGGCATTTCAAGTAAATCAAAAATATTTAAACAACACGAAGAAAAACAATGTGCTGCATACATGTAACGACCCAGGCCAGATATCAACCACAGTAAGAAAGAAAGAAGTACATAAGTAAGATATAGATGAAAGTTGTCCATTTGTAGTGGTTCCTAAAAGCAAATGCATTTGTAGTGGCTCATAAAAACAAATGCATTTATAGTGGTTCATAAAACATATAAAAACAAACATAGGATTTTAAATTCAGTTCTTTCGAGACCCGCGAGATGGTCGCGGTCACTTTGATATATTCATATTTTAAAGGTTTTTCCAATACGATCTTACTACCTTTACTTTTCTCGGTCTAATAAAAGAATAATAGTTGAATAAGGCTAAAGTTCTGTTTTATTTTTTAAAATACAATTTTAGGTCATCGAGTTAAAATCTAATTTAAAGACATACAAGTATGAAACACTCTTTTCAGAAGAGAATTTCCATGTAACGCACTTTTACTAAAAAAAATAACCTTCAGGTTTTCCGCATTATAGTCTGACGACCCCGGCATTCATTATGATAGAGCTTTCCCATTCAACCACTCACATCCCAGTCGCTTTATGGGCTAAGCGGCCTGACCCCGATGAAAGGTTTCTGAGCGCTCTTTAGTGAACTTGAGTGCCATGAGATGGTCGCTGTCACTTTTAATGTGTTTTCCGAATACGACCTTATTACATGTATCCTTACTTTTCTCTGTCTTATAAAAGAATAAGGCTAAAGTTTCTGTTTTATTTTTAACACAATTTTAGGTCGGCTTGTTAAAGTCTAATTTAATGACATAAAAGCCTTACACTATATTTATGAAACACTACTTCACTTTACTCTATAAAAATCTGGAGATAAGACCCCCAAAACGGTAAGATAATTTACTTAAGTCTAAAAAATGTGAAAACAAAGAGCTCAGCACTAACGAGGTTAATTGTATTATAAATTGAAGGTTTCTTGCTCTAGTCATCTAGTACATTTTAGCCTTTTCAAATAATAAGACACCAACCAAAATAACAATTAATAAATAAAATCATAGCCCAAGAGAAATAAAAGATATTTCAGGTTTATAGTTGCATACATGATAGACACACTTCGGAAATATGTTAACATTCGGCCTCGTTCCGTATTTAGAAACTGCTAGTGCCACATTTAAACGGACTTCATTTGACAAAGATGAGATCAAGTTGTCATCACTCACGGAAGACATTTTGTGCATGATTTATATAGTGGGGTATTTAAACTATCCCCTTAGACCACTCGGCCAACCAGGCCCCTCCTAATATGAAGCAGACTTCGTAGAAGCCGTTGTGTCCTTTATCTCAAATTCCTTAGAATATATGAGTTGTAGAAAGATCAAGAATTGTTCAGTGTAAGGACATCATCAAATTAACGGAAAGTGAAGTTAAAAGAGAGAGCCAGTCTACGATCTGTTTTTTTTTTTTTGCATGAAACAGACTGTAAGACGTGCGATTCATATGAATGAAGAAACAAATTAGCAAGCAAAGTTGCACAATAAGTGCCATTTCGAATCCCTTTTGTTTGCTTACAAAACAAATATGTTGTCGATAAGAAAACTGAGCATGTTGATTATTTGGTTTTGTGTAAATTTGTTCTTTTTTTTTAGACTCATTTAAGACAAAGTAAGTCTAAGTGTAATCGACTTTCAGATATGTGTACCTGTGTTTTCCATTCTTCTTGAAACAACTGCGTTTAATCAGTTGTGCCAATCATGACTGGAATAGAACTAAGAATTGTAAAGTATGGAGAAATCGAAAGTGTTGATGCTGTTACAAGATGAAGCATATTTAGATTTAATATTCTCTATCAGTTCTTTATAAAGTTATGCACCGTTAACCAATCTTGGAGAGACCAACTGACAGACAACTAAATTCAATAGTTCCTGGGTTTTAATTTTTCTGACCTTTTTCCATAATGGACAATGATTGAAACTTAAAAAGATCAAGAAGGCTCCAAGGGTGCACATAACTTTATGGATGCAATCTTTGATCAATATGCAATGGTAAAACAGTATAACCCTTATCCTTCAGAGCTGGGATTTTATACCTACATTGCTTAGGTTGAGCATTATGTATTTTTGTTCGGAAGTGTTGATGAATTAAAATGTTTTAAGGTTTCGTCTACCGGTAATAGAAAACATGTAAAATTGAAATGTGATTTTATTATAGGTTAAAAATTAAGTCATTTTTATACATCATTTTGTTCTCAATTTTACAAGGAAGCTGGAGATTAATGTTAAAATGTCATGTGATACTTATCATACTTTGCCACAGGTCTCGTAATGTGTCTTTTAAGAAAAATGCTCCATCTTCCTGCCTTCAAATCTCTCCCAAATAAGGAAAATAGTGGCTTTCAAAGCACTATTTATTGATTACATGTACATGTAGGTCCTCCCAATGGCAAATTAACCAGAATAAAAAGCTTCGCTGAGCGCAGCATAAAACGACCTCGACATGTTCGACCCTCTACGTTTGAGGCCCATTATGGGTAGACAATTGCTCTTGACACATGCAGCCCATGGTGGACGGACAAAGGTATTTGGCAAACATGCGGCCTTTGGTAGACTTTCCATTCACATTTCACAAGAAATTCAACATAATTATTTTTTTCTAAAGCAGACACACAAACAATTACAATTGCAAAAGTATTACCCTTTTTTGCCTCAATCATGGATATCTCCTACATTTTATTATTGCCCCGTTTGGCCGCTACACTTTTGCAATTGGGTTGAGTCCCAAAAATTAAAATTACCCCCAAAAAATTAAAATTGGATAATAAATATCATTAGTTAGTAAGTTAGATGTTACTTTACTCCCAAGCAGTACGAATTTCGGCTATATCCGGGAGATGAACATGAAAGGGGTGATACAAGAACAGGAAATAATGAAATGGAGATAATTGGGGACACAAGGCTAATCTTGGAGGTGATTTTTGACACTTGAAAAAGGAGTAATGGGGAAGGACGAGCAATTTAGGATCATACGGGTCCTATTCTTACCTAGACCTGCACCAGGGTTCTTTAACGTGCGAGGAACGTGACATTTTTCCCAGCCCAATGCACCACTATGATTTGCGTTTAGGGTTTCCGCTTTATAGCCTGACGATCCCGGTATTCATTATGACAAGGCTGCCCCATTCAAGCACCTAGGGCACACATCCCAGTCGCTTTGTGATCAAAGCGGCGTGACCCAATGTCAGGTTTCTGAGTGCTCATTTACATACAAGCTTAGCGCTACATTGGGCCTATTTGCCACCTAGAACCTGCACAGGTCCAATAAGTATTATGTTTCATTTTTGCCCCTTCAGGCTCCGAATTTCATAAGGCAATAAAGGGGGTCGCAAAAATTAATCTTCCATTTTGATAGTATACACTGCTATTTAGTAATAGTGATAAAGATGAAAATTACACAGTTTAAATAACAGCGTATGTGTATTCAAAACGCATTATTTTACTCCAATGCCCCAATTATTCTCCGGTCTTTTATTCAGATCAAGCAGTAAAAGAAAACAAAAAATGTATAGATCTTTATAAAAAGGGTATTTTAAGTAAATTAAAAAAATTAAACAACAGACAGAGAAAAAAGAAGTAAAAGACCATGCTGCATACATGTAGCGACCCAGGTCAGACATCGACCACAATAAGAAAGAAAAATTCAGCATCTAATGGGACATTAAATGATACCCCGCCACGATATTCATCAGTAGTTAAATATATTTGCAAACTATATTTTATAAATCATACATCTATAAAGAGACAGAAAAGAAATGAGTTATCTTTCAGACCAGAAAATTTCATCATTTTCAAATCTAGAAATTTTACATAGTGGAAAATCTTCAATAATGTTTTTCGGATCATCCTGAAAATTGAACTCGTCCTGTATTTTACTATTACCTAACAGCTAATAGCAAATATCATTCAAATCCTTTGACGCGTTTTCAAGCCTTCGGACGGACAGACACCGAAAGAAACTGAGGGTATTACATACTACCTCGCCACTTCGTGTGGCGGGGTATAAAAAGTACATGAAGTAAGAGGAAGTTTAAAGTCATCCGTCTGTAGACCAGTGGATCCTAAAACAAATGTAAGCAAATGTGTTTAGAATTTAAAATTTAGTTCTTTTGAGTGCCAAGAGATGGCCGCTGACACTTGTAATGTATTCATATTTTAATTTTCCGAAAACGACCTTATTACCCTTACATTTCTCTGTCTTATAAAAGAATAAGGCTAAAGTTCTGTTTTACTTTTAACACAATTTTATGTCGGCTAGTTAAAATCTAATTTAATGACATAAAAGCCTTACAATATATTTATGAAACACTATTTTAAAGAGAAAGTTTCCATGTAACGTTCTTTACGCTTAATAAAAAAGACTGGAGATAGAGACCCCAAAAACGGTAAGATAATTGACTTAAGTCTAAAAAATGTGAAAACAAAGAGCTCAGCATTAACGAGGTTAATTGTATTACAGAATGAAGGTTTCTTGCTCAAGTCATTTCGTACATTTCCTTGTAATTCGAACTTGCGTTATCGGAGAAGCATCAGATAAAGATATTGCATTGTTGGCATCAGAAACATTTAATTCTAATACTGACATGTTTCTACACAGTATCTCATTGTTGATTTTGGGCCTTTTCAAAGTATATGACACCAACTAAAATAACAATTAACAAATAAAATCAGAACCCAAAGAGAAAAAACAAAAAACAAAAATTTCATGTTTAATGTATGCATACATATATTTAGAAATGAAAACGAAAGAACCTTATGAAACACACTCACATACCCAACGCATCCACACTATGGACAGATATTACCCATTCAGAGTTAGGAATAAAACGAAAAATGGTAATGCACCGACTGCCCAATATAAGTCACCTTAAAACTACAGGAAGCTAAGTCGTTTGTGTCTGAAAGACACAGATGATGCCTCCACGATGTTTGGAAAAATGGACTTAAAAGAAAAAGTCCAAGGTCCATAACTTCAGTAAAAATCAACGGACCGGAAGGAAATGCGAACTTGGTATGTAACCCATTATGATAGACTCAAATACCAAAACGGCAGCTTAATATCTGCAAGCGTATGGAAAAAAATCTGGAAAATTTTAACGGAACGGAACGAACTGCACTGCAAACTTGATTATTCTATAACTTATCATGATTTACTTACATACCAAAATTCAGCTCAATATCTGCAAGCATGTGGAAAAAGTCCGTACAACTGTTATTTTCAAGTCCAAGGGCCATTATTTCCTTGAAAATCAACGGACCAGAACGAAATGCTTAATATCTACAAGCGTATGGAAAAAAATCCGGAAAAAAAATTTAGCCCAAGGACCATAATTTCAGTGAAAATTAATGGAACGGAACGAACTGCAAACTTGATCTGTAACTCATCATGATAGACTGACATACCAAAGATCAGTTCAATATCTTTTAAATATGATATTTTGTAGAAACTTGTGCTTGTTACTTTTGTAATTGCTTTATCCCAGGCACCACGAATTCGTCTATATCAGAATGATAAACACGATAGGGGTAAAAAATGAACATGAAATGGTGATAAAGTAGGACGGAGAATCATGGCACATAGGGGAAACCGAAAGGTAAGGTCGGGTAATTTAGCCAACAGCGAGGGGTATTACGGGCCCTACTCTTACCGAGAGTGTCCTTTTCCTAATACCGTGCAACACTGGTTTGCGCTCAGATTTCCCGACGAACCAGGCATGCAAGATGACAGACCCGGTTATTACATTCAACCTCCAAGGCATACATTTAAGTCCTTGAGCGAGTTTTAGTGGTGTCCAACTTAGGTCATCGCTAATAGTGAAAACAAATTAAAACTTACACGATTCATCTTTCTTTTACTTTAATGCAATGTTTTGTTTCAATATAATGTCACGTTGACATTTTGTAAAGACAAAACTAACATGACCAAAGAAATTAAACTGAAAAATCATTAAAATCTTAATGAAATGAGCTTAGACGACAGAACGATCTGTCCAAAATAATGTAATAGGAATCTTTTATTGATACGTTTTATCAAGTAAAACGAATTAATAACATTGCCTCCTCCATTTTGGTGTCTGATTTTGATAAATGGCCATTGGAAAGACAAACAAATTAGGTCACACAAACAGGATTAAATTAGTACAGTCATTTTAAGTAAACCAGGTTTTTGTGCTTCAAAACGTCCTTAGTCACTTTTTTCAGGATTTCAGTTTGGTAACTGTCGGACAGCTGGAGAATTTCCCCCGAAAGGCCCGGGTTCCTCCCAATTTGGGAATAGGCAGACGCAAAGCTTGTTGGTAAAAGTCCAATAAAGAAGGTTCAGTACCATAGTGACGAGTCAGGGAGCTTAGCGAATAGATTGTGTTGTTCAAGTGGACAAATGGGATAAACCTGTTACTGTAAACGTAGTAATTTTCGCGGTGTACTAATTTTCGCTATTTTCGCGACGAAAATAAGTACCCGCGAATATCTCTGATACAAAAAAATGTAAACGTTTGCATAAAATCAGGGAGTTGTCCGTATCTTGGATATGTCCAATATTTGACACATCTCTTTAAAGACCTTTCCTTCAAAATTCCGCCCTCGATCCGTAGGGATTTGTAAGGGGCATCCAAATCTAGCAAAGAAGTTTTCAGCGGCGACTTTTGCTATAAGCTCAGCACTTTGATTTGGTAGAGGATAGAACTCGACCCACTTTGTGAATTGGTCAATAATGGCAAAGACAGGCAGCCATCCTTTAACACTAACTGCTGTCTACAACTCCACCAGTGTTTTACAGCTGGACTGGAGAGTTGTTATTCAACCATCTTTGGTTCATTACCAGATTCCAACCACTTGATGACCACCTTTAGATCTGGATCTTCCCGTTGAAGATCAGCCATCTCCTGTACTGATTTTCCTTCCAACCAGTTTATAAATCCCTCCCCACTCTTCTGGAGGCCAGAGCTACCGTCACTGCCAGAAGAACGAGGAGGGTACAGCTGTGGCCTGTTTTGTTCATACTCTGTGCTGTTCCTGGTACTTGTCCCTGTCAGAACAGCAGCTCTTACCATCAGAGGTCCTACATAGTCTACTTCTTCCTCGAAGTCTCGCCATTGCCTATAGACTCTTGTGCAATAGGGACATCCTCCACAAGGTAGATTTTCCAGGTCCGCTCCTGCGATATAGTGTCCACACCTGTCTAATTCGTCTGGAATCCTGGTCATGCTGTCTGCGTTAACATGTTTACTTCCTTTTCTGTGTTGTATGGCCATGTCATACTGCGCCAACTCTTCCATCCATCGGGCCAGCTGTCCTTCTAAGTTCTAAAAAACGCATCAGCCAGATGAGACTGTTGTGATCAGTTCTTACAATAAACTTACGACCCAGAAGGTAGTGTCTGAACTGCCTGGTAAAAGTAACTAAAGCTAATAGCTCCTTTCGTGTTGTGCAGTAACGCTTTTGTGCAGGAGCTAATTCTTTACTGGCAAAGCAGATGACATACTCTTTTCCATCAATCTCCTGAAGCAATTCAGCGCCTACTGCAAAGTCAGAAGCGTCAGTATCTAAGATAAAGGTCTCATTTGTAAAAGGGAACTGTAACATTGCTGAGTTGATTATTGCCGTCTTAAGGGTATCGAAAGCCTGTGTGTGCTCGTCCTTCCACAGGAAAGTGCTCGACTTCTTGGTCATCTCATGTAGAGGTTGTGCAATGGCTGCTAAGTGTGGAATATGGTCTCGGTGATAGTTGGCAAAACCTAGAAAGGATTGTACTTGTTTCTTGGAAGTGGATAGCGGCCATTCTTTTATAACCTTGATATTTGAAGGGTTAATGGATAAACCTTCTTCTGATATCAGTTTGCCCAAATAAACAACTTCCTTTTGAAAAAGGCTGCACTTCTTTGGCTTGAGCTTCAGGTTGTTATCTCTTAATCGGTTTAACTTTTCTTTCAAATTGTTTAGATGGTCTTCGAAGTCCTTCCCCAAGACAATAATGTCATCGAGGTAAGCCAGACATTGAGACCATGTTAAC
Organism: Arcuatula senhousia; assembly: GCA_963971305.1. Lineage (NCBI taxonomy): Eukaryota > Metazoa > Mollusca > Bivalvia > Mytilida > Mytilidae > Arcuatula > Arcuatula senhousia. Next base: position 44,229,249 of record OZ020305.1, on the reverse strand, counting down.
CCAGTGAGGATAAGCTGAATCACCCGCTGAAAGAAGGCTGGGCTATTGCACAACCCAAAACTCAATCGCACATGTTCAAAGAGCCCATATTTGGTGATGAATGCGGTCTTATGACGATCGTCTGGGTGGATCTCAAATTGGTAGTAACCTGCACTCATGTCCAAACAGCTCATAAACTTAGTGCCTCGAAGTTGATCAATGCAGGATTCTATTCTGGGCAATGGAAAGGCGTCCTTCCTAGTTACCCCATTGAGCTTCCGATAATCAATACAGTATCTTATTTTGCCATCACGTTTTCTACAGATTACAGGTGCGGCTGACCATTTCGAATGGGAAGGTTGTATAATCTTCCGATCCAACAATTCTTGTAGATATTTTTCCTCTTCTTTTTCTAAACCCAGAGGAGTCCTTCTCAAGCCTTCCTTAGTAGGGATGGCATCTCCAGTATCAATTCGGTGTTGGACCTTTGAAAACTGACCGATGTCCAGATCGTCTTTAGAGAACGTGTCTTGAAATTGGCAAAGAAGCTCAGCTAGCTGGAGACTTTGTTGGTCATCAAGATGTGTCTTAGACCTCTCAAAAAGATCAGTCAAGTGTGGAGGAACTATACTGTTATCTATCTTCCTACTTTGTACTTTCCTGGTGGTCATTTTAGACATTTCATTTGCATCGTCTACCTGTGTTACCTCAAAACATGTTCCCACTAAAGTCCCTGCTCGTAATGTAACAAATGACTCTGAAAGGTTACTTAAGGGGAACATGTTCTCCTCCATCAACAATTGTGTGCGGCATGGTAACATTTTTTAAATTCTGGCTTGGCTGTACATACAAGGTGTCATTGCATGGCCGGTCAACGGTTCCTGTGGTTTGAGCGGCATGCATTGGAGGCAAAACAACTTTTTTACTTAACTTCACCCTTCTTACTAATATGTTTTCATCATCCTGTACCACACCAATGGCATAGAACTTCCTCTTTCCGATAGTGAGTGAAAAGTCTCTAAAATCTAAAAGAGCATGTTTATGATGTAAAAGGTGTAGACCATTAATGACCTTGTCGTTGATATCGCCAGCCGAAATCCTCCACCTTGTTTCTGTAGGTCCAATCTTGAAAGTGACTGGACATCCCAGCTGGAGAGGAATCCGACTTCCCTTTCCGGTCCAATTCAATGTAAATGGTTTCCCTAGTTGCGTTGAAAGATTTAGCTGATTCACGAACTCCTTACAAAGCATGGTGACATCTGAGCCCGAGTCAAAAACTGCATTGACTTTTATTCCATTAACTACAATTGGAAATATCATCTCCTTAGATTTCTTGGCCCATTCTACCTTTTTGACCTCTGCTTCCTCTGTACAACTAAGGTTTATTCCTGTACGACCAAGGCCAGGGCTACCCGCGCTGTAGTCAGTACAGGAAAAATTTTCCTTGCCCTCTTCAGGTTGTCCCAATAGCTGGAATGGCTGTGTAGTTTGCTTTGTTCCTGTATGACTAAGGCCAGGACTACCGGCGCTAGAATCAGAACAGGAAGCCTGTTAAAATGTATTTCCAGCTGGAATGTTCATTCTGTCTGACTTACTAGAGCCGGCATATTCCAATGGTGATGGTTGACCTGTATGATTGGGGTGGACCAGGGACGGCCTAACTCCCTGGTCCCTGTCCATTTAAAGACGTCTGGTCTGCTCAGGATTGGAAATCGAAGTAAAGTCTTCCCAGAATCCTATTGAAACGTCACTTCCGGTCTAGAGTTCTCAATTCATAAGCTTCCTTTCTAGGAGCACTTCCACACAACTAAGGGTCTTGGGATTTTTACATCGGGTTAGTGCTAAGCTCCACCCCTATCCAGCTTTGCCCTTTTCCTAACGTCTTCAAAATATACAGTACCCATCCCCATATTTCTCATCATTTCATGTTCATTTGATCAATTTCATGATCATCGCCTTTATATAACCTGTAAAGCGTTGCGATGGCGTTAAACAATAACTTTCTCACTCACTTGCAGCTCATACAAGATGTCAGGACATTTGTAATGTTCTCTGATGTTTAGCCGACATTGTTAGTCTTATTTTTTAATATCAGCAATGGGCAATAATTCAAAATTGTTTCAAAGGATAAGTTTAATTACGTGTAGTAGATGAAGACTCCAAAACACGTGAAACAAAAATATACTCTCTCAAAAAAGTTACGCAACAGTGGAAAATTTCCCTATATGTTTTAAGTAAACCTACCTTATTATAAATTGATATTGCCAAGCCGTTTTCAATCATTTTTTATCAAATAAAAACCCACAAAAAAGACAAACAAGTGAAGTTTATTTTTTATGATTTTGGCAAAATCCTAGCTGTTACGGTTTTTGATAGAACGCAAGTAGAACATAACCAATGTTTTTTCACGGAAAATGTTGGTTGATTGAAACGGGTTGTTGATGCATAAAATTAACAGTTGATTTCTTCTTGTGATATCTTAAAAACCGGTGAAGTGACGATTTTTCTAAAATCATAAAAATAAATTTCAATCATTTCCCGTTATCTTGGTTTTTATTTCATTAAAATCGGTTAAGAAATTGCTTTGCAATACAAAAATAAAATTAGGTAGGCTTATTTAAAATATATAGGAAAATTTTGTATTGTTGCGTAACTTTTTTGAGTGAGTATAGAACACCTCTGAAAATAGAAAGAAAACCATCAGACAATCATTAAGACTGAAACCGGTCGCAAATAATAGCTGCTTTATCACATTTATTTAGTTTGTGTGTAATATTTTTAAACATTAAAACACATAATTAAGTTCATGCACGCAGTATATATTTCTTTTTTTTTTAAAGAAATGTTATCAGTTCTGGCTTAAAGAACCCAAATAAATACAATATTAATTTTCAGACATAAGCTACTTTTGAAAAAAAAATCAAATTTGAAATTTGTCTGAATACCCAGCAGCCAATTCAACTTTACACGGAAGTTTACTTCAAGATTATGTATACTTTATGTCTCAACTTAGAGAGATTCTGCAGCTTCTGAATATCTTCGTTAATTTTTATGAATGACTTATTTTCCTTGGGCAAGTCTGTGAGAAATGCGTTTTGAATAAATCTAATGGACGGTCTTGTTTTATTTTTCATGACTATCACTTCCTGATATATTGAACGTTTCTGTTTTAATTATTACAACTTTACATGGTTATTAGATTATGAAATGTTAAAAAACATTAAGTGAATAAAAGTCAATGCTAGTAATGTAGGTAGCTTGTCTAAAGAATGTTAACAAAAATGGTAATAAATTGATACAAGTAACATCCACATGATTTAACCTCCGTGCAGTCAGGAACGCTATAACCTTAAAGTTCTTATCACTGCGCATTATTGAAAGATGAATCTTTAATTTATTCTTTAGAAATCAACGTTTAGGAGACGGGACAAGCAGGTTTGCAACATCAACGCGTGTTGCAATAAAACTGTAATTGATTGAGTATTAGTTACATTTGAAGAGAAATTCCCAAAACAAAAAAGAAACATTATTAATGTACTATCTATTTACACAAAAAATGTTTATTGTCAAAAGTTAAGACCGTTTCATCAACTAAATGTATGAGGTAACACCACAATTAACCAAATAAGGACAAAAACATTTCAAATAATTCAAAGACGTTTAACAGTATATAAAAAATAATAATCAAAGGTACAATAAAATTAAGAAAAATGATAAATCTTAAATGTCGGATTCTAGGAAGTCTGATTCATATTTAGATCTACATCTCGAAATTGACTCTCAAGGAAGACTTTCAACAAGGCTCTATGACAAACGTGATGACTTCAACTTTCCAATCGTCAACTTCCCCTTCTTGTGTAGCAACATTCCGTCCGCTCCAGCTTATGGAGTTTACGTATCTCAATTGATTCGTTACTCCAGAGCGTGCGGGACTTACATCGATTTCCTTAGCAGAGCGACACGTCTGACGCAAAAATTGCTCACACAGGGTTATGTTGCTCCTCGGTTGCTGTCTTCACTCAAGAAATTTTACGGAAGACATCATGCACTTATAGACAAATATGGGATTTCGATCTCTCAGATGAGTGCAGATGTTGGTTTGTCATAGGGTGTTGTTTTGTCTTCCTTTACCGGATTTGACACGCTGAATGGATTATTGGCAACGCGACGGGTGTGCTATAGCAAGCAGGAACTGCTTACTCTTCCGGAGCACCTGAGTTCACTCTGGTTTCGACTAGAGTTCGCGTTGTTGATTGATATTCAGTTGTTTTGTGTTTCCATGTTTTACATGTTGTCTGTTTTTGTCCCGTTCTTGTTGGTGTTTGCTGGTTTTGTCTCTGCCCTTTCGGACTTTTGATATTCGGATACCCCATTGGTACCTCTGCTTCTTCCAAGAGTACAGAGCAGAGATGTTGGGGCAGCAACAATTCTGACTAGATAAAGACGTATCTAACGAAATGACAAGTTGACCAGGTTTTATGTCCCAAATTCCTTCTCTTCCATCACGAGTTCGGGTTCGAGTAGTAACGCAAAATACAATGCGGTTGTAAGAAACAATTGAAAAAGTGAGGTAAAAAATATTTTATAGAGGGCCAAAACGGACAAAATTTACTTGACAACTTCTAGATTTACTGGACTCTAAAAGTGTCCAATATTTGAAGAAATTCAGTATAAATTCAGTATATTCTTTTTGCAGTTAATCAAGTTAAATTAATAGCGTGTCCAGTGAAATCAAGAGTTTTTTTCACTGGACACTACTGGATCGGCATTGAAGATGAACTAGTGAATTTGAACTTGAACACTTAATACTACTGAACAATTAACAATTACAGTGTAAACAACACATGTCAAGTAATTTATGTCCGTTCAAGAGCTTTTAGGCTTTACTAGTACAGGTAAATGAGTGACAAACGAGAATTAAAAATATAAAAACAAAGGTACATAAAACATGTCCTCTGTTACACTGTCCCGTGTGGGGCCCGGTGGTGAATAGGCCCGCAGCAGAGCCTAGCTTGTAAGAGGCGACTAAGGGTCTTGGTATACTGACGTCGGGTCAGTGCTCAGCCCACAGAGCCACCAAGAGTGCACCCTAAGTGGCGGAATAGGAAGGCCCTCGTCCGAGGGTTTTCCAGGTCTATAATACGGAAACCCTGATCGTTGACCATAATGGGCCAACGTGTGTGGAGATTGCCACGCTTCATGCACGTAAAAGACCCCTTTGTGGACCGCCAAGTAGTGCACCACATGGGCTAAATTTTGCGCCCCTACCCACCTCTTCCCTTTTGCTGTAGTTCTTCATAATTTACCGTTCTTTTGTTTCCCACCCCCATATTTCATTTATCATCATCATTTCATGTTCATCGCCCGAAAATAACCTATATAGCGTTGCACGGGCGTAAAACACCAACTCACTCACTCACTCACTGATACATTGGAGGTTTGTAGAGAATTTCAAAATAATTTTAAAATTTGTCTCTTTTATCGTATATTTGCAGAAATTCAAGAATAATGTATGCCTGTTAATTAGTACTTTCTTTTATCTTTAATTCCGAAAAGATTTATTCATGGAATTAAAGGCATCTACGAACCGTTATCAAAAAGAGGGACATTATGTGTAGATAAAAAGACCTTGCTCTTTCATCTTCATGTTTATGACGTTTTGAAACTCAGGTTGTCGGCCGCCTTGTCATTACGCTGCATGCGTGCGTAATCACAAGTTCAACAACCAGACATGTTGTGTCGTTATGGGACTTCAGGAACACGTTGACTAAATCTCATTGCTGCCAATTGTGCGTTTTAATGGTAAAATGATTTCAGATCGTATTTTCATTACAATCATAATCCAAAAGATTTACTTACTTGCAAATATTCTACGAGTGGTACGCATTGAACGTAATGTCATTATGGTGTAACCGTTTCCTTGATTAGTTTCAACATTAATTTACAAAGCAAAATCAGCGGGGTTTGCTTTTTTCTCATTTTCTTATAAATAGATATTTTTATTTAACATCAAAATAGTAAATTAACAGTATATTGTTGACGACGAACTTTCGACAGCCCATATTTCTGAAAACATCAACTTCACTTGTGTAAAAACCAGTCTTGGTCAATAGTTGATAAGGAACGAAATATCAAGCTGGGGGAGATGTTGGTACGGAGTATTTTTTAGCTAAAACTTTATTACCTTTGGCAATGTTTGGTAGATGGGGTCGTAAGTCTAATAGACGACATTGAGATTTGGAATAAGTGTACGCGACACAACAAACATAAACAAACAGCAATTCAAAAAATCGATATAATATAGAATGGACATGGCGAGCTGCAAAGCCAGAAAGGGGCGTCCGTGTGCCAACAGTGATGAAAATCATCTTTCCAAAGCCGTCGACACCGGAAAATCCAGCATGGGGCCGAGCTGGAATCGAACCCACACCCCGTCATCCATGGCAACCTCGCCTGCACTGCGTCCAGCATACCAGTTGCGACCAATTCTCTAAGGTTGCATGTACATTCTGCAACTAACTAAATAAGACATACTTATGTTTAGCTTTCTCATGTTTATCAAGTTTTATACTTGAGAAAAATAATGTACAAATATTCACACCGGTTAAGAAAAACAAACAAAGCAAACAGACGAAAATAACAAAAAAAAAACATTAAATCAATTCAAATTCTACATTTTTACTCCGGGTTTGGTAAGTGAACAAATTATGAGCAAGATTATAACTTGTTACAGGTAAATTTTGCCCTAAGCAACTTTGCTTTGAGATCATCTCAATACTCTTGCCTCACACTCATGCTTCACATACCTTACTAGCAATGTTACCTATTCAATTAGCTAAGCCAGAGGCTTCGTGGTCAATTGAAACGGCTGTAAAGACTATAATTGTAAAGTATCAATATCATTAAGTCCCTGCCTTCTTAGCGAGCATTGCATTTTTTTTATGCCCCGCCATAATAGACGATATTGAGATGTGGAATAAGTGTACGCGACACAACAAACATAAACAAACAGCAATTCAAAAAATCGATATAATATAGAATGGACATGGCGAGCTGCAAAGCCAGAAAGGGGCGTCCGTGTGCCAACAGTGATGAAAAAAATCATCTTTCCAAAGCCGTCGACACCGGAAAATCCAGCATGGGGCCGGGCTGGAATCGAACCCACACCCCGTCATCCATGGCAACCTCACCTGCACTGCGTCCAGCATACCAGTTGCGACCAATTCTCTAAGGTTGCATGTACATTCTGCAACTAACTAAATAAGACATACTTATGTTTAGCTTTCTCATGTTTATCAAGTTTTATACTTGAGAAAAATAATGTACAAATATTCACACCGGTTAAGAAAAACAAACAAAGCAAACAGACGAAAATAAAAAAAAAACATTAAATCAATTCAAATTCTACATTTTTACTCCGGGTTTGGTAAGTGAACAAATTATGAACAAGATTATAACTTGTTACAGGTAAATTTTGCCCTAAGCAACTTTGCTTTGAGATCATCTCAATACTCTTGCCTCACACTCATGCTTCACATACCTTACTAGCAATGTTACCTATTCAATTAGCTAAGCCAGAGGCTTCGTGGTCAATTGAAACGGCTGTAAAGACTATAATTGTAAAGTATCAATATCATTAAGTCCCTGCCTTCTTAGCGAGCATTGCATTTTTTTATGCCCCGCCAACAAAGTTGGGGGGCATATAGTTTTTTGGTCTGTTCGTCCGTCCTTCCGTCCTACCGTCCGTCACACTTTAGTTTTCCGCACTTTTATACGACATCCTTGCATATATTCAAAAGATTTTTGATATGCGAGTCTACCATGATGAGTTACAAGTCGAGTTTGGGTTTCGTTCCGGTCCACTGATTTTGACCTAAATTACAGCCCTTGGACTTAGCAAGTTTTGTAAAAATAACAGTTTTCCTCTCTTTTTCCATATCCTTGCATATATTCATAAGATTTTTGTATGTGAGTCTACCATGATAATTTACAGGTCAAGTATAAGTTTCGTTTCGGTCCACTGATTTTGGCCTAGATTACGGCCCTTGGATTTAGCAAATTTTGTAAATATAACAGTTTTATTTATTTGCCAGCGGGGCATCAGTGTCATCTTAAGACATTTCCTTGTTTTGTCACCCTTAACAGGGTTCGAGCTACACTAAATCGATCGATGACAACGTGGCGTGTGTGACTGATGTTCACTATCGTTTCGGCTTGAGTTTGCGTAATTAATAGAAGATACATGTAATGAGATGTGGTATATATAAGTCCACCAGGCACAGCCCATATATTAAGCAAGCAGCAATTTAAAAATGTAATATAAGCTACGAAGTGATTGGAAAATAGTGAAGATATCTCGTATACAAGTATACCATCATTAAAATAGTTTTATTTTTGTTGGTTTTTTTTTGTATTGTCTTTTATGACTATCTTGGCAATATTAGAATTGCTCGTTGATTCTGCTTACTTGATCTCAAATACTATCATAATTGTAAATTAAAGTAACAATTGTGTCTTGGAAGAGCGCTGGGTATATTTCAGTACAAAAACAAATTTTAAGTGAATCGTCAACGAAGCTCATGAATAGTGTGTCATCACTATCCTTTAATAACAACGTAAATACTTAAATACAGGGAACTTGGTTGGTGTAATTTATTAAATTACTGGCTGATTACTCTAATGGTAGATGTTCAGAGCACAGAGCATTGTTATTTTCCAAGAAACCCAGAGAGAGATTTATCTTAGTTTATTGAAGGAATGCTTCTATGTGGTCAATAGCCTGTTAAAGGGCAGGAATCAAATGGATTGTAATATTTATGCAGCTATTTACATGATTAGATTTTCCATATAATTGGAGCAATGCTTTCTCTTGCAAAAGTCAAAGAGGAAATTTGACACGAAAAACATGTCCACTAATTAAGATTGATAAACAAGAGCAATGGTTGGTTTATAAAATCATTGGGGAAGTTATTATATGGGATTGTGAATAGAAAATTCTTTAATTTACAGGATCATATAAAAAATAACTTTAGGGTTTTACGTAATATTTTTAAAAATGGCGATTTCTTTTCATCACGGAAACGTTTCTTTAATCTCATTCATGATATTCTCGTTTGTAAAGGTCTTTGAATTTGCTGTTATTTGAAACATGGTCTATCATAACAATATAGAGAAAATCAAATAATGCATACAATTAATATTAAGCCAATATTATTGTTAAGAAACATATTTTGGGGGGGTGGGGGTTCCCCGAAACTAGTTTAAAAAAATTGGTTGGTTGTTCTCATTGTTTTTGGGGGGGTTGTACTATGGGTTTTTTTATGTTGCGAAGAGGCTTATGTCATCTACGTGTGATGAAATACTATTCTCTTTACATATGATAGAAGATGACCAAGTCAAAAGAAAATTGTGCTTTCTGTCTCTGGTAAGCTAGAAAAAGTCCAATTGACAAAAACCCAGAAAGAGATGATGAATTAATGTTGTAGAGTTATATGGTTTGATTCATTTCCTCAATTTTGAAAAAAAAGTTGTGTACATCATTATGCGTGTAGGCTACCATGTAATAGGCAAAAGGTTCTAATGATGTGATTTTATCGTTTTCTTTGGATAAGTATAACAGAAAAATGTAGAGCTTAATGACAACTTATAAGATCTTATAATGATTGCTCAGTGCATATTACTGAAATCCTGTACATACTTGAGGAAATTAAAAATATATGCTGGCTATTATGTACAATTTTAGGAGTTACAAATATAATTTGAAAACGGTAAAAGCTAGTTTAATGGGAAACGATGTTTTAGTAAACAAATAAAAATAACAAAAATATTTCTTATGGTTTTTTTTGGAGGGGATCTGAATTTCTCATCCCTCTGGAACACTTCAAATTATATATATATCAGGCCTGGGGTAATGCAAATGCGTAATGCAAATGCATTGTAATCATTACATTTTTTTTCAGTAATGCAAAGTATTGTGTAATGCACCAATTCTGCATTACATGTAATGTAATGTAATGCATTACTTGGGTAAAAAATTGTGTAATGCCCCCATTACATTGCATTACATGTCATTATATTTTTCTTATTTTGTACATCTTGAAAAAAAAGGAAAATTTTCGAATGACAATAAAATTTAAAAAAAAGTCTTTGAAAAAAAATATCACAGTGTATAACCGGACAGTGGCCGATCACGGAAGTTGCCCACTGTCCGACGCTAAAATCTTAGTTGATTTTGGAAATATGAACAATTTTACTATGATTTAGACGCCTCACATGGCTAAAAGTGATTTCATTGAAAAAAGGTAGGCTGTATAATTTGTATAATGTTATTTTTAATTATAGAAATTACGACAACTTTTGTTTAATGTATGCAAAGTAGTAAATAATTGGGTTTAATCATTACGAATTTGACAGAGCAAACCCGTTTTTTATCAACATATTCATCATTTAACAAAAAAATACTTAAAACACAATTATGTATAACATACCAGGCTAAAGCCATTTGTTTGCCGAATCATTTTGGCTATACGTATTTAATACAATTTATTTAGAATGTTTATATTTATTCGATTTGTATGAACAGGTGTCACTCAAAATCTGTCCGATCACTTGTCACTGTACGTAATCATTAATTGTCAGAAGAAAAATAGTATCTGTCCGATTAATTGACTGATATAAAAACAAATTTCGCTTCACAAATACATTTTAATAACTGATTTGTCTATCAAATCATATGGAAACACCTAGTTTTTATAACACTAAACCTTCTTCTTACAATGTGATCAGGGTCCCAGCTTAGGGTCCACCATGCTCCGGTCAAGTTGGGTTGGAATAAGGCCATGATTTATTCAAACTTAAGCCATGACTGGCGCAATTTGATTAAAATTTCCTTAATACATATGCTGTATATTAGATCTGAGAACGTCCCCCTGATGACCTGTTGTATTTAAAAGCATGTTGTATCTAAAAGCATTTTTCTTGTGATAAATCTATTTGATTACGAGTACACATGATAAAAAAGACTATTTTGATATGAGAAAAAAGTGAAAGCGATCTTTGTTTTATTCTTACTTACGAAAATGTAATTTTCGAGGTATAATTTTCCAAAATGGTGGTGGTCTTGAATATGCTATTTCAAAAAGTTATCTCTTAAGAAAATATTATGGTTTTCATTAGTCGAAATTTTAAAGAATCTGCCAAAGATGAAAATAAATATTTATTCTGTATTGTTTGGCATGCTCATGACTTGAATAATAATAAGAGTTATTTGGGAGACATTTGTAGACTTCAATCAAAATTCTGCCTAGTTTTATGATGCAATTTTCTCTCAAAGCTTGAACAAAAATATCTTATAAGACTGCAACACCATCAAAGATTTTTCGACCTGATCTCGCATGACCTGTGGTGAATGAAACTAGGACCGCTGTCTGCTGGACAGGCATTCGAGGAAAATATCCGTTTACAAGTTTGGATTTTTTTTTCATTTAGTATGTACATAAGTATGGCATCCAGTTTCAGGTCTGTTGTACTCTTATATTTTCAGTTGGCATCTTCTTGAACTGCAGCTGGACTTGCCAAATAGAACCAAACAATAATATCATATAAAATATTCTATAAGATAAATAGGGGGCTGGGTGGCCGAGTGGTCTAAAGCGCTGGTTTAAATAGCTTCTCTCAGCTGTATTTCACAAAAAAGGGACTTCCCTAAATGTATGTGATTAAGATTGTCAGTTACCTGCCAAAGGTCGGTGGTTTCCTCCACCAATCAAACTGACCGTCCTACATGGCCCAGGTGCGTCGATAAAGGGCGTTAAACACCAACACACACACACACACTGCACACACATGAAATAAGTAGCAAACATAACATAATGATTGACATCATACTAAATTAAAGGGATAACACCATTCTAAAAAAAAAGGGAGACAATTCTTTATATAGAATAAATAAGTTTTGGAACAAATTAAAGGCGACTCGATTTTGTTGTTGTTGATTATTTCAAAGAGCTGTAAAAAAGGCTTCATCTTCAGATTTTCAGCAGATTTTGTATTAGATATCTTTTTAGGTGTCCAGACTTTATAACTGTTCTCCTTATATAAATACTCTATAATAAAACATGGAAAATCATGCGTTCATCTATCTTCAAGTTGGAAGATGTCCCACTTTTAAAGCTCATTTGGCCAAAGGCAAGGTGAGCTTATGCCATCACTATGCGTCCATCGTCGGCCGTCGTCTGTCGCCCGTTAACAATTTCAAAAATCTTCTTCTCTGAAACCATGCACTAAACCAATTTAACTGAAACTTTGCAGGAATGATATATGACATGTTAGGAACAAACGATCCTCATTTTAAAATTATTCAATAAAAAACATGGCCGCTGTTACTAAAAATAGAACACAGAGACATAGGGTAAAATCACTTAAAATTGCTTTTAACTCAACAACCATAACAGATAGAACAATCCGAAGAATATTAGGCTCTTCATAATCAAAAGCTATGCAAAAGTCTCTATTGGGTCGAAGTTGTCAGATGGCCCTTGATAGGGGTTATGACCCTTTAAAGGTAAAAAATAGCGGTTTTTTATGTTTTTGCCCTATAGAATGAAAACTATTGTATATAGAGAAAAGCTGTTGCTAGCTTAAATGTTCAGCTCATTATGCTCTAAAAAATCTCCATAAGGTCGAAGTTGTCAGATGACCCCTTATAGGGGTTACAGTCCCTTAAAGGCGAAAAATAGTGTTTTTGTCCTATAGAATGAAAACTATTGCAGATAGAGAACAGCTGTTGTTTGCTTAAATGTTCAGCTCATTTAGCTCTACAAAAGTCTCCAAAGGTCAAACTTGTCAGATGGCCCCTTATAGGAGTTATAGCCCCTTAAAGGCGAAAAATTGTGTTTTTGGCATATAGAATGAAAACTATTACAGATAGAGAAAAGCTGTTGCTTGCTTAAATGTTCAGCTCATTAAGCTCTATAACAGTCTCCATAGGGTCGAACTTGTCCGATGACCCCTTATAGGATTTACAGCCCCCAAAAAATGAATAATAGTGTTTTTTTGCTTATCTAGAATGAAAACTATTGCAGATAGAGAACAGCTTTTTCTTGCTTAAACATTCAGCTTATTTAGCTATATATAAAAAAAGGTCTTCATAGGGTTGACATCAAGACCAGGTGAGAGATTCAGGCTCCTGGGATCGTCTTGTTTTATCAAATTGGATTAAATCTCTTTGATTGTTTGTTACAGTGGAAACATTATGTCTGGGGTATAGGGATTCTTCGGCTTAAATAAAATATATATTCATCATTCATGGATCATCTTTTAAAAGAAAATTGACTGAACAAAGTTGTATTTTATAGTTAATCCTTAAATGGCTCTTAAATGTCTTTTCTATCACAAACCCTGAGCTTCAACAAGTAAGAACTGCGTGCAATCTCAATCCGTGAGTATATTGTAATCTCGTCGTTATTATAAAACTTTTATGGAATAAGTGTACGTGACACAGCCAACATACAGATACGGCAATTTAAAAATAAAATCGCAACAGAAAACAGCAAGCAGTCTTCAACATGATCAGAGGTCGCTGCTCGCCGTCTTGCATTGGGCAAAGACTAAAAATACAACACATAAGATTCAAATCCTATCAATTAATTATCAACAAAAGGAACAATAAACAGATAGAAATCATGACAAAGACAAACAAAAGCTTTGACAAAGATTCCTGGCTTAGGACAGGCACATGTAAAATGTGTTAACTAGTTTTTGACCCAACATTCCCCCTATTGACAAAACTGTATAAAGCACAAAAATGACACACCGATAAAATTTCAATTCACCAAGAGAGAACTTGAGACAAGATCACTATATACAAGAACAATGAGACGTAGAGGAATTCTCTCAAAAGAACACTCGCAGTTACTGACAGCTATCTAAGAAGCATTTATCGACTGATGCAAAAAACCTCATAGATTCTAAATCTTATGTCTTCTTTTACATTTCCATGAGATTTGAGGGACTGTTTTTAAAATAAAATTAATATAATGATGACATGCATGTTTTATTTTTCATTTTAGAAATGAACAGTTCTAGTAGATATTTCTGCGTTGTCTGTAAATTCCAATGTTCTGTGTTTTCTGAAACAATTGACCACCATGTGATTCAACATCCGAAATCTGAGCTTAAGATCAAAACATTTGTATCAAAAGCAAACCAACTGATTACAAAGAATTTCGGTATTGTGCCTTCACAGTTATTGTCAGAAGGGTATTATATTCACAGCGAAAATGACAAAGAAACAATTAAAATAGGCAAAACAGACTGTTTGCTCAGCAACATTAGTGATGAATTTGAGATGCGGAGTCCGCTTAGCAAAAAACAAAAACTCAGAATATCAACTCCTGTTAGAAGGGGAAACGATACCAAAATGCATGTTGATGAAACCAAGCCAGACGGTGATATTGAAATTGATCTGAACTTATCATGTGACTTTTCGGATCTGTCTTGTTCAGAAAAAAATGATAATGATTGTCTTTTCGATGAATTTCAGCAACTTCTTCCGAAAGTTATATCACAATTGGAGAATGTTGATCAACATTACAATCTCTTAAAGTTCTGCAGGTTAGTCGCAGAGGGTAAATTTCCTTTGACAAATATTGGCTTTAAGCTATTCATGGACATTGTCAACTGGTATTCAAACGACAATTCATCACAAATGCGTTACTCTGAAGATGTCAAACGATTTTGGAGAGTAGGATTGAAGCTATTTAAAGGTAAATACTTAAGGTTTATGAGTGGGTTTAAAAATAGAGGACATATCTTGGACTCGACGTGTGATGCTGGAAAGTGTGACCCATCTGACTCACAAATAAACTTTGCTGTGCCAAGCAGGCAAATTCTGGATGCAATGGAATCGCCGGTTAATGCATCTGCACCGGGAATTTTAACGGATATGATTGACCAGATAAGTTTAGCAGATCCAAATAAACAAAGTACATATAAATTGTGCGTCGATGGAAAGAAAATAAACGCTGGAGTAAAGGATCAAAAACTAGGGGATGTTAATCTATGGGGCTACGAAACCTCACCTACATTATGCGACAGACAAGAGGAACTTGAAGACAATTTAAAAGTGTTAGAACAATTACACAGTTATGGAGAGCTACTTTTTCAACGAGAACTTTTATTTCTCAACGATTTACCGACCCATACGTTTCCAGAAATTGTTTCCAGTATCCAGCAGTGCATTTCAGTATTGTCGAAACGGCTTCACGACTTACGTACAATGAAAGTCGGTCAGAATGTGACTTTAGAAAAACTCAAATCTCAGGTGATTGGCGATTGGAAAGTCTCAAAACTCGGGTTTGCAATAAGTGCAATAAGATCAAAAATATATGAGATTGACTCGACGATTATGGATATTTTGAGGGTTATTGACGATATGTGCTGCTGTTGTTCAGCCTTAAGCCAAGTCGATACGTTCTTGAATTCTTTCGCGTTAGTGGATTTGTCTCAGCAGGCTAACTTCGTTTGCCTTCAAGGTATAAAAGAACTTCAGGTTACAGATTCGTTTCCTGCAAATGAAATTTTGTCATCGATACAGCAAAAAAGCAAAGCGTGGTTTTGTATCAGAGAAAAATCAATTATAACTGGAAGTACATTTTTCAGAGCTCTTGGTCTTGATGGATTAAAAAAACAGAAACAGCATTTTGAAAACTATATGAAAAAAGAGCAGGAGGAACACAGTGCCGAGACCCAGAAACGTTTGAAACACGGAACTGAAAACGAGTTAAACGCGGTTGCTACACTCGTTTCAAAAGTTTTGCCTACGTACTTCCCCGATTTATTGTTTTTCGAAGAAGGTTGTTATGCACTGTCTGTTGATGGAATGCAGCCTTGTATAATTAGCCCAGATGGAAGTCTACGAGAAAACAATATAGAAGATGAAGATGTATGTGGATCACCCCGATACCAAACTCAGAGGCCAATGGCTAGAATGGGAGTTGAAATCAAATGCCCGTATCCTGGTAAGGAATACACAACCCCGTGTTTGTACACATTACCTGTATATTATGTCCCACAAGTGCTATGCGAGATGAATGTACTCAATGTAGAAACTCTGTTATTTGTAAGTTATACTGAACAATCGACAACGGTTTTGAAAGTTACAAATGACAGGAATCTGATGGAAATGTTGATAAATACGGCGCGCAACATATATCCAGTTGATCAAATGAAGTGTCCCAAACGGATTCATCCGGATATTAAGTACGTACGGCAGAATATTAAGGAATTTGTTAATACAAATGTTGAGTTTCTGTGTGAGGTTATGTCTACAAAAGCCAAAAAATGTAACCACAACATTGATGATCCTTCCACCTATTTATTCGGCAGTCATACCATGAGTCCATGTTCTAGATTAACAGAAATATGTTCAAATGCATTTCAAAGTATGGTACATAAGTCAATCTCCTGTTTGCAATTCGCTTACAACTTAACCAGAAGAAAAGCAACAGAAGTTGTAGTATTCCTACTTGCAAACACAGACAGGATTAATAATCCGGATATCCCATACGCGATGCCAATAGCATATGGTTTAAAGGGTTACAGCATGAACTCCAATAGCATGAGAAAAATGATAGAGCAAGTGTTGAAAGAGTGCTTTGAAAGAGGATTGTATATTCCTATTGTTTCGTTTGATGGCCAGTGGAATAATATTGCCATCAGAGATAGCCAAGGAAACCCGCTTACATTATTGCAGCTGCAAAAAGATGTATTCACTGAAGCAAAGAAAGAGTCTAAAAGCAGTATTCTTAAAACAATGAACAATGGAAATGTGCTTAAGGTGAATGATTTGAGTTCTTTGGCACAAGCTGTGGAAATTTCGTTTAGAAAAAACGAACATGGATTCTTCATTGGTCCGATACAAATTGGACACATAACAGCAAAAACGAATGAATGTTATTCTCCATCAAAACATATGGAGGATTATATCAGAAATAATTCTTCATTAAAGCTCAAAGAACAAACAGAAATGAGATTAGATAATTTATCAGAAGAAACAGTTTGCTGTGTGCTGGATACACTACCAGAGAATGTAGTAGATGCCCTGGATGAACTGCAATGTTCAAAAGAATTGCAAATTAAAACACATGATCGTATGACAAGGAACACACAAGACTTTAACTTGGACATTTTATATAAAGCAGAAGACCAAGATGATGTTGAACATAGGAAAGATCAGGAAGAAGAAAACCAAGATCCCACGGAGTCTCCGGAAGATCAAAGAGAATATCAAAATGTAATTAACCTTCCGACAAACGTTGTTGAAGAAACGGTAGAAACAACGAACTCCGACTCTGACACGTTACTTGTGACTCTCTCTGGAACAGATTTTGTAGCCATGTTGGAAGATTTAAAACAAAACTACAATGACCGTTGGAAGAATTGTGACATAGAAGAGTTTTTGAAAATGTTTACATCACAGGAACTTTTGAAAGGTTCACTACGAAAGAAAGAAATTCAAACATGTCTCAAAGCTGTTGCCCAAAAGTTAAAAGGATGTGGAGTCATGTTTGCATTGTCATGGCCAAAGTATAAAATAGTGGAGCTGTTTTATAGAATCGTTGGTAAACAAGTATGGATTGAGAAAACCAAACGGCAAACAAAGTCCAAGTTACACCACACTGTAAAATCTCTTTCAAAACTATGCCAAAATGTCATCTCAAACCTACCCAAAAGTGTTCTCAATGCAGTTTATGCAGAACATATATTTCCTAAAAGACTAGAAGAATGGAATGGATCAAATTTGTTCAAAAATAATTGTGACGTAATGGAGCTATGTAGTATAAATTGGTACTGTAAGCCAGACTATATTGCTGATCGATTTCAGACAGTATTTCATTTGCTCGACCCCCACCATCTTTTTACAAATGCAAGAATAAAATGTTGCACAACGGGAATAAAACAAAAAGGAATCCAACAAGAGGCATGGTTGACCGTTGCTAAGAGTGGGAGGACTAGTTTAGGAGTAGCTCACGTGGAAGATCTTGTTGATAGACAGAGTGATTCATTCGCACACGCAACGTTTTCAATAGAAGTTGAAGATGAGATGTTGAAAAGTGGATTTAACAATGAAGCCAAATTTTGCAGATTAATAAGAGAGTGGTATGATGCTGAGGATCGTCCAGGGATAAGCGCATTAGATCGTTGTCGATACAGAGTAAACCTACGAGAATGGTTGTTGGATAACGTGAATTTCAACAGATTTCCCCCACCTGGATCGCATGTTAATGGAATTCCACTTATTATGTTTGAAGGTTTGCTGACAAACATAGACCGTCGCATCCAGCTTTTTCCATACATTAAAGGTAATGCCTATAATGTTAGAGCCCTTGGAAGCCTTGAAGCAGAAAACTTGTTCGGAGAATTTCAAGACTTAGACCCGAAAGGCGTAGGAGTGCTGAGACCGGATGATATACCATGTGCAATAAGCACTGCCTGTGAACTTTTGTCCGTGCGCATGAATGCACAAAAATCATTCTTTATGCAAACCAGCAAAGCTAAAGTTTACCCCGCACATCAACTTTTAAATCAACATAATGTAGAAAATAAGTCACATTTTCTTAATCCTATATCTATAGATTACATTGAACCAATCGATCATTTGTTTGATTCACATGACAGATCCACCCGTCACAAGCGTAAGAGGTCGACAATTACAAAGTATGGTGCACCTTGCAGAGGTATAAAGCCTATACGGCAACATCATAGATGCGACGAAGAAAAGATTCTGCCTCACAAAAGACTCGGAATTGATCTACTTGATTAGACTACTTAAAAAGAGCTAATAGATTGACCGTACATCAGCATAATATAACATTGCCATTTATCATTGTTTATAATATGAATAGCAATCATAATATTTCTTTCTTTGCACATACTCAGTAGTATTTGTTCATAGAATATTGCATTGAGATAATTAGTGTGTGTGTTGTTTTGGCTTTTGGTGAAAATTTCCTTCCTGTTAATTTTTGTCATATCATATATGTTTTTGTCGATGGGTGGTACTGTGAAAGGGTTTCATATACTAGTAAACAGACTATTGTAAAACACAATGGTTAAATAGTGCAGTCAGTTTCATAGGTTGAGTACACCGAATACTTGAGAAAGTAAATGGCGAACTTCATAACATATAATGAAACTTCATATTTATATTGCAGTCCAACAATTTTACTTTTCGCCTGAGTGAATGTAAAAATTGTCAACATATATACAAGCAATGAAAAGGTTTATAAGCACCTAGTACCTCAAGCATTAAAATTCCTAGGTTGGATGCTTTCCGCTGTGGGTATTGTTTTATATTTGTTGTTAAATTCATATAAGTTTGTAGGTGGTGTCGCGTACACTTCATCACACCAAGCTTCTAGTCTCATTCAGTATCTTATTTGTGCAAAAGCATCTCAACATGCCTTATCATTTTTTTATTACTTTGTTGTACTTTAACATATGTTTGATAGACCAGCTGTTCCACTATGTTGTGCTCATGTTGTAAAATGTTTAGGGACCGACCATTTAAATTGAATGGGGGGGGCTTGGTTTTTTCATAAAAAGTATTCTGAAAATTATTTTTGAGGCAGCAGAGGGTAAGAAAAAAAAAATATTCTGAAGAAGGACCCCTGCCATATAAAATAATGATGATAATAAGTTTATTTGCAAAACATAAAACCCTGACGGGTTCAGCAAATACAAATGAAAAATGACAAACATAAAGCATATATATTTAAGTAGTACTCCACCTAAGAATCATGCAAAATTGAAGAAAAGTGATTCATCGATAAAAAGGCTACAGTGGTTTATTTTTAACAAAAGATAGTTCAAAGTATACAAAATAAGAAATAAATAACAATTTGCTCATAACTGTCTGGTCCTGGGAGAAATCTTGCCATTTTGTTACAATGGTTTCTATTGAAATTATCGACAGTTTTCAGAGTTATCTCCCTTTCTTACAATTTTCTAATGCATTCTATATATTTTTTTTCTCTCAGGACCAACGCTTGTTTGAAAAAAGAGTACAAAATATCGAATCAGGGTGCTAGTAGGAGTAACATATCAAAAATAAAGTGGTGTAGGCTTTCTACCCATGAATCGCTTTTTGCATGGTTCTTATAAAAAGTGGTACATTTATAAGAACAAAATGATTCAACATGTAAATGAATTATATATAATTATAAAAAAAAAAATTCTGTCGCGACGCCTCTGCGCGGAAAAAAATTTTCTGACCAAAACAAGAAACCAAGCCCCCCCCTTAAGGTAAAATGGTCCGTCCCTTATGTTCATGCGCATCGCACCATTTCGCAGAGAACTGGAAGATACTGTTTTATTTAAAAAAAGGAAGGTGGTGACAATAAAGCCCATTGAAACGTTGCAATTGGCAAGAAAGAATTCTTGACGCTGCTGTTAAACTTTCACGTAATAATAAATATATATATTTGCTTGGTTGTACTTGTTTGAACATATTCTCTTCAAAAAAAGTTACGTCTAGTTAGAAAATTCCCTATATGTTTAATTCAAACCCAAACCATTTCAAAACAACTCTACTAAGTCGTCTTTTATTCGATTTTCATGAAAAAAAAACAAAAAAAACAAAAAAAAAAACAATAAAAATAAAAATAAATGAAGCTTATTTGTTAAGTTATGAGCAAAATCGTAGCTTCGCTTTTTTATGCTACTGCAAGTAGAACTCAAGTATACGTAACATTTTACACATCAACTTCCCGTTTAACTCAAAGCAAAATTTTCCGTGAAAAAACATTGGTGGAGGTCTTAAAAAACGATTGAAGTTGGAATTTTGGTCCAAATGGATCAAACGTTTTGTCGTGTCCGTCCGTCCGTCTGTCCGTCACAAAGTTTGTCAGCGCAACTCCTCTGAAACTACTGAACCGAATTCAATGAAACTTGGTATATAGGAAGGACACCAAATGCAGTTGTGCATGTTACCAGGAAATTTTGATCCTCAAATTATTGTGGGAGTTATGGCCCTTTGAACTTAGAAATTTGCTGAAAATCCTCATTTATTATCTTGTCAGTGCAACTCCTCTAAAACTACTAAACTGAATTCAATGAAACTTGGTTTATAGGAAGGACACCATATGTAGTTGTGCATATGACCAGGAAATTTTGATCTTCAATTTTTTTTGTGGGAGTAATGGCCCTTTGAACTTAGAACTTTTTGGGGAAACAGGGGAAGACATCGTTTTTGTAGGCAAAAACAAACTTTAATTTTGTTTTCTTTTTACAGGATTTTATTTCATGAAAATCGGTTACAGAACGGCTCAGAAATGTTCTTTTAAAATTGTGTAGATGTAGGGGGAATTTTCTCCCTATGCGTAACTTTTTTAGAGAGAATATAAGGACTACTGGGTTGTTTTTGTTCTTGTTTGATTTGTTTGTTTTTATTTTTTTGTGTTTTGTTTTGTTTGTTTGTTGGTTTTTATGTACGGGGTGTGGTGGTAATATCAAGTTCAGTTTATTTTCAGCACTAGAAATACATGATGTCTTGTATATCAGATTTCTTTTTTTTTTCTTTTTTGGATAATTTGACCTTTGTATGTACATATCCAGATATCTTTAAAATAGTATACATGTATTTATATAAGTTTCATTATGATTTCATACTTTCTTTATAGAAAACATACTTCAACCTGTGGTAATCAACGCATTGCCTCCCCCTTCTTACTGTGAGTTTTACTTCTGATGAATATGCAGTGTGGAATAAATGATTAAACTGCATTTTTCAAAACTTAAACTCGAACATCTTTTGAATTGTGGATTTCCTTTGTTTGGGTTCTAGTGCTGCTGATGAGGAATAATTTTCCGAAATGGCCATACAGCTCATAAAAATTAATTGCAGTTGGAGTAAACATATGTGTTGTGGTCTCATGTTCATTTACTCCATATCCTTTCTTAAATTATTTAATAGTTTTATTGACACTATGAAACTGTAACTTAAATTTATTGTGATGAGAATCAATTCATTTGACAACATTTGAAATAAAAAAATAACATAAAAAGTGCACTATAAAATAAAGGCGTCTTCAAGAATCACCAATTAATTGTTCAAAAGTTAAAACAATCAATTCATTTGACAACATTTGAAATAAAAAAAAATAACATAAAAAGTGCACTATAAAATAAAGGCGTCTTCAAGAATCACCAATTAATTGTTCAAAAGTTAAAAACTGTCACAATGTTTAACAAATCGGTTGTGATAAGAAAGAGAACTTCTCCACTTAAACGATTTTCCACATTTCTCACACCTATAAACACGTCCTCCGTGCTGCCCTTGGATGTGATCCGAGAGGTTTTTTCTAATCTGAAATGTAGCATCACATGTATGACATTTATATAAAGCAGTGGTTGGGTTGTTGTTAGAGTCGGCTTGCTTTTTACACTGTCTAGCATGAACAAGCAGGGATGCCTTGAACCTGAAAGTTGCCCCACACACTTGACATTTTTCTTCTAGTTGTTTGTGATGTGATGCCAAATGTCCTTTGAAGTTCCATAGATGATGGAATCCCCTCTTACACACTGCACAGGAGAACCGGAATTTGTTTAGATGCTTGATTTTATTATGGACATTCATTCCATAACGACTTCTGAAGCTTTTTCCACACTGATCACACACAAACTCTTTTTCGTTTCCCGTGGCTGTAAATGCATTAGCATTTGTTTTAGTTGCTGCTTTATTATGCATTAATTGATGCCGGATAAGGTTACTTTTCCATTTGCTAGAAAAGGGACAATGGATGCACGCATAAGATGTCGATATTTCCTCCACACTTGGAACAATTTCTAGTTCGTCCATTTTTTTCTAACCCTAAACAAGCAAAAAATAACAACAGGAAATTGGTAATATTTTTGTGACAAGACAACCTTATGAAAAAAACACTTAGTAACGGATATTTTTGCTTTTTTCAAAAAGACAAGCATGCATCAAAATAGTGACAATATTTTTTTAACAGCAAAAAAAAAAAAAAACAAGAACGGAATTCCTGGGTCCACACCGAGTGGCAAAAATTTTAAGTGCATTTGCTATACAAGAAGTTGAAAAGCGACAGACCTGGTAACGGATCCCGCCATTTAAGACCTCTACCTGAAGCTACATACCGAATATCAACAGTCCACCATTAATAGTAGCTGGGAAATCGGTTACCAAAATTTTCCATTTTTGACAATTAAAAATTTCTAATTCAGCTCGTTAATCAAGAAGTAGAAAAGCGCCAGACCTGGAAACTTATCCCACCATATGAGACCTCTACTAAAAGCTCCATACCAATTATCAAAAGCCTACCAAAAATAGTAGCTGAGAAATCTGTTTTGAAAAATCAACTTTTGACCATTAAAAAAATTCAAAGTCAGCTGTAGAAAGCGACAGTACATTCAATGTTTGGCATTAAATCTAATGTCGCTTTTTTATGCACGATTTTAACTCGATTTTAAGAAGACCCAATTAATAATGTCGCTGTTTCGGAAAAACAAAATGTCACTGTTATTATTTTGGCTATTCTTAAATGTCGCTGTTTTGTATAGCCCCATAGGTAACATTTCATACTGAATAATACATGGCAAAATCGTTATCACATGCTGTATTTACCCGAGACACCTACTTAGTATCATACCGAAGGCCAACGACCCTGTGTATGATATAGGTCGAGGGTTAATACCGCAGTCGATACAGATTTTGCCATGAAATGTCTTATAATACATGTAATACATATTCAAAAAGACTGCATAATTACTTAAATATATGATATAAGTTAATAACACTACTTATGTATATTTTAAAAGATGGTAAGGATGAAAAAACAATGTTCCTAATTAATATCAAACATGCATATAAATGATTCAAATCAATCAATTAATCGGACACTCATAAAAAAGATTAGAGCAATTATTCGGACAGTAAACAATTATACCAATCTCACAAAAAAGATGTTTTTTAACAAGAAATAATATTATTTTTTACAAACCTTTTTAACTGTAGTAAGCCCAATGAATGTTCCTTTTATTGATGACACGAACTTTACTGAACTCACCTGAGTTTGTGAGTATATTTCACATTTTTACTCGGAGTTGAAAAAAAAATGTTCACTCATTGATGATTAATCAGAGATTTTAAACAGTTTTAATTAGTCTTAATAAGATAAAGAACGTTTCATGGTTACGTAATTGACTTAAGTAAATGAACATCTTACCAATGTCATAATCCGCTACCGTAATGTTTGTTTTCAGTCAAAAAAACGCACAAAAAATGTAAAATAATGACTATCAACTAAGATTTTAGCATCGGACAGTGGGCAACTTCCGTGATCGGCCACTGTCCGGTTATACACTGTGAATATTATATGATTTAAAACAGAAAGTTGTCAATCAACCCTTAATCCAATAATATTAAATATTTATTTATTTATATGTACTTTTATTTGAAAAAAAAAGAAATTATGCAAAGGGTGTACTTAGCAACATGAAACTGTGTATGTCTATAGTAATGTAAGAAAAGAGAGACTAAAATAAAAAAAAAATCCTTAAGAAGCTTCATTTGAAATCACCTTTTTGATGTTTCCAATTAAGGTGTCTCCAGGCATAACAATGGCATTTTTATTGTACTAATTTGTTTTTATAACAATTATTTATATTCATTAATTGGGGCCAAATTTAATGAAAGGACAAAAGACCAAAGGATTTAATCTTTAAATATAAATGAAATGACATGCCTGTCTATAGTGGTCTTGAAGAAAACACTATTTTATGATTTATTCAAAAAGATTTTAAAATTAAAATAATAAAAACAAACCAAATCTATAGTATTATTTCATGCAATCAATATATGGTCATTTGTGACATTTCTACAAAAAACTTGAATAAGTTAGCCTCATTTCTGTTGGTTTACAGATTTTGACCATTTGTACAACTGATAGTACAAACTCACAGGATTGCTGATAAATATTCTTTGTAATTTCAAATCCATATATCTCCGCAAGGGATTGTGATATGAATTTGTATGAATTTTTCACTGATTCATATTTATGTAAATACCATACATACCACATTAGATGTGAAAAAAAAATTCAAAACATAATTGTATACAGAACAAAAAAATAGTGTTTTCTGCAGATGACTTATAAGAAGTACAAAAAGATTTACCTATAGATATTTAATCAAAATGTAATGCGTAATGACATGCATTACAAAAGCAAAGTAATGGTAATGTAATGCATTACAGAAGAGAAAAAAAGTAATGGTAATGTAATGTAATGACAAAATTTGTAAAGTAATGGTAATGTAATGCATTACATTGCATTGTTATTGACCCCAGGCCTGATATATATATATATAAAAATACGCATAGGACGTTTATGTTATATGACTAACAAGGAGTAAAGTCTACTATTCTTAACTTAATTGGTGTTCGACTATGAAATCCGACAAAAAAACTTTCTGTCATCTGGTTTTCTGTCATAAACAAAACCACTATGTTCTAAACGAAATGTCTTGCCCTTATAGAACTATGTTTTAATGGTTTTGGCAGACTGGACTTGTTTATTTTCCTCCTACATAAGTACTTTGGTTCAGCTGCTTCGTTTACTTTGTCTGATTTATTTTGGTGATAATGACATCATATATTTAGTTTGACCATTAGTGGTGTGATGTATGGGTCGGAAACAAGTAGCGAGTTTTTGAGGAGTTTTCCTTATTTATTTGTTAAGTTTGATGCATTTTGATTTGTTCATTAATACAAACATCACATTTGCGACAAATTTTCCTCTCTTTATTCGAATAACGTCTTCCTAATTATCAAAAGAAAAACTAATCCCTGTTGATGCAAAACACCTTAAATGATATATGTGTCACTCGCAAAAGCTGCTGTTACAATGAAGAATCAACCGATTCCCCATAGTTTATGAGATTCTTATTTGTCTCTTAATTCCTGTTGGTCTGTGCGTCATAAAACTTTCCCTATTCCCTGTCGCCATAGAAACTGTGTTTTGATTGGTGTGGTCAAAAGCAATTTAGACCAATTAATTAGGAAAAAAGACAAGTTAATTGCACCCATGCCAGAAAGATATAAAATAATATTGTGTTCAGAAAGTTAATCCTTTCATTTTCACTTCCAATTAGGCCATGTGCATGTACAATGTACATTTATCTATATTTAAAATAAAACAAATATCAAATCAATTAGTCCTTTAATCTTCTCTAGATACAGATTAAAGGTACAGATGACTTTGAAGTACCTTAGAAAATGACAAATATGATTTCCTATACTGATGCAACAATATCAGAAACCTTATTCTATAAGCAGCGGCACATCCCGGTAGCTCATACATTTAACAAATGATTTAAAAATTCTAACTTCCTTGAACTGTATAAAAACAGACCAAACCTTATTTGTACCAGCAATAAAAAAGAAAATCCCGAAAAGTATAGATAATTGTCAATAAGGAAGAATATAAACATATTATGTAACAGCGTAATACAATAATTAACGCAGACGGATATTTAAGAAAATCTTTGTCAAGAAGGTGCCAATCACTGAAATGGAGAAGGCAGTATAAATGTTTCTTGTAATGGCTATATAGGACTGATATGTTGTTATTAATGGCATCATGTTTACTTCGTTCTCTCTTGAACTGGAGTTATTCGTTGTTAAAAGCCTATAGACGACGATTTGATAAACGAATACAAATTTAACGACTCTTCTACTTAAAACAAGTCTCGCCTTTATGTATATACGAAGAAAAAAAATAGCAAGCCAAACAAAAATATATATTTTTTATATCACTCAATCTGTTTATGCTCCTGAACCATGTGCACGTTTCTTTGGGGCTTCACTTGCGATGCTCGCTATTACACGGTACATTTGTACATTGTGCCAAGTGTTGCATAAACTGGTTAACAGATGATGGAAAAATGTCATAACGTAAGCAGGTAATTATCTCCTTTTAATGGTGTGTGACATGGTTTGTCTAAAGAACGCTTCAGAGCTGTTGAAAATATCAACACCCTAAAGTGATGGAGTTTCCAATTCAAGAGAAAAATTAAGATTTGCACCATGATATTTGCATAGCTTTCTGTAAGGCTGCCAGTGGATAGGGAAAAAATAATAAAATAGTCATGTTATACAAGTACATTCAAATCTTAAATATGAGACTACTCTATATAATTAATGAGTTACATGGCAGTCTTTTTCTCTGCTTCAACAATATATTGTAATCGCCAATGTAACACACGAGAAAAAAAACATGGCAGTCTTTTTCTCTGCTTCAACAATATATTGTAATCGCCAATGTATCACACGAGAAAAAAAAACATATCGTATAACACAATGCATTAATTTAGTAGATACAGTAACAGCATGTCCCTGCAGATAAACACAGACAAAAATTTATCTATACCTCGAATAAGTTGGTATTTGCTGGATAAAATAAACTCAACATACAGGTTTATAATTTTTTTTTGAATTATCTCTCTTTGTTTAAAAAAGTTAAATTGGATTATCTTTCTTCCATTATGAAAATTCAGGTTAGCAAAATGGTTAAACTTGTAGTTGGAAAAATGTTTATCACATTTTGATGGAAATCGAACTTCACATTATAGCTGTGCATAATTTTGCTCCAATCTGTTGAAACGCTTTTCAGGCGTAGCAAAATTTGTGTCTGGAACTTTGTTGTCATTTTTATTTTAAGATTATCGTCCAGAAAGCACCAAAGAAAGACGAACTGGCACCAAAAAAACTAATGGCCTCTCATAACACCGCATCATCTCGCGTGGCGACAAACACAAGTAAAAGACATATGACCCCCTTTCATTCGTCGCAGGTTGCAAATTTTCAACTCATTTTAATTTAAATGTCCTTGTCATTTCTAAGATTATACCATGCTATATGTAATAATGCACAACACAAATACAATCAAGTTATTCATCGTCATAATATGTGAATTCAATTACCAACTTTCCCCTTAATTACGATAGTAAATGCATGGGTTTTTTTAATTCTTAATGTTGATTTATACAAAGAAAAGGAACAAGCAAATATCTACGTGTATATGTAGTTAGTTACTTATTTACTATTTATCATATTATGTACTACCAAGTAACACAATATTTTGGCTATATAAGGGAGATGACTACATGAAAGAGATACTAGTAAGTGGCCATATAGGAATGATTTTAGTAATTACTTGCCCAACGACATTAATACTTTATTAAATTCTAAAACATATCTTTCAAAATAAAAATCTTTCATACCTTTTTTAGTAAATAAGATATGCAGCTGCTTTCTTTCCCCTAAACAAACCATCATGTCATGCGGCATTGTTGGCACTTTCACGTTCCCTTATTTACAAACACTATAATTTTGCACTAATTTAGTACCTACCCCTGTCATCTAAGAAATCATTGAAAATTAATAAAATCCCATTTAAAATTTATTTTTTTATTTTTTTAAAGAATAACTATTTATCAAATTTGCTGAAAACATTTCTTTTCTTACATTTCAACCAAAAACCAGAGTTCCAGAGTACCAGAATATTCTCTTACAAATGGGCGGGCTTACGTGACATAAGGGTAATTACCGAATAAAGGTAATAATAAAACTACCGAACTTGAATGATCAATCTCATAGTCCAGAGAAAATGACAAAAACGAATCAGTCATAACGGAGAATTGGTGGATCGCAATGGTCCTGACTTGGTACAGGCATTTCAAACGAAATGGTGGCTTAAACCAGGTTTTATGGCACCAAACCTCCCTCTTCCATTGCGATCTTAGGATCCGGTAATGACCATAGAACACAACATAGTTGTGAGACACAATAGGGATATTGAGGTGATCATCTCAGTACAGCAGACCAGTCAAAAACTAATTTAAACAATTAACCACCATATCTTTCAACTCAATTTTGAACTTTTCTACTAGTGGCTGATAACGAAGAAAGAATTATTTTAGGGATTGTATGAGACGTATTTTCTTATAGCCTTGCTCCAAAAGTCCGTCACGAAGAAATCGGTGTCTGATAAAAAAAAGTCTGTGAAATGTGTGCAAGAAGCAGAGGTACCAATGGTGTATCCGAATGTCAAAAGTCCGAAAGGGCAGAGACAAAACCAGTAAACACCAACAAAAACGGGACAAAAACAGACAACATGTAAAACATGGAAACACAAAATAACTGAATATCAATGAACAACGCGAACTTCAGTCGCTCAGGTGCTCCGGAAGAGTAAGCAGTTCCTGCTTGCTATAGCACACCCTTCGCGTTGCCAATAGTCCATTCGGCGTGTCAAATCCGGTAAAGGAAGACAAACCAAAACCAACATCTGCACTCATCTCTGAGATAGCAATCCCATATTTGTCTATGAGTGCATGATGTCTTCCGTAAAATTTCTTGAGTGAAGACAGCAACCGAGGAGCAACATAACCCTGTGTGAGCAATTTTTGCGTCAGACGTGTCGCTCTGCTAAGGAAATTGATGTAAGTCCCGCACGCTCTGGAGTAACGAATCAATTGAGATACGTAAACTCCATAAGCTAGAGCGGACGGAATGTTGCTACACAAAAAGGGAAAGTTGACGATTGGAAAGTTGAAGTCATCACGCTTGTCATAGAGCCTTGTTGAAAGTCTTCCTTGAGAGTTAATTTCGAGATGTAGATCTAAATATGAAGCAGACTTCCTAGAATCCGTTGTGTCCTTTATCTCAAGCTCATGGGGATATATGAGATGGAGAAAGTCACCAAATCGAGAATTGTTTAGTGAAAGGACATCATCAATATAACGGAACGTGAGGTTGAAAGAGAGAGCTAGTCTACGGTCGTTTTTGTCTATTAGAGATTGTAAGAAGTCTGCTTCATATGAATGAAAAAACAAATCAGCAAGCAAAGGTGCACAATTAGTGCCCATTGGAATCCCTGGAAGCTCTGCCATATCGAATAAGTTGTGAAATATAAACACCGTATGCAGGGGAAGTAGGTATATTGCTCTGTAGATAAGAAAAAATAATAATTTGAAAATTAAAATCGTCTCTTTTATCGTAACTTTTTGTACTGAGATGACCACCTGGGTCAAATTCGAGGTGCAAATCCAAGAAAGACGTGAAGCAATTTGATTCTGTGGTCTCTTTAATCTCCAATTCTGGAGGATATATTGAAGGAATCCATCTACCAAATGAAGTTTTATTGACAGAAAGGACATCATCAATATATCTGAATGTAAGATTAAATGTCCCTGGAGAAATTCAGTCTCGTAAGAGTATAAAATCAAATCGGCGAGGAGAGGAGCACAATTTGTGCCCATTGGAATGCCGATTGTTGTTGAAAAATATCTCCTCCGAAGTGACAAATATATGTCAATGAGGAAATCAAGCATTCTGCAAACTTGTTCCAGTGTGTAACAAATCTTATCTTTGAACGATGTTTTGGAAAAGAATGTAGAGTTATAACCCAAAACAACAAAATTCCTAGTTTGAAAAGGCTTTTTCGAGAAGTTTTTTCAGGCGACATTTTAGTTTTTCGTGTGGCAAGGTAGTGTATTAAGAAAAATGATCTAGATTTAAAATGATCTAACAAATCTTTTGAGTTCTTCAAAATCTACATATGGTTGATTCCACTACGATTATCAATAGTGTCGCAGTATGCTTGTTGACCTTCTTTGAC
This sequence comes from Arcuatula senhousia, assembly GCA_963971305.1. Lineage (NCBI taxonomy): Eukaryota > Metazoa > Mollusca > Bivalvia > Mytilida > Mytilidae > Arcuatula > Arcuatula senhousia. The sequence continues at coordinate 44,198,569 of OZ020305.1, read as the reverse complement.
AGCAGATTTTAGTTAAATGGACGGATGTATAGGTCCTGCAATGCCTTTTTGTGGTTGAAAATTTTACTACTTATGGTTTTAGTTTAGCGGTAGGAAACAATTGGTGTTGACTGATTTTTTAAATATGGAGGAATTTGAGATGTAACTTCATTACGATTAAAAATATTGCTGATGTTAATAGCATCTATCCCTTTATTCTTGAATGGAATATGGAGAAATTTTCTATCCTCAGTATAAGAGGTTCACTTCTTACAGGTTTAAAAAGACGGAAAAGGGCAACGTCACAGATGATGCTAGTAAGTCTGTAAGAAGGAGAAAATGGATCACTACCTCCTTTTTCTAACCCAAAATCATGTAGGTCTTTAAGTTTCGTGACTCGTAGTGAAAAGAGAATGGTACGAACATGATGGACTCCCAATGGTTGTTGAAGACTTGTTACCAGATCATCAAACGTGTCTGAAAGAGATCTGTTGTCAGTTTGACTGGCACCAGATTCCGGTTTGTATCGTTATTGACCATGACTACGTTTGTGTCTACCATTAGGGTCAAACAGTTTCATAACATTCACCTCACTACATTGTGGGCTAGAAAGATTTCCTACTCCTTTGATGTTATCATTACATCCATAAGGCATTGCAATACCTAAAGATTTTATCCAGTGAAGCTCTCGTTTTTTACGGTGAGGTGTAGTAAGATTAGGACTGTTGGTGTCGTGGTAAATCTTTTCGATAAAACGGACTTTCATGTTCAAACATTGGTCATGGTTAGGTTGATTAAAGTGGTTATACAAAACCCGATAATCAGAATTTTAGGTATCATACCTATGACCATTCATGCGAGAACGCAATGAATTTTTTGTTTCATCGACATACAACAGTCCACACAAAGTACACTCAATTCCGTAAATGTCATTTCAGGAAGAACAGTCCAGAGGGTCGTGAGAAAGGGTTTGGTAAACTTTACCGTTTAAGTTACTGGTAAATTTAGGAGAAATAATAAGCATATCACAGGTCTTGCAAGTTGATTTTTTACCGGTTTTAGATCTGCCTGTCGAAATAGTAGGTGGTGGAGATGATTTTAGAACGTCATTGAGTTTAATAGAACATGGTTTGATAATTTGAAATGAATCTGATGTTTTGAAATACCGGTAATAGTTACCCTCTGGCTGAACAAAAGTCAAATTGGTGATATCCTTAAGGATATCCATAGGAACAACAACTTCATTTGTTACCTTGTTCCTAGAGGTAGCAAAGGAGGACCTTGGTAATCCGGGAGACGTCCTAGCCGGCATCGAGTTCTGAATTAATTGCTAAAAAAGCGACCAAATTTCAATGCCCTCGGAGAATTATCAACTCCACCAACAGCGACATTGGCTTGGTTGTAGAAAAGCATACCTATAATGCCAGTCAGGGTTATAAGTTCTTTGGAGCTGGTACTGAAATGATAGGGACATATAGGATCGCTTTATTTAGTTAATTCCAGGGACTTAATATCTACCTTTAAAAAATTCCTGAATAATTTTGGTCCGTTTGAATAATACAGATTTAACCAAAATTTCCAAACCGGAATGATTGATGTCTTCACGCAAGAAATTTTACGGAAGACATCATGTGCTTTTAGACAAATATGGGATTTCGATCTTCAGATGTTTAATTGCAGTTGTTGGTTTGTCATTGGGTTTTGTGTTGACTTCCTTTACCGGATTTGACAATTTGAATGTTGACAACACGATGGGTGTGTTATAGCAAGCAGTAACTGCTAACATTTCCAGAGCACCTGAGTAGACTCTCTGTTTTTTGTTTTATTACCAGAAATGGGTCTTTCGTTGATAATCTAGGGATTTGTTTGAATCCTATGTATTGTATTTTTAGTCTAGGGCTAATGAAAGACAGCGAACAGTGACCTCTGGTCATGTTGAAGACTACTGGCTGTTTTCAAATGTGATTTTTAGCTCACCTGGCCAAAGGCCATGTGAGCCTATGCCATCACTATGTGTCCGTCGTCGTCCGTCGTCTGTCGTCCGTCGTCATTTAACAACTTCAAAAATCTTCTCCTCTGAAATCACTGAACCAATTTAACTGAAACTTTGCAGGAATGGTATATGACATGTTGGCAACAAACGATCCTCATTTTGAAATGATTCGATAAAAACATGACTGCTGTTACTAAAAATAGAACATAGGGTAAAACCACTTAAAATGGCTTATAACTCAGCAACCATAACAGATAGAAAAAATCCGAAGGATCTTAGGCTCTTCAAATTCAAAAGCTCTACAAAAGTCTCCATTGGGTCGAAGTTGTCAGAGGAACCCTATTAGGGGTTATTGCCCCTTAAAGGTAAAACATAGTTTTTTTTTTCATGTTTTTGCCTTATAGAATAAAAACTATTGCAGATAGAGAAAAGCTATTGCTTGCATGAATGTTCAGCTCATTTAGCTCTACAAAAGTCTCCATAGGGTTGAAGTTTTTAGATGACCCCTTATAGGGGTTACAGCCCCTTAAAGGCAAAAAATAGTGTTTTTGGCCTATAGAATGAAAATTATTGCAGATAGAGAAAAACTGTTGCTTGCTTATTCGTTCAGCTCATTTACCTCTACAAAAGTCTTCATATGGTCGAAGTTGTTGGATGACCCCTTATAGGGATCACAGCTCCTTAAAGGCGAAAAATAGCGTTTTTGGCCTATAAAATAAAAACTATTGCAGATAGAGAAAAGTTTTTGCTTGCTTAAATATTCAGCTCCTTTAGCTCTACAAAAGTCTTCATAGGGTTAAAGCTGTGGGATGACCCCTTAAAGGGGTTACAGTCCCTTAAAGGCGAACAATAGTGTATTTGGCCTATCAAATGAAAACTATTGCAGACAGAGAAAAGCTATTGGTTGCTTAAATGTTCAGCTCATTTAGCTCTACAAAAGTCTCCATTGGGTCGAAGTTGTCAGATGACTCCTTATAGGGGTTATGGCCCTTTAAAAGTGAAAAAATTGCATTCTTCGTGTTTCTGGTCGATAAAATGAAAACAATAATGATAGAGAAAAGTTGTTGTTTGCTTAAACCTTCTGCTCAATTAGCTTTATAAAAGTCTCCGTTGGGTCTAAGTTGTCAGATGTCAAAGCTGTTTTTGGCCTATGAAAACCAAAACAGATAGAGAGAAATAAAAGGTGACACGTGTCCATTGTTGGTCTTTGAAAATGTATCACAAATTTTTTATTGTTTTAATTAACAAATGATTAACTCATTTGTAGTTTTTTAGCTCACCTGGACCGAAGGTCCATGTGAGCTATTACCATCACTTGGCGTCCGTCGTCGTCGTCTGTCGTCGTCGTCTGTCGTCGTCGTCGTCGTCGTCGTCTGTTAACAATTTTTCAAAAATCTTCTCCTCTGAAACTACCAAACAGAATTTAATGAAACTTGGTATGAATGATCCTTAGGGTGTCCTGCACCAAACTTGTGTTTTGATTTTTGATCCGATAAAAAACATGGCCGCCGTTACTAAAAATAGACTAGGGGGGTCAGACTACTGTTTTTGGCTTATAAATCAAAAAGTATAAGAGATAGAGGAAATCTGAGGCCACGCTACTGATTCAGCATCAAAAGCTCTACAAAAGTCTCCATTTGGTCAAAGTTGTCAGATGACCCCTTATAGGGGTTACGGCCCTTTAAAGGTGAAAAATAGCATTTTTTCATGTTTTTGGCCTACAGAATGAAAACTATTGCAGATAGAGATTAGCTGTTGCTTGCTTAAATGTTCAGCTCATTTAACTCTACAAAAGTCTCCATAGGGTCGGAGTTGTCAGATGACCCCTTATAGGGGTTACGGCCCCTTAAAGGTGAAAAATAGCAATTTTTCATGTTTTTGGCCTACAGAATGAAAACTATTGCAGATAGAGATTAGCTGTTGCTTGCTTAAATGTTCAGCTCATTTAGCTCTACGAAATTCTCCATAGGGTCGAAGTTGTCAGATGACCCCTTATAGGGGTTACGGCCCCTGAAAAATAGCGATTTTTCATGTTTTTGTCCTACAGAATGAAAACTATTGCAGATAGAGATTAGCTGTTGCTTGCTTAAATGTTCAGCCCATTTAGCTCTACAAAATTCTTCATAGGGTCGAAGTTGTCAGATGACCCCTTATAGGGGTTACGGCCCCTGAAAAATAGCCATTTTTCATGTTTTTGGCCTACAGAATGAAAACTATTGCAGATAGAGATTAGCTGTTGCTTGCTTAAATGTTCAGCTCATTTAGCTCTACAAAATTCTCCACAGGGTCGAAGTTGTCAGATGACCCCTTATAGGGGTTACGGCCCTTGAAAAAAGTGATTTATCATGTTTTTGGCCTACAGAATGAAAACTTTTGCAGATAGAGATTAGCTGTTGCTTGCTTAAATGTTCAGCCCATTTAGCTCTACAAAATTCTTCATAGGGTCGAAGTTGTCAGATGACCCCTTATAGGGGTTACAGCCCCTGAAAAAAAGCCATTTTTCATGTTTTTGGCCTACAGAATGAAAACTATTGCAGATAGAGATTAGCTGTTGCTTGCTTAAATGTTCAGCTCATTTAGCTCTACAAAATTCTCCACAGGGTCGAAGTTGTCAGATGACCTCTTATAGGGGTTACGGCCCCTGAAAAAAGTGATTTTTCATGTTTTTGGCCTACAGAATGAAAACTATTGCAGATAGAGATTAGCTGTTGCTTGCTTAAATGTTCAGCTCATTTAGCTCTACAAAAGTATAGGGTCAACATCAAGACCAGGTGAGCGATTCAGGCTCCTGGGAGCCTCTTGTTTAGTTTCTACATAAGATTTGCTGGGGTTTTTTTTGCATTATGTCACAAAATTGTTTATATGACAATAAAAAATGATTTATTTATTTTTCTTAATCTCTGCTGCCAGAATTTTTTTTCATTAAAATTATATTAAAAATATAATACTAAAAGCTAGGTACGCCACAAGGTTAAAAGGTAAAAATCAAATTGTCCAACTTAATTTCATGAGAATTTCCTTACAGTCAGGACTGGTATATGTCTATACTTTTTACTATATTGGCAAAGTTTTGTTTTATTTTTTAGCTCACCTGGACCAAAGGTGAGCTATAACATCACTTGGCCTCCGTCATCGTCGTCGTCTGTCGCCCGTTAACAATTTTTCAAAAAACTTCTCCATTGAAACTACTGATCAGAATGAAACTTGATATGGTTAATCCGTAGGGTATTTTGCACAAAAGTTGTGTTTTGATTTTTGATTCGTCAGAAAACATGGCCGCCATTGCTAAAAATAGACCAGGGGGTCATACTACTGTTTTTACCTTGTTCATCAAAAGGTATGAGAGAAAATCTGATGCAACCTCTCTTCTTCAGCATAAAAAATATCTACAAAAGTCGCCATTGGGTCGAAGTTGTCAGATAACTCCTTAAAGGGGTTATGGCCCTTTAATGGTCAAAAATAGTGTTTTCTCATGTTTTTGCCCTATAGAATGAAAACTATTGCAGAAATAGAAAACTGTTGCTTGCTTAAACCATCAGCTCATTGACCTTTACAAAAGTCTTCATTGAATCGAAGATGTCAGATGATCCCTTATAGGGATTATGGCCCTTTATTGGCTTTAAAGATAAACAATTAGCGCTTTCCATGTTTTTGCCCTATAGAATGAAAACTGTTGCAGATAGAGAAAAGTCTAAATTGGGTCAAAGATATCAGATCCATCATAGGGGTAATAGCTCATAGAATACATCCTTTAAGTTTAAGGACCAGGTGAGCGATTCAGGCTCCTGGAAGCCTCTTGTTAATCTAGGACTACTTGTAAGACCACGATTATTGGCACATTGACGCTTCTTATTGTTTTCCTTACGTATTGCCGTTTGCATTGTGTGTATCATTTTTATTAAAATCTAAATAAAAGGACAAATAATAAAAATGCGCTTTTTCCAAAAAGACAAGTCGCCTTATCTCGCGACACGTCTTTTTCCTTTCTTTACCAAACCGTAAGTTGGCGCGAGGAATGTGATTGCTGGGTGTAAAATCTTATATACTTCTTTCATGGTAGTGTAACTTAAAACTGATGCATGACAACCTGATTTTTAGGCAAGCGCCAGCGAAGCCTTATGGAGTCTATAGAGTAGTGATGATTTTCGCGTTTTTTTTCAGTCTAGACGGAGTGATCTTCCTGCATCCAGTCTGGCATAAAATGCTTTATTTTCTATATTACTTTTCATTATTTGCTATCATGATCTACACTTCTATAAATCTCCATTTTTATTGGCATTTTATATGACCGACACAAGTTTTATTTATTCCTTTGCATCTTACAGAATATACATTATGTATTCATCTATTACTTGATTGGTTCGTATAAATACTTCTGTTATTGATTGGTTAATGTTCTCCATTCATAAATTCAGTAAACAATACACATCATTGGGACGAGTGCATTTTAATCGAAGGGGTGTTTCAATCGATACCGTTTTTACACGATACCTGTCTTGTGTGTGCAATTGTGTTCATTAACTTTAAATTTGAGGGCATCTGCATGACGACCCTTTCTTCGCTCACAAAAATTAATATTTTGAACAATATACTTTAACAGAGAATAAATCTGTTATAGTTCTTATATATTTCGCTTGCCTTTAAACGCTTTAGCGCTTTGATTATAACAGGCATGGACAAGCAGACTCGAACACTACTTGCACTCAAATTTGGAGGCGATATTTAATATATAATGACCCTTTAGAACTTATACGAATAGGAATCACTCGCAGTGGTTTGATTTCTATACAGCCATTCTAATGGCGCATTCCTCCTGCTTTCATTGCGAACTATGGCACCAAAGTAATAACACAGCATCTCGAAATGAGAAGAACCAGTAGTGAAAAGCAATCATCAAAGACAATATTAAGATATCAACTTTTGATGAAAATTTCTGCTGCAGAATTAGCTTAAATGTTTATATGATTATTGATAACAACACTTGATGCATTATCATTTATTTTTTTTTGCGGATGGAGAAATTACATATTTTGAACGCCTTAATTTTGATACAACAATATACGAACAGTGTCTGGTAAAAGATTTTTAATATCATAGTACAGTGCTTGATTTAAAAGCTTTCGTGAAAAGGTGACCGCTTATTTTTTTATGTCCATGTTCTGTTCTTTTACATTTTTCTGTTTTATTTATTCGATTACATGTATCTCTCGCTTAGCCTGTCAGTTTTTTTTTCACATTTATATTTTGTTGATTTAGAACTACTCTTCGTTATGTGAACATTGAAATATCTTTCGTTCAAAAATTCTTTTGAGTTCTCGTCGGAATCTTTTTCCTGTCGTCAGATATATGATGAAATTAAAAGCGTAATGAGTTATCCCCAAAAGATACACAATCTCTCTTACAACATGAAATCGTAAATGCCTTTGCCATTCCGAATCATTTTGTATACAATCGTAATCCAGGTCTAAGCATCGAAATGGGTACACAAAATGATCTGATAATATGTAGGTCAAACTAACCGGAAGTGTCGTAATGATGAGAACAAAAGATACAAAGAGAAGCGTTCTTGTATTGGCTGATCTCTTCCTCGGCGGGATTGGGCCATATAACTTCTTGACACGTTTCTTGGTGTTCTGCATGGTATAGATGACCATTATATTAAATATCAGAATCACAAATGGGACTATAATGAACATTGTTGACTCCGTGACCCAGTTCCAGTTGATACGTAAATCACCTGCTTCTTCTCTTATAAGACATGTTCCTGCAAAACTCCAAAAATATCCTTGTATCGACGACAACATAAAAACAAGTATTGTCATACATAAAATAACCAGTTTTGCTCTTCTCACTGTGCAAAACTGTCTCCGTTTCAGAGGGAATCTAATTGATATGTACCTCTCTACCGTAAATGCAAGAGTCAAGAGGGGGGATAAATACTGGACCGCAAGATAAAACACTGGAAACATCTCGCATATAATCGGAAATTGTAATGTATTTGTGTCCCAGTTATTCTGTAACTCGTAGATTACAGACAACAAAAGAAACAAGTCATCAGATACCGCCAATGCCGCAAAGTAACATCCAGATGAATGACGTAACGGCGACCGCAGCCAAAGAAAACAAGACAATGCATTTGCAGGAAATCCAAACACGTAAAGTAGAACTTTAGCCTTGGGTATGAACAATACTATGGGGATGTGGTCTTGGTATATTTTCATAAGAAGGGCATTTTCGCTCGTCGTTTGCATCTCCTCAGTTGTTGTTGAAAACGAGACGTTAAAGTCTGTTGAATTCATCTACAAAAGAAAAACAAAGGAAATGAAATACAGAGTATCAGTTCAATCTGAAATGAGTTTTATGTAGACGAATTAAGCATCGGACGCAGATTCAAAGTATTCCCCTGAAACTTTGTTCTTATTCTTTTTTATATTTTTTCTAGTCGTTCCATTCCTTACCATAGACCAGTGTATTAAGTTAGATTTACAGATTTTTACGGTTATATGATAAAATGTATATGTTTTTATACCACCAAAAACTTTAGAGGGATGTATAGGAATAATCCCGTCTGTCTGATCATATATCTTTTAAGGTGACATCTCCCAAACCGCTTGTCGGTTTGAAAAAAATTTGCATAAATAAAGCACATCATAAGAAAAACTGTCTCTGCTCTGGGATCATTAGTTCAATGTTAAGCTAAGGATACCTTTATGTCATGTATGTCATGTATGTGGGCCACGAATTTTTTTTTCAAACTTATTTATCGATCTTATCCATGTTATCTTTAAATATCTGCATGTTTATATACAGGAACAGGCAAAAATCACTGGTAAAAAAGTCTTTCTTTTATCATTTTGTCTTAGAAAAATCTTGTTTCTGTATAGCTTTTATACTTTAAAGCTCACCATTTTCGTTTCTATTGTATGACCCAGGTCAACCCAATTTTGTATTTCCAAATATATTAAAATGCCTAATGAGTTTATTTGATATTTAACGTAAGAAGGGGTTTTACAGTAAAACATCTTCTTTGGCACAATGATTGACAGTGTACAAGTTAGCATATGAAACCTCGTAATGGATGTTATTTGTTAAGAGGATAGATTAGCTTTATAAAACTACTCATTTCAACAAAAAGTCAATTTGTTACGGTTATGGCAAACAAGATGATATATGGTATGGGCTCACACTTGAGTGAATAAAACTGTTGCCAACGTTTATTGACAGCTTGTTCCTACTCTATACAGAAGTTTATGAACGAACAGCTTAATGAAATTGGGAAATTATCCATAACATAGACATAATGGAATAACTAAATTTATCCCTTATAGAAATTTGAATAAGTCAATGTTTATTTGTTTAGACAGATCAAAAGAAATATGAAATTTGCTACATTCCTTCAAGCATTAAAAATCTGACTTGATTTGGAAATAATCGTTTGTATGACCCTTTACAATCAGACATTTCTTTCATGTTGTGGTTTATGGTAATAAAGAACATTAGATAGGATTGTTTTCTAAATATGTTCGGTGCTGCCTACAAAAAATGAACTAATATAAAAGCTGGTTATGTCACATCGATTCTCGTATTCAGCGTACTCTTGAGTCCAAAAAAGGAGCAATCCATCATTCATATATACTACTTCAGTGTCATCTCCTGTTTTATAATTCAACATTTCATCCAACAGATTCGTCCTTTTCCGGCATACACGTCTGCACTCCGACATCCCAATAGTCTGACAACCTTACGATCCGACAACCCATTAGTTCAACAGCCTAGTAATCCGAAAACCCACACACTATAGTCCGTCAGTCCATGGAAGTATTAAATTGTAAGTCAATTTAATACTTCCATGGTCAGTCTAATAGTCCAACAACCCATTATAGTCCTATCGGGCAGTACTTGAACTTTATAAAAAAAAAAACATTTTTCTTGGGTCTGTCTATCAAGGGAATTTAGTTCTTTTGTTCTGTTTGTTCGTCCGTGTGTACGTCTGTCTGTCTCAAATAAGATTTACTTACTTTTCAAGGAATGATAATCCAGTGTTTAACCAGCTTTATACGTTATATTATTATTTTATTTTATTTATTTTTTATACGTTATACATGGGCGAAGAACATGAACATCAAATGGATACATGTAATACTAATAATGAATGAATAATATTAGTGTGATGTTGAAAAAAGAAACAGTAGATTCTGAAAGCCGCTAGCAAAAAGAGAAATCAGAATAGGTGATTGATTTTGATTTATAACAAAATGTACATGTCAGCACATGGAAAATACTTATAACTTTGAAGAAAAGAAAATATAAGGTTTAAAACTAAAAAAAAATAGTTGTGTTCTGCAAAGAAACCAACGTATCCCAATTTCATTTGGTAGAAGTACCCGAGATTTGCTATGCTTTCTTTGCAAAGGAACTTTTTTTGTCTTCTAAGTAACACTCATAAAATTGCACTTGTTCTTGTAGTATGTTGCGAATAATCATAGCATGCGTTAATCGTATATTTTGGTAATCAAATCATTGAAAAATGTCTTTAGTTAGAAGGTAATTTCTACAAAACATCCAATTTAAGTTAGGATGCATGCGTATGGCGTTTTATATTAATATTAAAGCATTCGTTTACATTGACCGTCTATTATGACTAGTGGCTGTCGGACTATTAATTTTCAGACTAATGGGCTGTTAGACTACCGGGGTGTCACCAACATACTAGTTTCAAACTTTGATGAAGCTTTATTCTTTATTCTCGGTTATTATTCTAGTCTTCTACTTGTAATCTCATTGTTTTTAGTTAATGGCATTTGTATTGTATTATGATTTTACAGTGTCAAAAGTGTGTCAGTTGCAGAAGCAAAGACATACAAAAGGGGCATTTGAATCTCAAAAACTCCACTACATTTACACTACAACCAACAACGACAACTTCCCTAAAACAAAATTGACCACAGGTGCCTATGTATGTCAAGCTGCTATTGGATGACTCTATCCCGTCGCATTGCCAATGGTTCAAATCCAAGAAGTCTGCTCAATAATGATGAATTACTTTATATGTTGAATTCGACAATTCTTTCATTCAAGAATTTACTAGTATATATATTTGTTGTATCCCGCGATTTTTTGATTATAAAAAGTGCATGAAAGCTTCGTAAAGTAAAGGTTTAGCATGAGTTAGTGGGAAAATATTCGCAGCATCCAAGATCTACAGAAACTTTTGTTTGACCTTGTCCTTGTTTTAAGTTGACCTTGATTCTTGATCTTTGACCTACAATAAGTAATTTCATTGTCTACTTTGTAAATAAATACAATCACTTTTCGGCATTTTCCAACTTCTCTTGCTTTTGTATGATAAGATAAAACTGATATGATACAAATAGAAAACAAGAAGCCTTAAGGCGTGTTTGTTTAAACAACAAATAACCTATACCCGTTTATCTATATCTACAAGAAACTACATGCATTGATAGCAAGAAGTAACCCCTGTGTACCAGGGGCTATATAGGAGAAATATCTAAAATGGAAAATCACATTTTTCTTAAGCATATACTTTCCTGTCGAAAAAAAAAATCACCAACAATTGTTGGTTTCGTCGATGGGGATGTACTACAGTCCCTGTATAGTAAAAGCTTCCCAATCTATAACTACCGAACAGAAAATCCAAATTAACCAAAGTTGTCTAATTTTTATCCACCTAACCATTGCAACATTTGTAATAGAAAAAGTAAGTTTGTACAAACCTTAAACATTTATAAGAACCGAAACGTATATACGTTTCTAGACTACAAAATAGTCAATAAAAGGAACAAAAGTTGCTAATACAATGGAAATTAATTTCAACAGTATTCAGAAATCAGCAGAAGCTGTCTATTTTGTGGTTGTTTATCATGATCTCTGCGGTAAAATAACAATAAACGTGCCCAAATGACCGTCTATAGAATATATTCATCCATTTAGGAGCCTAATAAACGGATATTGGTGGAAGCAAAGTAGCTGTGAATTAATTTTCATCTATAATCTTTACTTTTATGACAGCAATAGTTTCTCTTGATGATTTTATCACCAGATGATAAGTAATAAAGGGTCTTCTTTAACAAAACAAAACAACTGTTTTACAAACATATAAAGTAAACCATATTATACAGAGAATTTTAATACAAGATAGAGAATTCTTTCATCATTTCATGATTGTTTTTATATATCATCAACGATTGTCATCTTAAATTAATAATAAATGTACATAAACTACATGTGCTACAAGAAAAGTAAAATAAAACTTTTATTGTACATTAAATTTCCCTAGAAGTCGGTCTAGCAGAAAATACCAGACTGTCACAGACATTAAGTCAAATAAACAAATAGAAAACTAATAGAACTGAAATTAGTCTTCGACAAAATGTTCCTTCCACATGTACATACAAATAAATCCTAAATTAAATTGCTGGACTTAATGTTAATACGTGGGGTTAAACGCTTCCTTATATAGCTCTTTTCTTTTGATAAGTTGTAATCTTTCATCAAATATGATTAGTCCGGATTGTCTGAGACAGAAAGAAATAGCATGCTTAATACAACGAGATGTTGACATGCTTACTAACCACGTTCATCGAAGTCACTTCCTAGGAAATCCCAATTAGGTATTTCGACTTATTAACCATCTAGACCGATTTCTCAAGCTATTCATTCATGTAAAATGTAAAAGAAGAAAAAATGCTATACAAGCACAAATTAAGAAGAAACATTCAATGAGACAACACAAACGGGAAAAAGAAAATAACTCACGAAATAAAGAAGATAATGGGATATGGAATAAGTGTACGCGACACAACCTACAATTATAAACGTCAATTTAAACATCTATAAGAAGCGAAACGTATATACGTTTCTAGACTACAAAACAACCAACAGCCTTCAATGTGACCAGCGGTCGCTGCTCGCTGTTTTTGCAATTGGCCCTGGATTGAAAATAAACTACATATGGTTCAAGCCCAATCCTAAAGTGCAAATGAAAGACCATCTTATTGACAGAAAAAAATAAATAACATAAATTCGACAAATACAAACATAAGCTTTATTAAAGACTCCTGACTGAGGACAGGCACATTTAAAATGTGGTGGGGTTAAACTAGTTTTTTGGGCTCAACCTTCTCCCTAAAGTCAAATTGTCCGACCTACCCATCCCTCTTTTTCCAGTGGCGGTCGAAGCTCGTTTCCCCGTTTGGTCACACGGCTTGTTTCTCTACTCCATTCTCATTTAATGTTCGTTTTATCAAATGATACTGCATAACCAAAATTAACCGTTTTATACCCGCTTTTGGTATTTGTATTTTATCACCCCTTTCATATCACCCTTATATACATTTTTTGTAGCTGTATTCACGCTCATTAAGTGTAAAACAATAACTAACCAACAAAATGAGGACAAAAGGAATCCACATTCAGATTGATGTAATACAACATCTAGAAGACTACTCCTCGTTTATAACGTTATTGTTAATTTTTCTTTATTCCTGTCCATAAATTTATCAGTTACGGCATGCATGTACGACAAATTTAAAAACTGCACCGAAGGTAGAATTAAGACAGACATAATGTAAACCTGTTTCTATATTGACTATTTCTGAATATCTAACCAAATGATTTCATGTTGCCCCTCCGGTTTAAGAATCTGAAAGATATCGAGTATCCCTATAATTTGGCTAATAATTATTCCATATGGAACATTGTATTGTAAAAACATGCCTACGGTTTCGACGTGAATATTAGGAAGACGTGAACTGACATGAATATTCGTTGTAATGTTATCAATGCAAAATCGAATAAATTCTTGTTTAATGTATATCAAAATATTATAGACATATAAGGGGTCTAGTTTATTTAAGAAAACGCAACCAATGATTTATTTTGTCAGGAATTGCTTATTATAAAATCAATGTCTAAGACATAATTATCCAATGACAGAAAGGATAATTGGTATACTGTTATAGGTTCTTACATAAGTTCTTGGAAAAGACCGGCTGATCTTTCACGAGTGATAGAATTTTTCAGTCTTTTTGCGAGTGGAGCGCAACGGAACGAGTCAAAAGACCCAAAAAATTCTATCACGATTTGCACAAATTTCTACTTATAGTAGTTTTGCTAATGTTTGATACACATATGCATGATCCTTTACGTTTAAGCTCACCTGACCCGGGTCAGGTGAGCTATTGTCATCGTTAAGCGCCCGTCGTCCGTGCGTTAACTTTTGTTCAAAGATCTTCTTCTCTGAAACCACTGAAGGGATTGCTTTGAAACTTTGTACACTACATCTTAAGGATGTCCTCTACCAAGTTTGTGAAATTTGTGTACGCCGACGATCCAAAATGGCCGCCATTGCTAAAAATAGAACAGGGGGTCAGACCATAGTTTTCAGCTTATAGCTAAAAAAAGTATAATAGTTAGAGAAAATCCGAAGCAACACTACTTCTTCAGCATCAAAAGCTCTACAAAACTCTCTATTGGGTCAAAGTTGTGGGAAGTCGCCTTATAAAAGTTATTTCCTCTCAATTGTCAAAATTGACAATTTTCACAGATTTTTGGACTTGGTGCTAGAGGAAAATTTAACATTAGAGAATTCTGTAGCTCATTCAGGTCTACAAAAATGATTTCAGAGTCAAAATTGTCCGATCAACCGTTTAAGAGTTATATTCCCCTTTAACTGTTTTTTCTATCAATATTAACTGATTTTAAAAAATCTTTTTCTCTGAAACTAATGAAGGGATTGCTTTGAAACTTTGTACACTAGATCTTTAGGATGTCTTCTACCAAGTTTCACGCCGACTTACCAACATGGCCGCTGTTGCTAAAAATAGAACAGGGGGTCAGACCATAGTTTTTAGCTTATAGCTCAAAAAGTATAATAGATAGAGATAATCCGAAGCAACCCTACTTCTTCAGCTTCAAAAGCTCTTCAAAACTCTCCATTGGGTAAAAATTGGAGGATGACTCCTTACATGAGTTATTTTCCCTTTATCAAAAAATTGATCATTTTCACTTTTTTTACTTTATCTTGAAAACTGTAAGCGCCAGAGGAAAGTTAGCTTTGGAGAATTGTGAAGCTTATTGAGATCTACAAAATAATTTCAGGGTCAAAATTGTCAAATGACCCCTTAAAGGGATTATGGTAATTTAATAGTGAAAAATAGTGTTTTTGTGTATTTGACACAATAGAATGAAAGTTGTTACAGATAGAGAAAAAAATGTTACTTGCTTAAATCTTCAGTTCAGTTAGCTCTTTAAAAATATCCATTAATCTGAAGCTGTCAGATGACCCCCTTTAAAATTTATGGCCCTTAATTGTCAAGTTTTGGGTCATTGCTTTGCAGATTAAACCTATAAAAGATTAAGAAAAGCTTGTGTTTGCTTGACTGTTTGGCTTTATGTGCTCTACAAAAGCCTTCATAATAAGGTAGAAATTCTATGACGATCCTTTGATGGAGTTTTCACCTCAGGTACCCCAAATTATTTTCATTCAATCAGTTTGAAGTCAGGTGAGCGATTCAGGCTCCAGAGAGCCTATTGTTTGCTCAGTATAGCTATAGTCTTCTTAGTCTCTTTAAAATAAGAAATTTCGCATATAGATTTTTCACGTTTCATTATTAATTTATCACAGGTCTATATGTGCAATATGAGCTACAAACATATCAACATATGCACAAATACAGGATACAAACACTAAGAAAATAAAAGAAAGAGAAGAAGATGGGAAAAGGATGATATTTATGTGAACATTTTGTTATACCTTTATAAATAAATATGAAATATTATTTAACAAGTATCCAACATTCCCATCATTGACAGATTTTTAATGAGGATAATTGCATTTTAAGATAAAAGCATTTTACTTTACAAAGACACAGAAATGATATAATCTTATTCCATGTAGTAATTAAAATCTCTTTTCAAAATAAAGACTTCTGTTTCTGTATATAAGATGTACTAATTAGCTAATTATGTTAGAAATGGTTTATTAATAACACCAGAGGTTATTTTGACAGATGTGTAAATGCGAAAAATTATGAAAATTCAACATAGAGGGGGGTAGGACCTTTTTCGGGACACAAGGATTGGCCATATTTAAGCTTGGGATTCCGGGATTTGGACAATTTAAGTTCGGGATTCCGGGATAAAATTATATCAACTTTACCGGGCTTCGGGATTTTCTCAATTTTAAGTCGGGATGACGGGATTTTGTAAAAATTAGTTCGGGATTCCGGGATCAGACCCCCTCCTACCCCCCCCCCTCAACATAGGATCATTATTGAATTAAATTAATTAACCTTAAAGCATGTGAAGAGTTTGATATCAATGTACGTTGTAGGTCAAGATTTCAATCTTTTTCCTGTTTTATGGGATTCTTTTAAAAATTTTAACCACGTGCAATAATGTGCGCAAAAACAAAATAAGAGGCTCACCTGAAAAATAAAAAGCTATCCATCATTAGCATACATGCATTACAATTAAAATGACAACAAAGTTCCAGACAATAAATTTTGCTACGCCTGACGCGCATTTCGGAATTTCAAGACTCATCAGAGGCTCTCTACCAAAAATATTGAGAAGCCAAATACTGTATGATTATGAAGAGCATATAACAATAGAATCAAAAATACCGAATCAAATAAATTATCACTAAGATCATCAACATATGTCTGGGGTAGGAAGAATCTTAGGGTTAAGACATTTTTGAAATTTAAACATATAATTTATAGCTTTGATGTGTTCCCCAACACAGAAGTGTTGGTGCCGAAGCAGGCTTATCTCTGGGAATCATAACTCCACCAGCAGCGCTAACCTTCACGGTTGCTTAAAAACTCTAAGCTATTATCAACCGAACAAAGCATTTCACTAAGATTGCTTATTTATATTTGGCATAAACATCCAAACTGTGTCAAGTTGGACACACAAAAAATAAACGTGTCTCTATTATGCACAACAGTGGTCGCCTCATAGACATATACAAGGCGTTGTACGAGATGAATACTTTGGTATATATTTTACTGGGAAACACTTGTAACGGGTTTATCCAGGTCATAATTGTGGAAAAGCTTTAAATATTAATGCTTTTTTTAGAACAAATATGTCTTTTCAGATATATATTGATGGTATACTCTTTGTCAGCAATGATTCGTGCTTGATCATGTTGATGCTTTTTTAAATTACTCAGAATTATAATGAAAAAATATGCTACGAATTATAATGAGTCATCTTAAATCTTGGATAGTTATCCAAGTATCTAGAATTTGAACTGCGTGGTTTTTAAAATGACTACTTTAGATTCAATTATAAATTGTTCCTTTAATAGAAATAACACACCCTGCCAAACCGGCATATGATGTGTGACACAGATGATAAAATGATATGTCAGGCTATGAATTATACCATTTTTTCTGTTGTTTTTCTTTTTTCAATCTTTTTAGACGTTCTTCTTCACTGGGAGAAAAGAATCGAAATTGTATTCGAGTTACATGAATCTTATTTTAGTTTAATAGTTTTTGGCTGTTTGCTGTATTAAGATGATCACCTTACTCATGTTACTTCCGCGTTTTGTTTTGATTTTGTGACTATCGGAGGAGAGGGAGGTTTGGCAACATGAGATTTTGTACAACTATCCATTTTATTTGTACAAAACTTGCTCCAGAACAGGCCCATTGGGGTCTTACATTTTTTCTGTATGAAAAATCTTTAATTTTGTCTTTCCTGTTAAGTATTTTGATGATACTTTTATTCTTATTTAACCATAAGCGAATACAGAAAAAATCCAAAATGATTAGTTGGCAAGGTTTGGCCTACGTATAGACATAAAAAAACAGGTATTATGATGGGCATGTCACTTTTGATATTTTGATTTTAAATGTGTCTTTTAGATAGTTTCTAGATTTAAAAAAGACTATTGAATCAGTTCATTCAAATGACAATATAAATATCTCGTGCGATAACGTAGAAAACAAAATGGCCAAATTGTAAGAAATTAAACAAGAGGCTCCCAGGAGCCTGAATCGCTCACCTGAACTATAGAGATACACATATTTTATAGATATTATTGTGCTTAACCAATTTAAATTTCTGAAATATCTTGTTTAGTTTTCAAGATATAGGGCTTAATAAGTGCAAAATTTGGCAAAAATTACGAAAAAGGGCAATAACTCCCACATCAGCAGTCGGATCTTTTTTTAAAAAATTCAGGCAAGTAGATCTTAATATGCTGATCACTATTGATTCTTGAACAGTTTCGATATCTGAAACCATTGTTGAGTTTTTAGCATAAAACTGCAATTTACCCCTATGTTTTATTTTTAACCATGGCGGTCATATTTTTCAACAAGTCAAAAATCCAAACGATGGAATTGTAGCATATATGCTATTATACATGTGTGCCAAGTTTAGATGCAGTTGGTCTAATGGTGTCAGACAAGTTAATCTTTGTAATTCATGGTAAATTGATGCTTTCAGGGCCTTAACTCCTTAAAGAAATGGTCCTACAGCTTTGACCTAATTACGTGAAATGTAGATCTTGATGTGCTTAATCATATGTATAGTTTTCAAGATATAGGGCTAAATAAGTGAAAAATTTTGAAAAAAAAAAACAGAAAAAGGGCATTTACTCCTACATCGGTTGTTGGATCTTCTTGAAAATGTCAGGACGCGTAGATCTTGACCTTTACTCTTGCCAGAATTTTGATATCTGTCACTGTTTTTGAGTTATTTGCAACAAACTATTTACCCCTATGTTCTATTTTTAGCTACAGTCTCCATGTTTTTTTAACGAATCATAAATCCCAACAATGGCACATAAACCAATAAACAACTGTAATAAGTTTGGTTGCATTTGGACTTATGGTGACAGAGGAGTTAACCTTTGAAAAAGTGAACGGACGGACGGACGACGGACGCCAAGTGATTGCAATAGCTCACCTGACCCTTCGTAAAAAGGGTCAGGATTTAACCATTTTCTAACAAATCTTTTAAAAGTCCATATGTAGTTTGTTTAACATTTGAAGGAAATTAATAGTTACTGTGGCAGAATGCTTGTTATCCATCTTTGAAACAAAATCATCGTGGATTGAAAGGACATTTCTGTGTTGAGGATATAGAAAACGATAACGATTCAGTTTCTATGGATTTTTGGGTAGTTTAGGTATCCAATACATTAAAAATAGATCCCTATGCTCATTCTTCATTCCTAGATAAAGAGAACATTATCTTTTTCTGATATAGTATACATCACTGCCTAGTTCTTCAAACTTAACGATTGTCATAGTGAGCTTTACATACTCTTATTATGGCGTTAGAAGCCTTCTCTGCCATCCTAATAACATTCTTGTAGTTTAAGGTAGATAGGGTGTCTATTACTGAGCATCTTTTTGCACATCTATCATTCATGCTAGCTGTTGTGATTGATTTCCATTAAGCTTGGTAAACATGTCTATGGTAAACATTAATATTGAAAATTACAACAAAAATTTGGACAAAGTAAACCATATTTGAGAATTTTAATATTTCCTGTCATACTTTTAAGGGGATATAATTTGTGTAGAAATAATAGGGAAAAATCACATTTTCCATTTTTTTCAAACATTTTGAACTTAAATTTTTTATTTAGTTTATTTTACAGTCGTTAACAAAAAAAATATTTCCACAAATTTTAAGAAAAATCTATGGAGTAGATTTTCTCAGATGAAGGAAATTTGAATTTCCCCAATTGATCCTGTATCAAAAGTAACACTCTGTACTTTAACAAATCAGAAAAGTTTGTTTAATAGTTAAACGAAGACATTTCTTGCATACAGTAATTAAAGCATCTTCAATTTTAAAAGGCTAATATAAACTTTTGACGAAAAAGGGATTCAAAGTTTCTGTGAGACATGTATTTAAGGCATAAACTGATATTATCAAATCCTGATAAATCTGTATATTATACAGACTTTGATGAAGATTGTATAGAATCTAATATACCATGCGTACTCTGGTGAAAATACTTATTATTTTACTAATATGAATAATGTAGAATTTCATGATGTGAATAATAGAGAAAAAATATATATTTGTCATCTGTCTCATGGAGAATAAACTGGTCAACATATAACACAAAGTGGATCAAAAATACATGTGAATATTCTAAATGAAGTAAAATATAAACTGTATGTTATGCTTCAAAGCAAAGCCTATCAATTTGACTCTCAGGTTCTCTCTAAGTGAATTAAACTTTTATCGATTTAATTTTTAGAGTGTGTTACGTTTGTGCTTTGTACAAGATAAGCAAAAGGGGGACGGTTGGGCCCACAAAAACTAGTTTAACCCCGCCACGTTCTATATATGTTCCTGTCCTAATCCAGGAATCCTTGTCAAAGCTTTTGTTTGTCCCTGTCTTCTATCTGTTTTTATTCTATGTCAAGGAATGGGTCTTTTGTTAATAATTTAGGGATTGGTTTTGAATCTTATGTATTGTATTTTAGTCTAGGCCAATGCATGACGGCGACCAGCAACCTATGGTCATGTTGAAGACTGCTGGCTGTTTTCCATTGTGATTTTTTAAAACTGCCGTTTCTTTATCTTGGTTGTGTCGCGTGCACTTCTACCACATTTCTTTATCTTCAATCTAAAAGGATTTGAAAAAAATGAAATGAAAAATGAAAAATTGGCTTCAAAATTTATTACGGAAAGGATATGAATTGAATATTTTGGTTAAATCTTTGAATTTAGTGTTTTTTGGCAGAAATATTGATAACTTGATACTTGCTTTAAAACTTCCATAAACGTTTTTACTATTGTCATTTTTAAGCATTATAGCGATCAAGCGTGTCGGTTTTGTGTGATGACACTTCACTAAATCATTATTGTTTGAAGTGTTGTGTCGGATTTAAAATCGATACGTTTGATTTTTTTACATCAGTCGATTGATGATTCTCAGCTATCTGTCAGTAACATCGAGTGTTCTATATAGAGAGTTCCTTTACCGTCCTTTTGTTTGTTCTTGTTTTTTGTCTTAGGTTCTCTCTAGTGGAATTGGACTTTGATCGATTTGATTTTTATTGTGTGTTTGGTTTTTGTGCTTTGTCTTGGAATATTGATAGGGGGAGGTTTGGCCCAAAAAACTAGTTTAACCCCGCCACATATTACATGTGCCTGTCCTAAGCCAGGAATCTTTGACAAAGCTTTCGTTTGTACTTGTCTTTTTGATGTTTTCTGTTCCTTGTTTAAGAAGGGGGTCTATCCGTGACTATTTCAGGGCTGGATTTGAATTATATGCATTTTATTTAGACCATGGGCCAATTGCAGAACTGCGAGCAGTGCCAAATGGCCTCGTTGAAGGCTGCTGGCGGTTGTCCGTTGTGGTTTTTCTAAATTGCCGTTTGATTGTGGGCTGTGTCGCGTACACTTATTCCACATCTCATTATTTTCTATTTGAGTAATTTTTCACTGTTACAATAAAATCTGTATTTAATGACCGAAGCATAAAACAAATAAATACAAATGTCAAGTACGTTCACTTTTCGGCCTTGGACTTTCCTATACTTTTAACCTTTCACCTTATTAACAAAGCTTATATTTTAGTTCGGATAAAAATCTTCAAGTTCTAGATGTCAAGGCTCTCAATGAATAACACCTGATCCCAATATCATTCCCTTTGAAAAAAAAACATAACGTATGGCTTCCAGCAATTACAGGCGCTTTTGATATAAAACTTATTTTGCCTTTCTTATTTTAAACAAAGATTAACTTATTGACGACCTTGTTTACATGTAAAGATTGAATCATTTTATTTGTTATGAAGAACACCCGAGAAAGTCGGTTTGTTATAAGGAAGGTGTGCTTCTCGTTTACTTACATTTTAAAAATTAAAGCGACAACTGTGATTTCTAATAAAAGTCAACATGATGTTTAGAAGAAATTCGATAAACAAAGATGACAAAAATATATGCAAATGAAAAACAAAATCCTAAAAATGTCATCAAAGACCCCCTTCTCAACTTAGAACAATTAACATAAAAAGAGTAATGTTATTAAAAGCCTCGACAAAGATAGGAACTTGTGCTATGTGGTATAGGGCTAACCTCAGTCCAACTACCGCCCCTCCTATGTTTACTATTTTTATCTTAAAGTTTGCCGATATACTTAAAAAAACAGTGGTTTATTTCCAAAGGATTGTTCTTGAAGTTGTATGAATTATAATCATCAATTACATAAATATTAGGATGTAATATTCCGGTATGAAAATTCTCTACATTTGTGGGCGTATGGCGTTTAAAATGTTATTTTCGGTTTATTTTTTAAATAATGTTATTTATACATTTTCATCTACTTCTTTATTTTCTTCCTCTGTTATCTGTTATAGAAAATTTTATCAAAGAAATATGCCTATCCTGTATTTCCCGCTAGCATATTGTTAAGGTTGTACATCTGCGTTTGTCATAGGACAATAAAGGTCTGTTAATATAAATTGGTAATTTACAGACTTTATATATCATGTAATGTTATAAATCTGTTATGTTCTTTTTTTTACTTTGGGGAGGTGGTATGGATTCGTTGTTTGCCTGTAAATATTGTTTTAAATTGTTTTATAAAAATTCCATAATAAGTCATATGTAAAACTAATCTGTATACGTTCATTGTTAAAAATGTAATGTGCAACACATGCATATGGTGTATTTAAAAAAAGGCGTTTAAAGTTACAAGGTGTCATGCAAAAGTTCAAGAAAACAGGCGCAATATATTAAACAACAAACCATGTTTGATTAACACACCTTATATATTGTTTCTATTTAATATTACTATTAATTGAAGAGGTTAATTCAATTTGTCAAGACGCAAAAAGTACAAGTAAAATAAAAAGAAAAAAGTAAAAGGTCATAAGAATGATATCTTCTTTACACAGACTTGCTTATTTTCATAGCAAGATTGGAAAGGGCTTTGCCCAGCACATATTTTATGTTTCATATTTACACTTTCGGTATATGAATTTCAACTACAAGCCTTAATAGAAGAAAATGATGTGTGGAATAAGTGTACGCGACACAACCTACATTATAAACGTAAATTTAAAATATCCACAATGGAAAATAGCCAGCAGCCTTCAATGTGACAAGCGGTCGCTGCTCGCTGTTTTTCAATTGGCCCCTGGATTTAAGTCTTGCAACAAATTCCATTTACAGGTTGTTCCGAATCTTTTTGACCATTCTTGTGTAAAGTAACTGAGGTCATGAACTTTTAGTGTAAAGCAGTTTTTTAATTGAGCAGACATGAAAAACACAAATTCTTCAATGAAAGTACAAAACGTATGATAGTTTATTAAACAACCACATTTTTTGGACAAGGTTGGACATAACCAAATCAAGGGGCAAACGTTTCAATCGGAATGATAAATCTGAAATGGGGTTACCGTTCATTTTTAGCTCACCTGGACCGAAGGTCCATGTGAGCTATTACCATCACTTGGCGTCCGTCGTCGTCGTCGTCGTCTGTCGTCGTCTGTCGTCGTCGTCGTCGTCTGTTAACAATTTTTCAAAAATCTTCTCCTCTGAAACTACCAAACAGAATTTAATGAAACTTGGTATGAATGATCCTTAGGGTGTCCTGCACCAAACTTGTGTTTTGATTTTTGATCCGTTAAAAAACATGGCCGCCGTTACTAAAAATAGACTAGGGGGGTCAGACTACTGTTTTTGGCTTATAAATCAAAAAGTATAAGAGATAAAGGAAATCTGAGGCCACGCTACTGATTCAGCATCAAAAGCTCTACAAAAGTCTCCATTTGGTCAAAGTTGTCAGATGACCCCTTATAGGGGTTACGGCCCCTTAATGGTGAAAAATAGCATTTTTTCATGTTTTTGGCCTACAGAATGGAAACTATTGCAGATAGAGATTAGCTGTTGCTTGCTTAAATGTTCAGCTCATTTAACTCTACAAAAGTCTCTATAGGGTAGAAGTTGTCAGATGACCCCTTATAGGGGTTACGGCCCCTTAAAGGTGAAAAATAGCCATTTTTCATGTTTTTGGCCTACAGAATGAAAACTGTTGCACATAGAGATTAGCTGTTGCTTGCTTAAATGTTCAGCTCATTTAGCTCTTCAAAATTCTCCATAGGGTCGAAGTTGTCAGATGACCCCTTATAGGGGTTACGGCCCCTGAAAAATAGCGATTTTTCATGTTTTTGTCCTACAGAATGAAAACTATTGCAGATAGAGATTAGTTGTTGCTTGCTTAAATGTTCAGCTCATTTAGCTCTACAAAAGTCTCCATAGGGTCGAAGTTGTCAGATGACCCCTTATAGGGGTTACGGCCCCTGAAAAATAGCGATTTTTCATGTTTTTGTCCTACAGAATGAAAACTATTGCAGATAAAGATTAGCTGTTGCTTGCTTAAATGTTCAGCTCATTTAGCTCTACGAAAGTCTCCATAGGGTCGAAGTTGTCAGATAACCCCTTATAGGGGTTACGGCCCCTGAAAAATAGCGTTTTTTCATGTTTTTGGCCTACAGAATGAAAACTATTGCACATAGAGATTAGCTGTTGCTTGCTTAAATGTTCAGCTCATTTAGCTCTACAAAATTCTCCATAGGGTGGAAGTTGTCAGATGACCCCTTAAAGGGGTTACGGCCCCTGAAAAAAGCGATTTTTCATGTTTTTGGCCTACAGAATGAAAACTATTGCAGATAGAGATTAGCTGTTGCTTGCTTAAATGTTCAGCTCATTTAGCTCTACAAAAGTCTCCATAGGGTCAAAGTTGTCAGATGACTCCTTATAGGGGTTATGGCCCCTTATAGGTGGAAAATGGTGTTTTTGGCCTATAGAATGAAAACTATTGCAGGTATAGAAAAGCTGTTGCTTGCTTAAATGTTCAGCTCATTTAGCTCTACAAAACTGTATAGGGTCAACATCAATACCAGGTGAGCGATTCAGGCTCCTGGGAGCCTCTTGTTATAAGTTTTACCACCATTGTTAAATAATGCTTATTTTATATCATAAAAAGTTAAAGTCAATATTTTGTAATATTTTATTCCTATATCATAGAAAGTAAAAGTCAATATTTCGTAAAATTTTATACCTATATCATAAAAATTTAAAGTCAATATTTTGTAAGTTTACAAATGATACAAGTATAATCCGAAATATATTTTTTTCTAGCCAAAACTAACTTAAGGTTCCTGGGTTACTTAGCAAAAGGTACTGAGGTAAAAATAACCTGGTCTTGAAAGAGTAAAGAATGGTTTTTAAAATGAGCCATTCCATAATTATTTTTAACAGAATATTAGCCACAGGAGTCTAAATCCTATTAATATACATGTAGCTGATTCATTTGATGTATAGAAAAAAAAATGGTGTAAAACGTTCATTTTAAAACAAATTAATAGGAAGATTAAATTTGTGATTTTTGTTGTAATTTTGTTTAAGCATACAATCACAATTTATTTATAAAGCGAGTGTCAATGACTCATACATTTTATGTACACATAAAAATAACTATACGAAAAACTAACGGATATCTCCAGTTTTAAAGTAAAAAATGTTGTAAAACAAAAATGGAGCAAAACTATTTTAAGGGTGAAAAAAAAAAAAAAAACAATTTAACTTGTTTTTATATAAAATAAATTAAATAAAGGACTAAAAAATGGGAAACATAAATTCTAGTATTCTTATAAAAATAGTTCTTACCGTTTATACTGAATATAACCGCAATTTTCCTTCAATATAGAAGATGAAAGTAATTTTTTGTATATCTACATCAACATCATTTTTCTTTTCTTTTTTCTATCAGAAATGGAATCAAATAGTTTAAAGCAATTCTTTCCCGTCTGTTGAATTTAATAACAATCAGTTAAAGTCTCATCATTAAATTAAAAATCCGATGTTGTTACTTCGGTAAATTTCGACATTCTAGTTAATCACGTGATTGGCTTGATTAGAAATGCATTTCGTCCGGCGCAGATGTTGCTGACGTTGGTTGAGAACTAACGTTATTAATTTGATCTTCATTAAGAAACGTATTTACGATGCTCATTGAGCAGAATTTCCTGAAGGCTTGGTTTGATAGAGAATAAAGCTTAGTCTTTAACTTGCCAAGGATTTAAGACAATATAGAATTGATCAGAAAACCATAAAGTATCTAATAGAGCTTCATTAAAGCAAGACTCGTGTTGCGAAATCAAGTCATAATGATATCTTCATCAGTTTTATTCAACGTCTTCAAAGAACTGAATCATTATTGGTATAAAATATCATTTAGTTAAGTGAACTAATTGAATTAAATGGGGTCAATTCACCAATGCGTATATCTGACAAAAACAATATTAGTGTGAAAATAGTTGTTCATTTGTTTAGACTTGAAGAAGCATTCTGTTTCAATTCATTAAACGGAGATGAAAAGGTTAACGAGATACAATTTGTTATTTAAGTTTTTTAGTGTAGACTAAGTGGTTAACGCATGGGGCTTCTAACACTAAGGTTTGTGGTTCGATCCTCGTCAGGGGCGAAAATTTCATGAACCAATTTTCAGAGACTCTCTCTCTCTCTCTCTCTCTTTCGATACCATTTCTGAGGATGGTCTTATAGAACGATGCAAGTCCTTCGGAAGCCGGGCGAAAAAGTTTTGCCGTGTATGTGGGCAGCAATACCACATGCATTTTAAATATCTCTTTGTAGAGTACGATAAGAGTAGGCTTAATGGGGGCCGCTGCAACACTTGGTAACTGAAGCCGGAGAGGAATTTGCATACGCATAAAGCTTGTTTCCAAATCCAGGATAAATGAATATGTTTATGTTTAAACTAAATGTAATAAAGCCCCCCCCCAAAAAAAAAAAACTCTTTTATGTTTGCAAGTTGTTGAAAAGCGACACATTGAAATACAAATGACAACAAAATTCCAGACAATAATTTTTGCTACGCCTGACGCGCGTTTCGTCTATTCAAGACTCATCAGAGGCGCTCTACAAAAATATTGAAAAAGCCAAACATTATATGATTATGAAGAGCATAGAACAGTAAAACCAAACATACCAAATTTGGGAACCAAATTAATACTAAGATGATCAACCTATGTCTGGAGTAGGAATACCCTTAGGGTTTAAACAATTTTGAAATTTAAACGGATAATTTAAAGCTTTGATGTATTCTCCAACACAAAAGTGTTGATGCCGGAGCGGGCTAACCTCGGGGAATTGAAACTCCACCAGCAGTGCTAACCTTCACGTGTGTTCGAAATACAAATGACAACAAAATTCCAGACAATAATTTTTGCTACGCCTGACGCGCGTTTTGTCTATTCAAGACTCATCAGTTGAAGTTACTTTAACTCAACATTCGTCGTTTTTCGGTGTCCTTCGTCCTGCAGCGTCACAAAACATCCGTCACAGATTTTTAAGCAACTACTTGCCACAGCCTCTTGATATTTAGCATGTAGCTTTGTCCTATATGCTGTGAACGAACTAAATAAATCCATCTTTCATTGTCCAGTGTTTTCTTTTCAATATTTCTTTTTAGGCTTGGTATGATATTTAACGACTATTAACTCAGGCTAGCGAACTGTTAAGAGATAGGCCTGATACTGCATCCTGCATACTTATTTTCTAAGAAAGACAATTCATTTGGTCGTATGTCTGAATCAATGAACATCTTTCGTTAATAAATCTTCATATACATGTACTATTATAATAATATTATTTGTGCAGTAAATAAATAGCTGATATACTCCTGTAGACAAGGTGAGATGTGATTATTTTTCACGATTACTTCTGAAGGTGATTATGAAAAAAAAAATTAAGCGTAATTTAATTCAGTTTGCTTGAAAATTAGTGGCTGAATATTCAACAGAAGGAATTGCAATGTGCTTTCGGTTCAAAGACTGTCCATTTGTTCGAAAGAAGCAGAGGTACCAATGGGGTACCCGAATGTCAAAAGTCCGAAAGGGCAGAGACAAAACCAGCAAACACCAACAAGAATGGGACAAAAACAGACAACATGTAAAACATGGAAACACAAAATAACTGAATATCAATCAACAGTCGAAACAATAGTGAACTCAGGTGCTCCGGAAGAGTAAGCAGCTCCTGCTTGATTGCTATAGCACACCCGTCGCGTTGCCAATAGTCCATTCAGCGTGTCAAATCCGGTAAAGGAAGACAAAACAAAACCCTATGACAAACCAACATCTGCACTCATCTGAGAGATCGAAATCCCATATTTGTCTATAAGTGCATGATGTCTTCCGTAAAATTTCTTGAGTGAAGACAGCAACCGAGGAGCAACATAACCCTGTGTGAGCAATTTTTGCGTCAGACGTGTCGCTCTGCTAAGGAAATCGATGTAAGTCCCGCACGCTCCGGAGTAACGAATCAATTGAGATACGTAAACTCCATAAGCTGCATGGAGCAGACGGAATGTTGCTACACAAGAAGGGAAAGTTGACGATTGGAAAGTTGAAGTCATCACGTTTGTCATAGAGCCTTGTTGAAAGTCTTCCTTGAGAGTCAATTTCGAGATGTAGATCTAAATATGAAGCAAACTTCCTAGAATCCGTTGTGTCCTTTATCTCAAGCTCCTAGGGATATATGAGATGGAGAAAGTCACCAAATCGAGAATTGTTTAGTGAAAGGACATCATCAATATAACGGAACGTGAGGTTGAAAGCTAGAGAGAGCTAGTCTACGGTCTTTTTTGTCTAGAATGATATAAATACAAATTACAACAAGGTTCCAGACAATAAATTTTGCAACGCGCGTTTCGTCTATTGAAGACTTATCAGAGGTAAAGCCTTTAATAATAAACCCAAAACTACTGAACAGTAAAACCAAATTTTGACTAAGAACAACCAATGTCTAGGGTAGACAGAACCTAATGGTTTGGACAATTTTGAAATTTACACGGATAATTTATCTCGGGGAATTAAACCCCACCAGCAGCTCTAACCTTCACGGGGGTTCCAACAGGGTTCCAGACAATAAATTTTGCTACGCGTGACGCGCTTTTCGTCTATTGAAGACTCATCAGACCCCACAAGTACATTTTTAGTTGACATACTCCTTTGTTGAAAAAGTGGTGCTAGTAGCGACCACTGGTCAATGTAAGATGTAATTGCCGACTCTTCTGGTTTACATGTATATTGCTGTTTAAGACGGTATATGCAACACTAGTTTACACCAGAGCTCATTGTATGTATCATCAATTCTCTTTATAAAGATGAACATAACAAGGACCGGCACATTAATCGATTGACTTCATCCTTCATGCCATGACAGTGTGGCCTATACTATCTATTAATAAAATCATCAAATTCAAAAATATTTTTGTTTAATTCTTTTTTCAATTATTACACATCAATTATGGGTTAAGGACTATTACGTATGCGGACGAGAAGAATATTTCATCAGTTTATTAAAATGAACATAGATTATTTACGTCAAGGAATTGGTTCTCTTTCAAGTCCATGCATGTAATATTACTTTGTTACATTATTAAGAAAATTGCTCTATGAAAAATTAATATACCATTAAAAATAACTTTCAGAGTCTATATAGATCACGCCATCGGTGATCCGCTTATAGAGCTATGCGGATGCCCTGAATGAGAGAAAAAAAAATCCCAAAAATAGTAAGAGTGAATAAGTTATAATATGGTCAAAACATGGCAACAACTAAAGTTCAATTCTCAAAAAGACTAATAAATTTTCAACAGATGCCACATTGTCGATTGCTATTCGTCTTTTTTATTGAACATCTGTATAAACGTGTTCTTTTCTTATCCCCCTTTCTTTTCTTTCACTTTTCTATTATTTGCTCTCCTTTTTTTCTTCTTGTTGTTGTTGTTTTCCTGGCTATGATCGACAAAACGGATTGATTGACCATGAAAACTAACAATATTTTAACAGTAGCTTCTAATTTCAAAGGAATTAGTATAAGCAAAATGCATGTAACGAAAATTTACCATGCATTTTTCAAAATCTGGCTGAACACATTTGTCCTTTTAGGCTCATCAGAAATGCTCCATCGGTTGAAAAATTCAAAATATTAATCTGACTATATTGTGTGATTTCATGAAAATACTATTAGTTCTGGAAATTCATATAATTTCTATTCTAAACTTGGTTTTTATTTGTAATAACGTTGATCTTACAATTGTGGTCAGATTTTACATTAAACTACTGAATATTTAAGGGTGCTTTACACACACGTTCTGAAAAAAAAATATATAAGAAAACCATAAGACGTGGCTCACAAAAAAAAAAATACCTCCATACCACAAAACCTGACATAAAATTCTAAAATATAAGGTGTTTACATTACTTTGTATATAGTTTACAGAGATTGTTTGAAAATTGAATGATATTCCATTGACATGCATGTTTAGAATGGGTTGTGGATAAGAGATGGATACCTTTTGTCGTCTAATGCATGGCAAAGCCCATGTTTTTGTTTGGGGAAACCCAAAATCAAGTCATATCAATTTTTAAATAGAAGATGCACATCTTCTTGACTATCATAGTGCCAAAAGGTTGTGTGAAAAGTTTCATGGAAATTCACTGAATTATTTACAAGGATTTGCCGATAAGAGATTGGTACCGTTAGGTGCAACTTGTGCACACCCAAAATGAAATCACTATATACGCTCCTTGTCTAGAAATGGTATAAAATTTTTATCATATAATCATTTTATTGTCAATCTGAAATGAATATTTTAATGCAAGTTATGTTATTAGTCTGATCGGACGAAATAGCGATTTTAAATTACAAAAGATATTCTGCAAAAAGGAGTCGGAGATTTAAGAGAAAACGAATGTACGAAAGGCACATGTCACAATACCAATACTCTAGAAGCAAACAAACCACAAAACACACAGAACAACATGTATAGTAACACAACCATCACTTCGGAAGGGTAAGTAATTTCTAACCAACACCTGTGCCCATTTGAGAAATAGATATACCGTATTTGGCAACTACCAAATTATGTCATCTGAAAACTTTCTTGGGCGACGACAGCAACCAGGGAAAATGAAGCAGAGGTACCAATCCGAAGTCCGAAAGGGCAGAGACAAAACCAGTAAACACAAACAAGGACAGGACGAAAGAACGGACAACATATAAAACACAAAAGCCACTGAATATCAATTATCAACGCGAACTCTAGTCGTAATGAGAGTGAACTCATGTGCTCAGGGAGCTTGTCAGACGAAATGCTCTATCCAGGAAATCACAGTTTTTCATTTACAAGCTCTGGCCTGGGCGCCACAATACATGAAAAATTACTTAAGTCTGAGAATATTCTCAACTCATTGTGACGTCATCAAATTAGACAGATTTGATTGGAGTCGCCATGGAAATTAAGAATATTCTCAGACTTAAGTATTTTTTTAATTTTGTGGCACCCAGGCCTGGTCTGAAGTAGAATTTCTGCCATATAAAAAAATGCTAATTTTGGAGAGACAAAGACAATTTCTGTGCTGTAAATAATTTTCTGGTCAGAAGAAAATACCAAGGCCTCTCCTTTAAATTAAACAGTCCTTCCCTAAATACTAAACTATTAGCCTGGGAGTGTTTATTAAATTGACATCGACGTAACGAAGTGTGAGATTAAAGGATAAAGCAAGTCTAAGATTCCATTTGTCTAAACCTGAAAGTAAGAAGTCAGCTTTAAATGAATGAACAAACAAATCGGCAAGAAAAGGTGCGAAATTGTACTCATTGGAAAGCCACTGAATTGTCCGCTGGGAAGCACGTCCACAAAGCTGTATAATTATGGTGTCTTTAAGAAAGGGGAACATATATTTTAGCTAATGTGAATTGACACTTCGAGCTTTCCATTCCCAGCACAGATGATGTATAAAAAAGTTTAAAAAATACAATAACAAGATTTTTTAACACCAAAGACAACATCATGAAACACACAAGAAAACGCACACAAATTAACTAAACTGAAATCGTAAGGCAAACTGACATCGGGTATTTGACAGTCATGAATCATATATAATGAGACGATCTTGGTTTTTTTCGAAAATAAAGATACCATTTTCTAAATATTCATTCAGCGTATGACCATAAGCATGCAGGAATATTTAATCTATTGGCATCAATAAAACAGGGAACAGAGTCCCATTTTATTTGTCACTTTGTAAGATTTTTTGAATTAGGTAGATGAACATGCAAGGGGTGATCGATAACATGAACATTAAAAGATAATGAAGTAAGAAATGGAATTGGACACATATAGCCAACTGGACAAACGAACAAAAATAAGACCATCAATGATACACTACTACACTGGTAAGGTAACCAACATGCTTCACAAACTTTAGGCACCGACACCTCGAGAAAGAAGAGCGAACAGCAGGCGATTTTGATCGAAACACTGAGTTGCAATAACAATAGGATGGCTTATGTCTACATATTCAACAATTCGGTGACACAGTCATAAGTAGCTACTGCCTAACTTTACACCAGAACAAATGTATACTAGCATGATCTGTCAATTTCCTACATGGCATGCAGTTCCGTGTTTACGCTCCCTTCAGGAAGTGGTACAGATCCATGAGACCACACTAAGATTACTCGACCACCAACTCTTTTACCCTGACGTGTATTCATATTTCCATTCCTCTTCAGGCTCTTATAAACAGAGTGTCTTGTACTATTAAAAGTTCTTCAATAGACTATATACTCTTCCTTTTTGAATGGACCCACCCACCTTTTAGTAATAGAAGACCACACTAAGATTACCCAGCCACCAATCATTTTAACCTGGCGTGTGTTCATACATGTCATATTTCCTATCCTCTTGTAAACAGAGTAATGTTTCTAAATATATGTACTATCAGTATAGTTCGTCAATAGAAAGTGCTCTTCCTTTTTGGCTTGACCTACCTATGAATCTTCAAGGAAAAGAAGACCACACTACAAATACTCAGCCACCAACCTTTTTTTATCTGACGATTGTTCATAGTTACTTTCCTCTTGTAAACAGTCTCTATATACTACGGAAGTTCGCCGATATACCGCACGCATCCTTTTGTTGTTTACAGAGTGTGTACGTACTACCAATTGGGCTGACCTTAATTGGTAGGTTAAGAGGAAGACGTACAATATATACTGTATAATTTCAAAATATCTGAACGAAAACAGCCAAAGTCACCGTGACCTTGTTGTAAGTTGGTCAAATTAATAAGAGGTGTTGATCATGCTGATAAGCCGTATGAAGTCTCGCTCAAGCTCTTTCGAGTATTTAGATGCCGTAATTTGATAAATATTTCTGGAGTCTCTTTAATCGGTAGCTTGAAGCCTTTTGTTACTATTAATTAAATCTTTCTTTATAATTCAGAATTTTAAAAAATAGATATGATTTAAAATGGATCAATTTCACTTAAAATAAAGTTCCAATGAATGGTTTTTAAATCACTTTTTAGAAAGTGAATAATTATATTGCGTTATTGATTTAACCAAATTTGATTTAGCATATAGTTATCTAGGTTCAGAAAAATCTTAAGTGATATTTTTTACTTGTTTTATTATACCCCGCCAGACGAACACGAGCACTTGGAGCATATAAAGCTTTATGTATACCAGTGGGTAAAATTTTGGACCTTATATAACTGCAATATTTTGACATAATATGTTTAGAAATGACAAGAAAAGACTAATTAAATCATTTTTATCGAAATTTTATTTTGTTAGGGGTGTTAGAAAATGAAATCCATACTCCAAGTGCCTGTGGTTGAGTACCATGAAATATAGGTCAAGTTCAATTTTCAGGATGATCTGAAAAATATTTTTGAAGATTTACGACTTTGTAATTTTTCCAAATTTGAAAATGAAGAAATTTTGTGGTCTAAGAAAGATAACTCATTTCTTTTTTGTCCCTATATAGATCTAGTATATAAATATATTTTACTATTGATGAATATCGTGGCGCGGTATTTAATGTGCCATTAGATGCCCTATTTTTTACTTATTTTAATTTACTCTTCATGCACCAGTATATAAATCAAAGGATTCCGAGGGTTGGAATCCAGCTATCCTCTAAAAATTTTGTAATCTTTCACGTAGCTGGTCTGGAATCGCCTTCCCCCCATTTTCGTCAACAGTGGCCAGTATGCATGTGGAACCTCTCCTTTTAAAATTTTATGGATCCGCACCTGGTTAAGTTTTATTTTGCTAATGATTAGGGTCTTTTATACAAAAATTCTGACAAACGAGTAATTATGCTCATCTGAGATTGAAACACCTTATCCATCTAATTGTCATATCGTTCGTTCGTCGTCTTTTCAAAATTCTCTAAAATCCGCGCCTTGATTGTCAGTCATGTATCTGTGATGAACTTGTAACAATCATTTAATAAAAAGGACAACAATTTTGGCAGACTATGTACATCAGTGAGGTTCGCTTCGCATATGAATACGAAGAGCATATAAAAAATATCGAAATTTGTTGAAATGGAGCCCAATGATGAATTTTGGGAACCGGTAAAGACTTTACGTGGATTTTTTTATAGCCGTTCCCTTGCCATGAATTAGTTAATGACTCGAGCTTCATTGAAGCATTATTAAATTGGGTAGCGGTTAAGTGCAAAGCTAATAACAAAATGGTGCCGTTTCGTAAATATCGCAGGTAAGTATATATCAAAGTGCAAATTAAAAACATTTACATGTACTAACTGTTGATCATTTAACATTTCAAAAACAAAATTGGAAAAATAAAGGGAAAACACTAACTGGTCTGTAGTTACATGTACCTTTAACTAGTGTGCTATTCTTTTTGTGAATAGGCACTACATGAGGTATTTTCAGTTTATCTGGAAAAGTACAAGTTTTGGTGTAATAACATATCACATTCAGGTGTCCGGAACGATCAGGATGTATGACCATTTCGGAAAAGTATTCTTCATTAGCAGCACTAGAACCCAAACATAGGAAATGAAATCCACAATTTCAAAAGATGTTTAGAATGCATACAACCAAACGAAAACCAAATACATAGAGCTAAGGGCAACACTACGATAGAAGGAGTAAAACCTAAGATTTTAGAATTTACATAAATTTAGATAAATGTTATAGCGAGCATCGCAGATGCAAGCCCAACGGCATTGTGCATGTTTTGAGATGTGCCAGAAATATACTGACGAGAAAACCGGAACAGGTTTACTTTTACGGAGCAAAAAATCTAATAGACACGGAGCAAGTAAAACAATCAACCCTCTGGGCTTATAAAAAAATACATCATAATCTGTAATGCAAAAATAAAAAAAAATAGAAATGCAAAACAAGTGATAAAACCCTAATTCATCCACTTGTTTATTTTTACACAAAGATGCCTATTTGAACACCACTCGGTCTTTTCCGCCGGAAAACGATTTTCCGGAAATTACCGAGCTAGCTTTGGGCAACTGAAAATCGTCCTATTGAACAATATATAAATTTTCGATGCTCGCTAAAAAGGCAGGGCCTTAATCATATTAAATAACGTGTACACAAGGGAGGTAATATCATGCACAAGTACACCATATAAAAAAAGAGCATACATCTAAAACACAGGGAATTTTTCTACCAACTTTACATGGCACTAAAGACAAACTCCTGTAATAAATAATTTATGAAAGGATATGGAGTTTATGCACATAGGAATATAACACATATCTTAACTCAAACTTTAAATATTTTTATGAGCTGTATGGCCATTTCGGAAAAGTGTTCCTCATCAGCAGCACTAGAACCCAAACATAGGAAATCCACTATTTCAAAAGATGTTTAAAATGCATGCAACCAAACCAAATCCAAATAAATATAGCTAAGGGCAAAACTATGTTGGAAGGAGTAAAACCTTAGGTTTTAGAATGTACATAAATTTATATATTTGTTATAAATAAAAAAAATAGAGTTCATATAAGGTACATGATTTTTTACTCGTGATCTTCTCTTAAAGAGGGACATGTTTGTTAAACCCCATCTGTAAAGTTGTCATTATATGTATTATATGCATTTTACATCTGAGTATTCCGAATTTCTATATTTTCTATAAAATCTCTTCACCTTTTGTTTTGGAGACATGTGACATTTAAGTTGTACAGAATCAAGGTGGTGCACATCACTGATACCTCCACAGAGAAAGTTACAAATTTTACAACATCTACCAGACGTGGGTTTGCATCTTTACAAAAGCAAGTGGGTTCTTTAACCAAGTTTGTTATATCAAAAATATCACAGCTTAATTGGTTATAAATTCTTCATGTAAAAAATCAAGATTTAAGTTTCCAAGAACAAGAAAGTTATCATGTTTATATACATGTGGTTTTATTTAAAGTTTTAATTAAATCATTACTAAAATTTGTTTCTGGCATTGGTGGAGGCTTATATGCGCCTCAGAACTAATTATTTCTTTTTATTCAAATGCAAAATTACTTTTCCTGTCTCCTATATCTGTCCTTAAGTAGACTGCAATACCACCACCTTAACTAGTACGGTCTTGTCTCCAAAAAATATAATTATCATTCTTAAATTGGCAATCAACAAGATTTGTAAAGTTTAGTTTCAGACAAAAATAAAATATCTACAGTACCCTTTTGTAATACCTCTTTACCCCTTTCCACCATGAACAACAGTAAAAAAATGACAAAAATGCCCAATGAAAAAAGGCAAAAAAATGAAAACGCTGTTTAAATTTATTTTTGAAACTTGATTAGGCTGGCCCAGGGTCTATTGATACAGGTCTCAGGCGCCATTTTCATGGTTGCCATGGTAACCAAGACTGTCCATAAAAGGTAAAAAAATGGGTTTTTTTTCATCATTTGACAACCAAATTTTGACTTTTAAATGAAAAAAAAATATGGGCAAGTCCAATTGTTATCTAAACTTAGAAATTTTTTAAAATATGGCATGTGAGGTACTTATGGGAGCAATTGTCACAGTCCTGAGGATTAAAAAATTTTCCTGATGGCGGGGAACTCCCCCCTTTGGCTATTTTCATGTATGCACAATATGTATCCAACGACGACGTCATAATCTCCCTCCGTAACGGTATTAAGAAGGATTAGAAGATTGTTTTGTAATTGTAAGTTGTTCAAAAAGGTCAAAGTCATCACAGCTTTTGGCATCTGAGACGGTTGTGTCTGATTGTAAAGATTTATCAAAGAAGAGTCTGGAAATGAAATTTATCACAGTCACCACATAGAAATTCCAAGGCTAATATAGTCTGTTGGGGTTATCTTAGCACACTTGATGTGCCACCAGTAGTTGCATACTTCTCAGAGAATAGCACGATGGTTTTGAAAACAGTACATACATGCAGAAAAAGAGCGTGAAAAATGCAATAATCTACAGCTAGAGTCATTTAAGCGTAATACATTTTATGGAGTTTGTCGATGCTTCCTACATGTAGTTACAACGACGGGCTAGCTATGCGCCGGGTCCTATAAGCATGTAAACTATACGTCATTGTGAAATTTCCATTTTATAAAACGAAAATAGATTTGTAATATTTAAGTCGTACTAGTAAATTGACGATATCGTATTTTTTCAGTTGATAGCAACTAGCCACAACAAACTTTTAAATTCTATTGTCAATAGAAAAAAATAATGACATTTCGTGTTACATAAAATGATGGAGGCCAGTGGATTTATTGAATCGATATCCTTGAATGCAATATGGACCTGCCATTCTGAACACTGTGTTAAAGGTCTGATAAGGGTAAGTTATATACTTATATCTAGTAATATTCTTATTTGGAAGCTAAAACATAATTTTAAATCTTAAAACAAAGTTCCATGGGAATTAAGCGTATAGAATCGAGTTATTAGTAATTTCATGGTTGAATCAATCAAGTATTTAATTAAACAGGTAAATAACACATTAATTTTGTAAATACATTTATGATCGATATTTAGATCTGTATATTGAACTATATATGCAGATCTATGATGAATTAAATGACAACGTTGGGTGCCATTCGATTCAATCTTATCTATGTCTTGGTCAGAGTTTAGTTATCAGATTTTATATCAATAGAATTAAGTTAATTTAATGTACCTATATAGTTCTTTCGTTATCCAAAATAATAAATGGAACGATTGTACAGAAAACCACCTAGAATAATTTTATGTAATATCAAAGGACAATATTGAAATTTCAAAATATCTGTTTTAAATGTTTCGTTTTAAAGCATGTTAAATGTTTATATAAGGGGGGTGGACAGGGGGTCATCTTCCTCCACTCCCCGCCCCTCCACCCCCGCTACCCGCCCCTCCACCTCCGCTCCCCGTCCCTTCCACCCCCGTTCCCCGCAACCTCTACCCCGGTACCCCCGTCCCTCCTGCCCGCCTCCCTACCCCCGCTCCCCGCTCCCCACCCTTTCTACACCCGCTCCCCGCCCCCTCAACCCCCGTATCCCCGCCCCCCCTGTCCGCCCCCTCATATAAGGTAATTCAATTGTTGAGAACCGAGTCCGATGATATAAATCATGTGATGAATCTCTTTAACCATAGAATTAACATGCTTTAAATAACAAATCAAAACTACATTAATAAAAACACAGTCGCACC
The DNA here is from genome assembly GCA_963971305.1 of Arcuatula senhousia. NCBI lineage: Eukaryota > Metazoa > Mollusca > Bivalvia > Mytilida > Mytilidae > Arcuatula > Arcuatula senhousia. The sequence continues at coordinate 44,160,053 of OZ020305.1, read as the reverse complement.
ATCCCATCATGCCCTTCTCGGTGCATCTCAACTAGTCAGCATTTGGGATATTTACCATGATTTCCTCCTACAACAGGGTTATTGTGTCCCTCGATTGTTGTCTTTGTTGATCATTCAAGTCTTTTTTTACGGAAAACGGGCATCATGTGCTTGTAGACAATTGTGGGAAAAATATACTCACTCAAAAAAGTTACGCAACAGTACAAATTTCCCTATATATTTTAAATAAACCCACCTAATTTTATTTTTGTATTGCAAAGCCATTTCTTAACTGATTTTAATGAAATTAAAATCAAGAGATTGAGAAATGATTGAAATTTATTTTTATGATTTCAGGAAAATCGTCACATCACCGGTTTTTAAGATATCACAAGTAGAAATCAATTGTTAATTTTATGCGTCAACAACCCGTTTAAATCAACCAACATTTTCCGTGGAAAAACATTGGTTATGTTCTACTCGCGTTCTATCAAAAACCGTAACAGCTACGATTTTGCCCAAATCATAAAAAATAAACTTCACTTGTTTGTCTTTTTCTTGGTTCTTATTTGATAAAAAATAATGGAAAAACGGCTTGGCATTGTCAATTTAAAATAAGGAAGGTGTATTTTAAACATATAGGGAAATTTTCCACTGTTACGTATCTTTTTTGAGAGAGTATATCTTTCAGATACAAAAGAACTAATGCGCTTCTGTCATGAGTAGATTATACTAGTACCATGCAACAATAATGACAAGATACATTCATTATACCACCCCCTGGCAAACATAGGTTGCCTGTCTGTCTGTCCGTCTGTCCACATCTTTTAAGCATAATATCCTAAAGCGCTTGAGGGGTTTCTATGAAACTTTACGTGAAGGAAGTGCGTCATATGTAGATATGAAAGAAGAAATTGTCATTAAAGGGATCGGTAGTTGGGCTTATGATGAAAGTTTTTTTTATCATTCTAGGTATAGGCTGGTTTAGAGTGACATCATGGGATGTGGCCAAAGTGCAGACGCGCACGTCTATGACCAAAGAGCTCATGCAAATCAAAAGGCTGCATACGATATCAATGAGGGTGAAGTGCCCGCGGGGTATGCAAAACCGGCGTACGAACATCATGTCAGGTCTATGCCTGAACCTACCACCACTGGCTCGTATAAAGATTGTTATACTATAAAAGAAATCAGTATTCATAATTCGTCTCTGGGTTTTTGTGAGATTTTTCCTTGGAAAGGTGCTGTTCATTCGTCCGATAAATTTAAAGAAAGTGTCCGACCAGATGTTGAAGAATTCCAAAAAACAAGAACGTATGATGAATGGGATCAACCTTTGGATTTTAACGTGCAATGGACCGAGAATCCCGTATTCCTGGTTATATCGAAAGGTTACAAGTACAAGAAGTTTTCACAAATGATCGGACAGAGTAAGGTGGCACAGTTAAGCATTATTTCGAACAAACAGTATTTTCAAGATATTTTCGAAGATGCAAAAGGTATTGAGTCATCGCTTAATTCAGACGGAAAACGAACACCTTACCAAACGGAATATTTAGACGTTTTGAGTAGATTCTTTGCTTGTTTTTCGGAATTATCCGGGGATATACCATTCAATCTCCCACCCCCATCGGGTGATCCAAATAAATCCGCATTTGTTCTTTCAAAATCTATCGATCCGTCCTCAATCCGGTTATGGATAGTCGAATGGCAAACTTTTGACACAGACTTACCCGATGATAACGAATGGCATTGTCCGTGGTCTGTGATTAAGACGGCCGATCAGCCAGTTATTGACACCCCTTTGACCGATGAGGAGGTCTTTAGATCAGATATTGGGGAAGATACTCTTGATTATCAGATAGACGGAGAAGCAGCCTGGGATGTGATACAAGTGGATTTAATCAAAGACGATGTCACAACACCGGGACAAGAAGAGGTGCTGCTATCACGGAGCAAGCGCTTTGACCTCGGCGATCCCGAAAGGATGAAGAGGAGACGCGTTCGCATTGCACAGTACTTCATCAAAGAAAGGGCTGATGGATTAGAGACATACTGTGATAAATATTTGGGTTTTGCTGATACCCTGGAAGAGGATTGGAAAAAGTTCTTAAGCTTATGTGAATAAATCTCATGCATCGTCTTTAATATACGCATACATATTGGTATTGACAATCATGTTTAATAATTAATGTTTGACAGGTCAAAAATACAGTATCGAAGTTTTAATTAAATTTTAAATTACTTTTAAATAGTCCGTTATTTTATATTAAATTAAAATAATATTTTTTATCGGCATGCAATAAAAATAAGTTTAAAATATATCTTCTATATAAACACAGTTGACATGAACCTATTTTAAAAGAAGTTGGTTTAAGAATATACAAAAAGACGGGCCATGCACTCTTCAAGAAGTACGTGCTTCTTATTTTTTTTAATTTATACATCAGCGTGATATGTGATATATAGCAAATAAGTATCAATGAGACAGTAGAATGTGACGTAAGAACATAAAATCTGTCAAAGTCAAAAATCGCAGGATTTCGTTAAACAGGAAGTAGGTGAGCGAGAGACTTGAAATCGAATCCCACATTATGGGCCCCACCCTGATGCTGTATACAAAATATCAAATGGCTGTGATTAGTAGTTGCAGAGAAAACTGTTACATTTTTTTCCCATCATGCCACCCGTCCGCCCGACATTCACCATGTTATAACCCGATTTTTTTTTCACTCCGTGAAATTCCGCCAAAACCCACAAAAGCAAACCACATATTACATGTACAACTATAACACAATCAGCAATGTAAACTCGAACTGAAACAAGAGTGAACTCAAGCGCTGAAAGCTATAAATTAAAACTGTTCCTACTTACTATAGCGCACTCGTCAAGTTGTCAACGATCGATTTAGTGTGGGTTTAATCCAGTTAAGAACGACAATACTAAACATCTACGATGTAGTAGTTTGCTCGTAAAGACATCATGTGCAGCTCCTAGAATGTCAAGATATGTCCTTAAATTAAATGTGCACCAAATTGAAGTGCTCTTGTTTTGTAATCCCCATTTAGTACATGATTTCAAGATAAAGATACTCATGTAACCAATGTAACCCTTGCACCGTGTTGGGAAAAATGTCACGTTTCTCGCACGTTAAAGAACCCTGCTGCAGGTCTCGGTAAGAGTAGGACCCGTAGGATCCCCATGCAGGAGGCTAAATTTCCCGTCCCTACCCATCACTCCTTTTTCCAGTGGCAGTCAAAACTCTCCTACCCGATTGGCCTTGTGTCCCCATTTCCTCCACTTCATCATCATTTCATGTTCATTGTATCACCACTTTCATGTTCATCTCCCGGATATAGCCGAAATCGTGCTGCTTGGGAGTAAAGCAATAACTAACTAACTAACTAACTAACTAACTAACACTTGCAACCATTGGCATAATGGGGGTTACAAATTTGGAGAGTCCCAACTGGGTGCACATTTTATGCCCTATATGAGAATATCTGTGTTCATCTTCATGAGAGATATACATTGTAAATCCCAATATATGTCTACGAGCACATGATGTCTACCGAAAAGGAATAGAAGGGATATTATAAAAAAAAGTAGTCTAAGTACTATAATATAGTGAGGACAGGAACGCCTATCGTGTTTTGATATATACTATCTTCCTAAAAAAAATCTAAGGTTCTACTAAAATGAGTTTATACTAGAATATTACTTATTTGGTATTACTTAAGTAAGGCTATACATGTACTAAATGGAAATTAGAACCTTACAGTCCAACAACATATGAACCAAACGAAGCAAATGTATCTAGACAACATGAACTCTTGTGAGGTTGAACGAAATCTCATCCGGAATGGATCGAATGTTCAAATTAGATACGAACGGACTACCTTGAGAGTCCTAGATTTAAATAAAGCTTCCAATAAAAATTCACTTATGTCAAGAAACTTGACACTAGTTCTCTTTCTAGAAAACTACGATAGACCCATAACTAAATATCCTCTATGTGAGAGACCAACATATTATGATCATGATGTGTAAATTATGATTGACACTCTTTTGAGAAAAATCATGATGTATCAAGCACACGCTTTGAAACAAAGACAATTTCCGGCTAAAACTAAATTTATTTTACGTTATTACATGTTTCACTTTTGTACAAATGTACGGTACACGACTTGCAAAGATCGGTGCGTCTGCGTCGTTTTACCACAGAACACAACAGAATACCAGAGTACACCGCAGAACATTATTAAAACGATAAGAAAACACATTTAAAAGAATGCAAAAATAAATAAATGAAATATTTTTTAAAAACAGTTCAAGTTTTCAATAAAACAAAGTTAAGGGCAATACAAATGTACCATAGAACACAAGTGCGTTAGGGGCTATATCAAAACTGCGACAATCAAAACAACGACATTTGCCGTAGTCGAAACAGCGACATTAAGTTTAGAAAAAAACTATCAAAGTCAAAAAGTGGCCGGACTTTGTTTAATAAGAAGTAGGTGATCGACTGACCTGAAATCAAATCCAACATTATGTGCATGACCGACATCCACCTCCTTGATGCTTTACAGCAAATATCAAGTAGCTGTGATTAGTATATAGTTGCTGAGAAAACTGTCACAAAAATTTCTTATGTAGCCTTTTATAGATCAAATCAAACTATTGTTTTATACAAAAAACCCAAAGTTCTTAACATTAAAAGTTAGCATTCAAATATGAAAGTTTATTGAACGGTAAGCAAACTATACATTCACCCTTGCAAGTTTGGCTTTATACATCTCTTTTTTCTCTGATTTTGGTTCTGAATATAAACAAGAGGCTCCCAGGAGCCTAAATCGCTCACCTGGTCTTGATGTCAACCCTATATTTTGTAGAGCTAAATGAGCTGAACATTTAAGCAAGCAACAGTTTTTCTTTATCGACTATAGTTTTTATTCTATAGGCCAAAAACACAAAAAAAAACATTGTTTTAGGGGCCGTAACCCCTGTAAGGGATTTTCTGACAACTTCGACCCTATGGAGACTTTTGTAGAGCTTTCTGTGCTGAAAATTTAAGCAAGCATGCAACAGCTTTTGTCTATCTGCTATAGTTTTCATTCTAAAGGCCAAAAACGTGAAAAAGGTTATTTTAGAGGCTGTAACCCCTATTAAGGGTCATCTGACAACTTCGATCCTATTGAGACTTTTGTAGAGCTAAATAAACTGAACGTTAAGCAAGCAACAACTTTTCTCTATCTGGTATAGTTTTCATTCTATAGGCCAAAAACATGAAAAAGGTTATATTAAGGGCTGTAACCCCTATAAAAGGTCATCTGACAACTTCGATCCTATTGAGACCTTTGTAGAGCTAAATGAACTGAACATTTAAGCAAGCAACAGCTTTTCTCTATCTGCAATAGTTTCTTTCTATAGGCCAAAAACATGAAAAAAACATCATTTTAGGGGCCGTAACGCATATAAAGGGTCATCTGACAACTTCGACCCTATGGAGACTTTTATACAGCTAAATAAGCTGAACATTTAAGCAAGCAACAGCTACTCTCTATCTGCAATAGTTTTCATTCCATAGGCAAAAAACATGAAAAAAACATTATTTCAGGGGCCGTAACCCCTATAAGGGGTCATCTGACAACTTTGACCAAATGGAGACTTTTGTAGAGCTAGATGAGCTGAACATTTAAGCAAGCAACAGCTTTTCTCTATCTGCAATAGTTTTCATACTATAGGGCAAAAACATGAAAAAAACGCTATTTTTCACCTTTAAGGGGCTGTAACCCCTAACAGGGGTCATCTGACAACTTGGACCAAATGGAGACTTTTGTAGAGCTTTTGATGCTTAAGCAGTAGGGTGGCATCAGATTTCATCTATCTCTTATACTTTTTGATTTATAAGCCAAAAACAGTAGTCTGACCACCCCCCCCCCCCTGGTCTATCTTTATGGCAACGGCGGCCATGTTTTTCGACGAATCAAAAATCCCCACGCAAGTTTTGTGCAGGATACCCTAAAGTACCACCAGACCAAATTTGGTTTGAATCTGTTCATTAGTTTCAGAGGAGAAGAAGTTTGAACAAGTTTACAGACGACGACGACGACGACGGACGCCAAGTGATGGCAATAGCAATGAGCTAAAAAGCGTATACAGGTAAATGTCGCTGTTTTGACTATACAAATTGTCGCTGTTTTGATGCTTATTTTGTCGCTTTTTCGATATATTGCTATTTTGAAACAAGTGAAAATGTCGCTGTTTTGAAAATGTCCGGTGCGTTACTCTACGTACTTACTCCAGAGAACTACTACATTTAAGTTCAGATTTGTGTCAGAATAATTTTTCTTTTTTATTACATTTTCATGATCAGATAGAACCTGATTTAAAACCTAACAAGCAAATGATTTAAAAAAAGTTGTTTTAGTTACTTCTTTTTTTGCACATGTAACTCATTATATACGCGATTGGCCCGTACTGTGTTGTTTGAGTTAGGTATAATTCAAGTCCATTATTTTGTTGAAAATAATGTTTTATTCGAACAACTTTTTCAATTCGGCAAAAACTTACGTTAATTTACTTAATATATCATTTTATAAAATATCTTAAATTATTCAGTATTTTGATCGAGTTCTCAGGTGTTAAATGGTAAAAAAAACGCAACATTCACAGCGGTTTTTCCTATAAAAAGACAAGAGAATGTAAAAAAAGGAACTTCCACCATTTTTTCACAATAACAGGCACCTATTCATACAGAAACCTACTTTTTCGTGCATGGATGTTGTTGGAATTGGTTGTATCGATGTTTTGTCGTTTTGTCTGAGATAATTAAACAAAATATTATATTTAGTTATAATTTTCTCAGGTTTTGTTATCTTCAGTGACTCATTGTGTTTTAGACTTATTTGAGCTATTTTTGGTTTTGTGTTTTTATTTTTTTTATTATTTTATTTTATTTTGTTCTCTTTTTTTTTCTTATCAATAATTATACACATTTTTCCACACAAAAAAGATTACAATGATCGGGTCAAAACTCTTCGTAGTGTCAAAATGGTTTTTAGATACAGTCGATGGAAATATCTGGACACGAAATTAACTAAAACTTATTTAATGGAAATCAAAGCGTATCTCATTCCTAAGAAATTCAAAGATGTTTAAACCTGGATGTCATTCCATAATAACAAATATTTTTTGGATATCTTTTGAAATGAATATTAATAAAAAGGCCACACCGGAAAACTGCTAGCTGAAAAGGGATTCAAAGTTTGCTATCAATACAGGCATGACAGGATAAATAAATATGTATAAACTAAATAAAAAAAAATCTTATAAACTTTCCATTCAAATCTTAAATAAAGTCAGAAAGAATGCATGCATGCAAATTTTTCATATTGTTTAAATAAATTTTTTTTAAAATAAGTTTATTAATGCAAACATGTCCCAATTAGGGATAACAGCATACATTTACAATACAATCATAAATACAGAGTTGAAACATACAATGTACAACATGAACAACAACAGAAAATACAGTAAATTATCTATAGAGTATCCTCTCTCCCCAGTTCTAATGACTGTATAATAAAAGAATAAACTATGGAGATTTGATCCGGTGTTGATGGATTTAAGAGCCATTTCAATTTATTTATTTCATTTAAAGATTCAAAATTATAATCTATTAATTTCAATTTTTCAAACATTATATTTCGAAGCGCCTGTTTTTTTTGACAATGAAAAAAGAAATGATTCTCATCTTCTATTTTATTACAGAAAGTGCATAATCTTTTATCTCTTGGTATCTTACCTTCCAACTTCAATTTGAAGTTTGTGGTCACATATTCTAAATTTTGTGAAAGTTTGTCTGTATTTGAAATTAGGATGGGAGAGATAATATTCCTCCTCATCCTCAGTTTTGAAGTATTTATATAAATAGGCCTTATTCATTTTCATCAAATTTATTTATTAAAGTTCCTACAATGAAAAAAAAAAACAATTTGTCAAACACTGAACTGTAATAAATTAAATTACACATTTATTATTAATATTTAGTTTTTGCATAAAAATGTCAGTTTGTTGTTTGCAGACACACGCAGGGTCACACGTAGGTGTGAATTGTAAGGCCACACTGACAGCCACGTTAATTAGATTTTAAAAAATGCCACATGTCGGAGTTAATTGCATTTTGATAATTGTTTGATTGAATTAAACAGGTGCCACAAATTAGACAAAAGTGACCCGGGGCAATTAAACCACAATCAAAAATTGTTTTTAGAACATAAATTATTTATAATTATATTCAAAGATAACTGCGATAAAATCATATTTAATCTTTTTATAGGTTTAAACTTGCTGGACAACAATACAATTTCTTAATAGATTTATCACAGCTTTATTTTGGCGGGGGCTATTAAGCGACAGACGTCACTCCGCTTCTGGCAGATTTATCTAAATTCGTCAAAATTACAGGAAATTATATAATTCTGTTGACATGTAAACTTTAGGGTCATTTAACACTTGGCCAGTCGAACAATGAGGACGCTACGAAGAGGAAGTCGTGTTTACAATGACAAAAGGACAGCATTACTTACTGCCGAGAAAAGATTTAGACGATCTTGTGAGCAAATTATTCTCTTGAATCAGTCACTTTCAGGATTACAGAAGAGATATGATAGTGCTAAGAAGGCTAACTTTCGTTCTTTCCGATACAATTTACGATTGAGACTTGCTGTGGTTGAGGGACTTAGGAACATGTATTATGATTATGCTCATATGAAGGCTAAGACTGTGCAGCAGCTCAGACAAGAACTGTTTGGTGAGATTGTGGAAATTGTATCTGACCCTATTCAAGACGAAGATGAAGAAGAAGAAACAGAGTTTGCTCCAGAATAATGCGGTCGCATTATATCAATAATACACAAAGGTCCTTTTCAGGACCACACATATTCTAAAAAAAGAATCTTACATATATGTATTTAAATACCTGTATTTTATACAGTAATGTGAAACGGTGGGTATAAAAGCATGATTAAATAAACTTTAACAACGATTTTCAGCGTTTAAGTATTAAAGAATGTTTTTTTTATTATCATATATGAGAAAACATGGCGGCTCATATCACATTCTCATTTTCAATCGCCGTAATTTGTCGAATGAATGATTTATCAATTTGGAGTAAATTTTCAACCAAAATAAATTTTCAATATATTTCCATAAAATTATATATTTTTTTTATTCCATTTATGAATCACTTTCCACTACACATATATTGCACCTTCTTCGCAACGATACAAATTAAGTGGCTCCGTGCTTCGAATGATTGTTTTTTGGGGTGTTTTTTGTTGTTGTTGTTGTTGTTGATGATCGGTTTTGTTTTTGTTTAGGATGAGCTTATAAATTCAATGCAATTGTATCAGTTAAATTTGTGGTCCATTCTTAAAGAAAAACTTATTCAATAGATAAGCACACGAGGGATATTCTTTAACAAGAAGCTCCCAGGAGCCTGAATCGCTCACTTGAACTACACAGACACATATATTTTGTAGATATTATTGTGCATAACCATATACGATTTAAATTTCTGAAATATCTTGGTAAGTTTTCAAGATATTGGGCTTGATAAGTGCAAAATTTGGCAAAAAATTAGGAAAAAGGGCAATAACTCCTACATCAGCAGTCAAATCTTTTCCAAAATTTCAGCACATGTAGATCTTAATATGCTGATCTTTTTTTATTATTGCACAATTTTGATATCTGAAACCATTTTTGAGTTATTAGCAAAAATGCAATTTATCCCTATGTTCTATTTTTAGCCATGGCGGCCATGTTTTTTCACGAATCAAAAATCTGAACAACAGAGTTGTAGCATATAAGCTATTAAACAAGTGTACCAAGTTAAAATGCAGTTGGTCTTACGGTGTCAGACAAGTTAATCTTTGAAATTAAGGGAAAAAGTAATGAAAAATGGTAAATTTTGTTGTTTTAAGGACAATAACTCCTAAAAGAAATGATCCTACAGCTTTGGTCTATATACATGAAATGTAGATCTTGATGTGCTTAATCATATGCAATTCAAATTCTTGAAATATCTTGTATAGTTTTCAAGATATATGGCTAAACAAGTGAAAAATTTTGAAAAAATCCAGAAAAAGGGCAATAACTCCCACATCAGTTGTTGGATCTTCTTGAAACTTTCATAGCAGGTAGATCTTGAGATGCTGATCACTTTTGTCTCCCATCAGAATTTTGATATCTGTAACCATTTTTGAGTTATTAGCAAAAAACTGCAATTTACACCTATGTTCTATTTTTAGCCATGGCGGCCATATTTTTTGACGAATCAAAAATCTGAACGATAGAATTGTAGCATATGTGCTATTAAACAACTGTGCCAAGTTTGGTTGCAATTGGATATATGGTGTCGGACAAGTTAATCTTTGAAATTCAGGGGAAAAGTAATGAAAAACGGTAAATTTTGACACTTTAAGGGCCATAACTCCTAAACGAATGGTTCTACAGCTTTGACCTAATTACATGAAATGTAGATCTTGATGTGCTCAATCATCTGCATTTTGAATTTTTAGCTCACCTGGACCGAAGGTCCATGTGAGCTATTACCATCACTTGGCGTCCGTCGTCGTCGTCTGTCGTCGTCTGTCGTCGTCGTCTGTCGTCTGTTAACAATTTTTCAAAAATCTTCTCCTCTGAAACTACCAAACAGAATTTAATGAAACTTGGTATGAATGATCCTTAGGGTGTCCTGCACCAAACTTGTGTTTTGATTTTTAATCCGTTAAAAAACATGGCCGCCGTTACTAAAAATAGACTAGGGGGGTCAGACTACTGTTTTTGGCCTATAAATCAAAAAGTATAAGAGATAGAGGACATCTGAGGCCACGCTACTGATTCAGCATCAAAAGCTCTACAAAAGTCTCCATTTGGTCAAAGTTGTCAGATGACCCCTTATAGGGGTTACGGCCCCTTAAAGGTGAAAAATAGCATTTTTTCATGTTTTTGGCCTACAGAATGAAAACTATTGCAGATAGAGATTAGCTGTTGCTTGCTTAAATGTTCAGCTCATTTAACTCTACAAAAGTCTCCATAGGGTCGAAGTTGTCAGATGACCCCTTATAGGGGTAACGGCCCCTTAAAGTTGAAAAATAGCCATTTTTCATGTTTTTGGCCTACAGAATGAAAACTATTGCAGATAGAGATTAGCTGTTGCTTGCTTAAATGTTTAGCTCATTTAGCTCTACCAAAGTCTCCATAGGATCCAAGTTGTCAGATAACCCCTTATAGGGGTTACGGCCCCTGAAAAATGGCATTTTTTCATGTTTTTGGCCTACAGAATGAAAACTATTGCACATAGAGATTAGCTGTTGCTTGCTTAAATGTTCAGCTCATTGAGCTCTACAAAATTCTCCATAGGGTCGAAGTTGGCAGATGACCCCTTATAGGGGTTACAGCCCCTGAAAAATAGCGATTTTTCATGTTTTTGGCCTACAGAATGAAAACTATTGCAGATAGAGATTAGCTGTTGCTTGCTTAAATGTTCAGCTCATTTAGCTTTACAAAATTCTCCATAGGGTTGAAGTTGTCAGATGATCCCTTATAGGGGTTACGGCCCCTGAAAAATAGCCATTTTTCATGTTTTTGGCCTACAGAATGAAAACTATTGCAGATAGAGATTAGCTGTTGGTTGCTTAAATGTTCAGCTCATTTAGCTCTACAAAAGTATAGGGTCAACATCAAGACCAGGTGAGCGATTCAGGCTCCTGGGAGCCTCTTGTTAAAATATCTTGTATAGTTTTCAAGATATAGGGCTAAATAAGTGCAAAATTTTGAAAAAATCCAGAAAAAGGGCAATAACTCCTACATCGGGTGTTGGATCTTCTTGAAAATTTCTACGCAGGTAGATTTTGAGGTGCTGATCACTTTTACCCTTGCCAGAATTTTGATATCTGTTACCGTTTTTGAGTTATTTGCAAAAAACTGTAATTTGACCCCCCCGTTCTATTTTTAGCCATGGCGGCCATGTTTTTTTACGAATCAAAAATCCGAACGATAGTTTTGTAGGCCATACCCTAAAGATCAACTACACCAAGTTTGGTTTCAATTGGACTTATGGTGTCGGACAAGTTAACGTTTGAAAAATTGTTTACAGACGACGACAGACGACGACGACGACGACGACGACGACAGACGCCAAGTGATGGTAAAAGCTCACATGGACCTTCGGTCTAGGTGAGCCAAAAATGTATACCTTGTTCATATTATTAATTTTGTCAACACCATTGCATTGATTCATTACATTCGATAGTCAGAAGTTTCACAAAGTCTAACTCTTAATTGGAAACACGTTCCAGGCTCCTTTCTTTGCTTGCCAATTATTAACAACTGCTTCGCGAGCGAAAAACCCTAGGCCAATAGGTTCTCCGTTCCCCCAGATATGTCAAAGAGGTGTACTCAGTGTCTCGAATGTTAGAAAGTAAAGACTGCAAGTACTTTAATCTTATTTTTTTGGTCATATCTAGCGTATCTAGATACCTATATTTGGTTTATGCGAATCCTCTTTGCTTATTTTATTTTTTAAACCCGAGCAAAATCTACAGCATATTGTAATTTGTCCTGCTTTCACTGACATTGAACAAAGTAGTGATTCTTGTCCTCCCCAACGTATCCACATTGGCAGATTGGATTAGCAACTATGTTTTTCCTATTGAGTTCAAAGTTCAAGATCGAAAAAGCAGAGCATCGAAACCGAGTAAGTATTACGTTTAAGTTAATTTGGAACATAAACGGAACACATGCCATTAAAGAAAATATGTAACGACATGTAGCTCAACTTTTAAATATCGATCACTTCTTTGATAATATGTCTTTGGGTTATTACTTCCATGAAACCTTTTCAGGATTTCCGGCTTCCCCTCATCTTAATTTGCATTGGCTAAATGTTTTTCGTTCCTGGCGCACTGTGTATAAACACATTGGTATTGTCTTTTGTATCGACACATTTCAGACCATTTGAATTTCTCATTCATTCGTTTATTTAAAGTTTACAAGACTAGGTATGTTTCCTTTTGAAGTGGCATTTTTTAGATGTTGCACTCAAGCAATATGATGGCAAATTTTATTTACCTGCACGGTGGGCTTTCATTGTCATTTCCCTTTTCCTGCAATGTAGACATTTACATCACTTACATGCATTGAGCAAATTTGTGAAATTAATGAACTGCTGCCAAGGTTGCTCGCTACAGTTTCTGTTCGGTACTTCCGTTTTTAAGAATTAATCTCATTTTCCGTGTAAAGTCCCGTTCGGGTCCGAATGGCGAATAGGTCCTTAATACAGCCCATTTTGTCGTAAAAGGCGACTGAAGGTCTTGGGATTCGGACATCGGGTAAATGCTCAGCCCGCAGAGCGACCAGGATGTGTACCTTAGGTGACTAGATAGGTGTGTCCCTCGTCCGCGGGTGTTGTCAGGTCTATAAAACGGAAAGCCAGACCTCTTAGCATAGTGGGCAAACGTGTATGAAGAGTGATACGCTTCATGTACGTAAAAGAAAAGAGTTGGCTTTATCCCACCCATGCAGGTTAACGATATGATTGTGAAATTGCGACAGTACAGGTAAGGGTTCTTCATTGCAAGTCACCGATCATAAATATGGGTTCCAGATTATGTGAAAATTTTCCGAGGGTTTCGTCACTTTCAAGTTGGCCTATGATGCGTCGAGGCTTCATCGGCCTGTTCTGTGAGTTTGGTTCGTTTTCTTTTGTTGCCGTGCATTGGCCCTTTTCGCAGGACATAATACATGTGTTCACATGGACTTGCTCCCCTCTATCTATATTTTGTTAGAGTCAATGTGCGGTACGAAAAACGTGTTTTTTTCGTACCACACATTGACTCTAACAAAGGATAGATAGAAGGGAGCAAGTCCCTGTGATGCGTCTGTGTTATGAATGCTATATGCCCTCAGTGGGTTTACAAAATTCAGTTTGTTGTTTCAATATGTTCTGATTATGACTGAAATATACTGCATGGACAATAAGTTCTTTTTCCACATAATTTATGAGGATCAGGCAGGGGTGGTATATGGATAATTTCCAAGTTTAGATTTTGAGATTTAGATGCATTTATTTTATTATAAAACAAACCTACATAAATGCAGTACTTCTTTTTATACGTCCGCAAATTAAAGAACATGAAGAAGAAAATGTGGACGTATAATGGTATGATGCTGTCGTCCGCGTCGTCTGTGTTGTTGTCTATTAATTTTTGATTTCCACGATAACTTTTGTTCAATTGCTTTGAAACTTCTTAACAGTAATGTTTTTTATCAGAAAGGATAGATGGGATTAATTTGGGGGTCCTCCCATTTTTTCGTTAAAAATTAGTGGAACAAAAGGGACCAAAATTTCACTTTTTGTTTGTTCCAACAATAACGTTTGTTCTAGTTATCCAAACGCTATGAAAATTTACAATGATGATTTTTGCTATTATAATCAATTGGAAGCATTGATTTTAGGGGTCTCCTCTCTTTTTGTGTAGAAATTAGGGTCCAAAGAGAGCAAAAATGCCACTTTTTTCCTCACAATAACTTTTCCTCTAGTTGACCAAATGCTATAAAATTTTACATTATAATAAGCATAAAAGGATGAATGGGATTGGTTTTTTTTTTTGGGGGGGGGGGGGGGGTGTCCCCCTCTTCCTTTTAGGAATTAACTGCATATAAAATGAAGAATGATTTTTTCCAGACGCCTCTGTTTTGAAATCCTGTGGTAATAAAGGGCCAAAGGGGGCAAAATGTAAAACCGCTACATTGTTTCAGGGGACCAAAGGTGGGCCAAGCTAAAAAAATCGAATTTTTTGTTGTTGTTTTCAAAATCTTTTTTTCCTTGGAATCCCTAATTTTTAAATCCCTGCCTGTGTTTTTCAATCCGATTTGCAATATCTCTTACCGTTCCTGAGAACTTTGGGGAGACGGGGCAAAAAACGCCATTTTTAAAAGTTTGTTGAGGCAAATGGTTTCAGTTGTAGACTTGCCAATTGCTATTGAGTTTTAACATGAAATTATATCGCTAAAGGAAGCTTCTTATTGCATTTGGGGTTTGTGTCCCTTACCATTTTTTAAAAGAAAGAAATTATGGATTGAAAAGGGCCAAACATGTGTTTTATTATATGAATATGATTTTTCTATTTTAAAGTCCACCACAGGATGCATGTGTCAAAACGCTTTGTGAGTCCACCATTAGCCGCATGTATCCAAAGAAAAAGACTATCCATACATGTATTGGCCGGCCTCCAACGTACAGGTTTCTACATATGTTGCAGTCGTATCGACGTATGCTGTGCTCGATGTATCTTTATATTAGCTGACCTGGACCAAGGTGAGCTATTGCAATCACTTGGCGTCCGTCGTCTGTCCTCTGTTAACAGTTTTTTCAAAAATCTTCTCCTCTAAAACTACAGAACAGTATTTAATGAAACTTGGTTTGATTGACCCTTAGGGTGTTCTGCACAAAAGTTGTGTATCGATTTCCGATCCGTCAAAAACATGGCCGCCGTGGCTAAAAATAGCCAGGGTCGGACTAGTGTTTTTAGGCTTGTAAATCAAAAAGTATGTTCTTCAGCATAAAAAGCTGTACAGAAGTCTCCATTTGGGTCGAAGTTGTCAGATGACCCCTGATTGGGATTATGGCCATTTAAAGGTAAAAAATAGTTGTTTCTTTCGTGTTTTTGCTCTATAGAATGAAAACAATTGCAGATATATAGGGAAAGGCAGTTGTTTGCTTAAACCTTTGGCTTATTGAGCTTTACAAAAGTCTTCGTTTGGTTGAAGATGTCAGATGACCCCTTATTATATAGGGGTCATAGAAAATAAAGAGATAGTCCTTTTAATGTCAAAAATAACTCTTTATTATGTTTTTTGCCCTATGGAATGAAAACTATTATAAGTAGATAAAAGCTGTTGCTTATTATAACTTTCAGCTCATTAAGCTCTACAAAAGTCTCCATTAATATATAATAATATTGTAAAAATTGTAAACAATATCAATGTTAAAAAAGCTACAGGTGTGGATGGTATACCAGCTAAAATTGTAAAAAGTAAAGAGGTTATTGTGCCACAGCTAACAACGCTGATAAATGTATCTGTCGAAAGTAGTGTTTTTCCTGATCGGCTGAAACAAGCCCAAGTTACTCCATTATTTAAGAAAACAAGAGGCTCCCAGGAGCCTGAATCGCTCACCTGGTCTTGATGTTGACCCTATACTTTTGTAGAGCTAAATGAGCTGAACATTTAAGCAAGCAACAGCTTTTATCTACCTGCAATAGTTTTCATTCTATAGGCCAAAAACACCATTTTTCACCTATAAGGGGCCATAACCCCTATAAGGAGTCATCTGACAACTTCGACCCTATGAAGACTTTTGTAGAGCTAAATGAGCTGAACATTTAAGCAAGCAACAGCTAATCTCTATCTGCAATAGTTTTCATTCTGTAGGCCAAAAACATGAAAAATCGCTTTTTTTCAGGGGCCGTAACCCCTATAAGGGGTCATCTGACAACTTCGACCCTATGAAGAAATTTGTAGAGCTCAATGTGCTGAATATTTAAGCAAGCAACAGCTAATCTCTATGTGCAATAGTTTTCATTCTGTAGGCCAAAAACATGAAAAAATGCCATTTTTCAGGGGTTGTTACCCCTATAAGCATGATAAGGGGTTATCTGACAACTTCGATCCTAATGAGACTTCTGTAGAGCTAAATGAGCTAAACATTTAAGCAAGCAACAGCTAATCTCTATCTGCAATAGTTTTCATTCTGTAGGCCAAAATCATGAAAAATGGCTATTTTTCACCTTTAAGGGGCCGTAACCCCTATAAGGGGTCATCTGACAACTTCGACCCTATGGAGACTTTTGTAGAGCTAAATGAGCTGAACATTTTAGCAAGCAACAGCTAATCTTTATCTGCAATAGTTTTCATTCTGTAGGCCAAAAACATGAAAAAATGCTATTTTTCACCTTTAAGGGGCCGTAACCCCTATAAGGGGTCATCTGACAACTTTGACCAAATGGAGACTTTTGTAAAGCTTTTGATGCTGAATCAGTAGCGTGGCCTCAGATTTCCTCTATCTCTTATACTTTTTGATTTATAAGCCAAAAACAGTAGTCTGACCCCCCTAGTCTATTTTTAGTAACGGCAGCCATGTTTTTAAACGGATCAAAAATCAAAACACAAGTTTGGTGCAGGACACCCTAAGGATCATTCATACCAAGTTTCATTAAATTCTGTTTGGTAGTTTCAGAGGAGAAGATTTTTGAAAAATTGTTAACAGACGACGACGACGACAGACGACGACAGACGACGACGACGACAGACGACGACGACGGACGCCAAGTGATGGTAATAGCTCACATGGACCTTCGGTCCAGGTGAGCTAAAAAAAGTCCATTAGAAACTTCTAATTATAGACCAGTCAGTGTACTATCTATTTTTTCCAAAATTTGAAAAAGTAATGGAAGTCCAACTTGCAGATTATTTTGATGCTATATTTAATCCTTATTTATGTGCTTTTAGAAAGGGACATGGATGCCAGACCACCTTGCTGAGATTGATTGAAAATTGGCGTACTGCCTTAGACAGTAATCAATATGTCGCAGCAGTTCTTATTGATATCTCTAAAGCCTTTGACTGCCTCCCCCACGAAATTTTGCTTGACAAATTGTCAGCGTATGGTGTTTTACCAAATTCGGTCGCCCTCCTCAAATCATACTTAACAAATAGAAAACAGCAAATTAAGCTGAACAGCATTCTCAGCAACTGGGCTGACATCCAGAAAGGAGTACCACAAGGTTCCATTCTAGGTCCTCTATTGTTCAATGTGTTCATTAATGATATTTTTTCAGTTGTGAAATATGGTACTCTGTACAACTATGCTGACGACAACACTTTGTCGTTTTGTAACCCAGATTATGATAACTTAATAAGTGCATTGCAAAATGATTCAATTGAGCTCATTAAATGGTTTAAGATAAACAAAATGCAGGCAAATCCTGATAAATTTCAATTTCTAGCTATTTGTAAAAAAACATTTTCTAGAGATCTATGTATAGACATTCAAGGCTCAAATATTTCATGTGAATCTACTGTAAAATTATTAGGTATAGATATTGATTATCAGTTAAATTTTGATGTACACATTAGCAATATCTGCAGGAAGGCATCACAGCAATATTTTAAAGCGTTTGGGACATTATTTGGATAGACTCAGTCAACTTACTATTTTCCATACTTTTATACTTAGCAACTTTAACTTTTGCCCTTTGGCTTGGCATTTCTGCACAGAGAAAAATTCTAAAAAAAATGAAAAAATGCAGGAACGAGCACTCCGTTTTGTGTATGATGACCATTCCAGCACATACGAAATGTTACTAGAGAAAGCCCCGATGGCATCCTTACAGATAAGACGCCAAAGAACTACGGCACTAGAAACATATAAAATTGTTAACAAAATTGCAACTGTATGCTTACATAATCTTTTAAATGTTGGAAAAATGTTAAAGAATCCAAATATTCTTTCAGATATAGCAATATTCTTGATGTACCAAGTGTAAAAACATCTACTTATGGTAAGAAAAGTTTTTAATTTGCTGCAGCTGTAATGTGGAACAACCTTCCAGACCATTTTAGGACTGAATGCAGTTTTTCCCATTTCAAAAGCCTCATTCAGTCCTGGAATGGATCTGTTTGTCACTGTTCTGCTTGCAGGTAACTTTTATTTCTGCTTCAAACTGCTTATTTTATGTTCCTTTTAGCTATGCCTACTCTATATTGCTGCTTGTGCATGTTAGTGCTTTATATACTCTTGCTTTTATATGTATGTTGCTAATTTGATCTGCTTGAGTCTTGACCCTGTAGTGCTTTTATTTATTTTATTTATTTTATTAAAGCACACAGTAAACCGCATTGGTTATAGCTTTACAAAACTTAAAAACATATACATGGATATAAAACAAGCAAAGAACAACATAAATCATAGTGATATCTAAATTTTACAACAGCTAAAGTATTTATGACAGGTCTCCTTCTCTCAGTTTTAATGACTGTTTAATAAAAGAAGTAACGGTCTTAATTTCTTCAGTTGTAGTTGGATTCAGAATTTTTGTTAGTTTTTCAGTTTTACTTAGTTTACTAAAATCATAAATGTTATTATAATATTGCAAAAAGACAGTTCGAATATTAGAATTAATTTTACATTCAAGTAAGAAGTGTGACTCATCATCAAGTGTGTTGCATATGGCACACAGTCTTTGATCTCTTGGGATTTTTCTATATCTACCAAGTTCAATCATTAGTTTGTGGTCGCTTAGTCTATAGCTAATTTTAGATAAAGGGGTTCTTAACGTTTTATTATGATATGATAGATAGTATTCCATTTCATTTACATTTTGTTTTAGAGATTTATACCGTCAGACAGTTTTTATTATTTTCATTTAAATTATTTAGTTTATTTAATATAATTTCTTTATAAAAAATTTCTGAGTTTTCTTTAACTATTTTTTTATGCTGTTTAACTTCTTTCATTGTTTGACAATTGTTTAAAATGTCAATATCTAATTCGGTTTCTGACATAATATGTTTAACATTATTTATTTTACTGTATTTGTGATGTCATTGTTTTGTTTGCAAGCATGAAATTTTATGTTTGTCTATATTCGGTAAAAAGCTCATCAGAGCTTGTGTTTATTGTTATATATATGTGCCGAATTGAAATAAAGTTTTCGTATTCGTATTCGTATTTGGTCGAGATTTCATCAAAGCCCGCGGGGCATAACTCAACAACTGGGCAAGATACGTTACCGGTCTTCCAATTTTTCAACCCCTAGCGTGTCTGATGAAGGTTAGTCCAGAAAAGCGCTTCACGCGCTATGAATGTTTGTTTTGTTTTTGAGTTTTGTTTTTTCTTTATATGTTTTTTTTTTCTGTTTTTTGTTTTAATATGTTTAACCGGAATTTATTCTCTACGTTTCCGATTTGATGTCGATTTTAGTATTTCAATAAAACTGGTTTCTTTTTCGATTCGATAAAATAAAAACAAAGGTACCAGATAACATGAATGAAGAGGAAAAACTTGGCTGTTCTGCAATTTTAAACAAGCTACAAGATGATGAGTTGTTTTCAGTTACTGACACTGTTACAAAAAAGCTCATAACAGTCTCATCTAAATCTGGTAGATAGAGTTCCTTTTTTATTTGGTTTGCTACTTTTCTTTTGAATATTGATTTTTAAAGATTTTTTATTTTGTCAGTTTTTTTTTTCAGAAATGATATTTTCACTAATAAAGTACTAAAACCACATGTAACGTCTTGTAACCCAATTTCGGCATGCTATCCAACTTCAGCATTTTTTATTAAAACGTCAGGCAAAGCTGCATTGTCAGCGTGGTCAGGGATAATTTTAAATACATGTACATGTAGGCAAACTTCATAATAATTTGTCATTAATAAGAAACTAAATGTACTGAATCCAGAGAATGAAATAAAGTCGAGAGTTTCTAAAAAACATTATTTTAGACACAAAATCAATAACATACTTCCTTGTATTTTATATGTCCTACGTATACTAAATATAGATGAAGCTTGTGACGGAGCAATCACTTTCTAACTGTGAAAATAGATACAAAATCAACAATGAAAATGAATCTTTTTTCGATGATTTTGTTTGAAATGTTTGGAATTTGATAAGTAACATCTGATTTTTTCGGTAAATCATTGTAAGTACGGGGATTATCAATAAATAATTTTAAATGCCCAAATTGGGTTACACCGCCAAGACGATAATGCATTGAAGAAGGGTATGTTTGTCAGCATTTTACAAATACCCAACAAACTTATTGTCCAAAAATTTGACATAGAATTAATAACAACATGTTAAAGATTTCCTAGGTAAAATTTTGTTTTTATGTTGCCATTAAAAAAATTATAACATCGAAAAACTGTCGAATTTGGGTTACTTGATGTTACCATTAATGACTTTAGAGCAAATATACAAATAAATGATAAATTTGTGTATTTGTATAATACTGAAAACCTCACGGCAAACCATAGTGGCTGGTGCACTGAGTCAGGGAAAAATGTCACATTCCTTGCACGTTAAAGAACTTTGCTGCAGGTCTCAGTAAGAGTAGGACCTGTAGGATTCCTAAATTGCCTGTCCTTACCCATCACTCCTTTTTCCAGTGGCAGTCAAAACTCTCCTCCCCAAATGGCCTTGTATTAGATTAGTTTAAACATATTTTATTTGCAAAATGGATTAGACAGCTTGGGAGTAAAGCAGTAACTAACTAACTAAGTGAATATTATACAATACAATATTTATATGTACTTGTGACTCATTTCTGATTCTGACCCTGCTTCTGACCAGATCCCAGATCTGGTAATGCAGGATATATAGCAAGTCAAAGTCTTCAATTAAGAAGATCAGCAAATATTGTTACTTAACTTTATGTCACTTGCTTATAACAAGTTTTTAAGGTGTGATATATTTATTGAATAATAATGTTTTCATTATACATGCATGCATATTTCATACATCTGTATGTACTTCTTGGCTCTCCCCCAGATACATTATCAAGTTGCTATATTGTAATATATCTGTTATGATTTTTTATTAAATGTCAAAAATTGTCATAATCACTTGTATGTAGTTTTATGCTCTATTATAGGGCCCTTAATTGTAATAAAGCTATTTCTATTCTATTTCTATCTATACAGCAAGTAGCTAGATTTCAAGGCACCAACCCAGATAGACAGCAACCCAGGTCCTTCTCTAATATAAAGATAGAGGAAAGTTCTCATGTACATGTGTACATTTTGGTTTCATTTTAAATAAATAAAGAAATAGTTATCATTGTTCATTTTATTTGTATACGTAGTAGTAAATAAAATTTTCTTTACATAAATCTATGCTTAATCGATTTTACATGTTTTTTTTTGCAGAGGCAATATCAGCAACTTTAACTTATTCATCCTCAGCTTATGAGCTGTTGACAAGGAGAAAAATAAAGAGAGATGTCTTGTTCAAGTATCTAGTGGAAAAGGGGATAGTGTTTTCTGTTAATTCAGACAAGAAAAAACTTATTGAAAAAATACTGGAGACATGGGGTACCAAGAATATACAAGATTTAATGAAGGTATGTCATATACAATGTGCATGTTCATGATGTTTGTAGTACTTAGGTTTCATTATTATTTGTGGGGTATCAATTTTCGTGGTTTTTGTGGGTTGTGTTGACCCAAGAAATTTAATACCCCACGAAAAGGAAATTTAACATTGATCTGTATACTGCAGACTTCAGAACCACAAATTTAAGAATCCACGAACTTGTCAATTTTTTTTTAAAACCACAAAAATTGGTACCCGCGAAAATAAATGAATCCACAGTAATCATCATGATAATTTATTGCAGACATTTCAAGCTTCAAAATAAAATACAAAGTCGATAGGTGATCAACATGATCAATAACCACACATTTAAGGTTAAATTACAATTTGATAATATACCAGAACAAGCATTCTGAGAGAACAAACATGACAAAATGTATTGCAAAACAACACAAAGTCCCCTACCAGCCTCATATTTCAGTCACTGGTAAAAATTTGTCAAACAAATGAAAACCTAAACTTGATCAGTTCATTATCTGCAAGGGATAATAAAAAAGTGCAGAAAATAAAATTTCAGTGGATTTTCAAACTTCAAAGGACCATAACTGCCTTAAAAACTTGTGGACCAGCACAATACTCAAACTTGATCTGTAACTCATCATGGTTACCTCACATACCAAAAATCAGTTCATTAACTTGAAGCGTTTAGAAAAAAGTGCGGAAAACTGAAATTTCAGTGAATTTTCAACGTTCAAAGGGCCATAACTCTTGTAAAAATTTGTGGACTGGCACAAAACTCAACATTGATCTGTAACTCATCATGGTAAACTCACATAATCCAAAAACATACTTCAAACATGTCAAATATATGTATAAACATGATAAACGAAAGTTGCAGGAGATAAAATTTAAGTTTTTCTATAAATTGATAGTTATACAAAATTCCAGTGAGAATGTGCACATTAAAATGTTAATAAATTCCATGAAATATTTGTAGAAAAACCTGTTTCTAATATGTTTAATGACATTTTGATGAAAGTCTCTTTAACATATTGTTTTTTTATTTTTTTTATTGTATATTTTAGGACTATGATTCAGATTTAGCCTCAAGTTCATCATCCAGCCATGATAGTTATTCACCAGACACTTCATCAACATCTACAAATGGCACTGGTTTGGCTATATCAGAAATAACAGATAGAAACGAAAACAAAGTGTTTCAAGAAACTGGTACTCCAGATCTTCAACTACTTGGTGAGACATTTGCAAAATGGTTCTACAAAGTGTTAAATTCAAACAATCCACAAATGAATGTAACCCCTGAGGAATTTGGGCCATGCCATTTTTGGGATGAGGCTAAATTACAGCTTACAATTCTTTCACAGGACCAAAGTACCCAAGATGTTCTTGAGGGATCTCAGCTAGTCAGTGAAAGAATATTATCATTTACCAAAAGTGAATGCTTATTGTTTAATCCAAATATAAGTAAAGATGGAGTATTTGTTCAAACCCAAAGACATGGACTTGTAATGGTTTTAGTATGTGGTACAATACATCGAGAAAATCAACATTTAGGGGTGTTTGATCAAGTTTTTGGACTTGTCAAAGATCCAAGATATAATGATAATTATAAAATCAAATTGACTAAATTGAAATTATTAAATGTAGAAGTTGATCGCACTCCATCACTGAGAGACAGACCTGAGAGTGAAATAAATGATCTAGTTTCTGTTTAACATGTTCATGGGTTGTTTTCCTGTTATTGTCTTGTACAGCGTTTTTAAAGTTGCTGAAATTTTTAATGTCACATAATCTTTAAAAAGTTCATGAAGTTGTAATTAACATTTAGCAAGTATAGTTCTTAATTATTTCAATAAACATGCAAATATGTACATGTGTATTGTATATTGAAAGGGTAAAACATACATGTACATGTAAGATTCCTTAATTTGTTTGTACTTAATTGATAAATTTACATTTAAATTTTGTAAAAAGGGTAGATTTACAATTGAAGATTCTTTTATTTGTTTTACATGTACATGTAATTACAGGTAATTAATAGATTTACATTTATATTTTGTTAACAAGCAAATAATCATGATACTTTCACTCTTCAGTAATACAATTGAATGACATTATAAATGCTTAGGCTATGATTTGTTATAAAAGATTACAGTACATGTATTATGCATGTTCATGTACTTTTTTTTTTACTTTGAACAACTGGTTTCATTTATGTCTTGCACAGGAAGTGCTTGAACTGTTTAAACCTCATTTTAATGAGATTGGCATTGTTTTCTGTTACAGGATGCAGTGGAGTTATTTTTATTCATGTATATTGATATTTAATTTTTGTGATTATATTATTTATTTTAAGTTTCAATCAAACTTTGCAGAGGAAAAAAAGCATGATTAAAAATTAAATATGATAAATTCAATGTGTGAATCATTTATGAATAATAAAAACTCAGTGTCCAATGAGTTGGAACCACCGGTGCCCATTCCTTTGAAATTTTGTTACATTTGTAGAAGATTTCAGCAAAATCAGTCTGTAATTTCCTCAACCAACCCATTCGAACTGTGTGGGAACCCCTTAGAAAATATCTTATCTGCTTCTGCCCTGACTCTGACCGCATTAGAACAACATAGCAACAAATATTTTTATATTCAGTGCACACAACCAACTTGAAACTGTTTTTGCACATCATTGTCACATTGTTTGTTCAAAGAGTCATCAGAGATTTAGATAGTCCAAGGAAAAGTTTAAATGCAAAATAAACCTTGATTTAAAGATTTTAATAAAACACATTTACAGTAAATAAAACAACAATGTTAGATAGCATCCTGAATTAAAACTGAAAATATATAAGAATATGAATTTAATAAAATAAACATAGTTTTTACTTTGAAAACAATCCACAAGCAGTCAAGCGCTTGGAACATGGATTTTATTGTGTTAATATATGCCCCCTATTAGCTAAATACATCTGTTGTTTATTGTCCCTGTCTGTCATCTATTAACAATTTTTCAACAATCTTTTCTGAGACACTTGTGAAGAGAATTTTATGAAACTTGATATGACTGATTCTTAGGGTGTTCTACACAAATGCTGTGTTGCAATTTTTTATCTGTCATAAAACATGGGTACTGCATAGGTTAAAAAGATAGGAAAATCTTATGGATGTTAGGCTCTTCAGAATCAAGAAAGAAAAGTCTCTATTGAGACGTCAGATGATCCATTATAGTGGTTATGACCCTTGAATGTTTTTGCCCTTTAGAATTAAAACTATTGCAGTAAAAGAAAATGTGTTGCTTGCTTAAAACTACAGCTCATTAAGGTCTACTAAAGTCTCCATTTGGGTCAAAGTTACTTAATTATGCGAGATTTGGGTTATGGCCTTTAAAAGGTTAAAACAAGCGTTTTTCTCCCATTTTATTATTTTTTTATTGGGGGGAGGTGCTTTAGTAGTGATATTTGAAATAATAAGGCAGAATTGCCAAAAAAAATCAGAAATAAAAGAGGAAGGACAGTGCTTTGAAGAATAGGCATGATGGATTTTTTTTCTGGAAAATTTACAGATTTGAACAACTTTTGCCTATAAAAGCACTAAAAACACCCATGTAAATAAAACGACAGGACAAGAACAATATCCATAGCCCCCCCCCCCCAAAAAAAAAATCAAATGGTTGCACCCTAAGCTCAACAAAAGTTTATTGGGTTGAAGTTGACAGGTAACTTTTTATAGGGGTAATGGCCCTATAAAGGTAAAAATAGCGATTTTTCATATATTGCCCTATACATTTGTATAATAATAAAATTCTGTCAAATTAAAAAAATGGTCGGTTTTCGTTTAACAGGAAGTAGGTGAGCGACACGCCTGAAATCAAATCCCACGTCATGGGACCCCATCCTGATGTTGTTAAACAAATATCAAGTGGCTGTAATTAGTGGTTGGTGAAAAATTGTTACGAACAAAGATTTCTTCAGTCCGTCTGACCATCTGCCCGCCACCTGACATTCACCATTTTATCACCCAGATTTTTCACTCTGTGAAATAACTATCGCGTATCGAGAAAGCGGCAGTTGCTCCTACACCACCGGCTCTTTTAGCTAAACAAAAATCTCCATTTGGTCGAAGACGTCTTGGATTATGCAATACAAGCTGAAACCAATGAATATACAAACAATGTCAATAAAACACAATAACATCACATAAAGAAGAAAAAAAAGAAATCAAGTAGGATAAGCATTAGCTGACATGGACCTGTTTCTCAATTCTAATGTCTGTTGAAAATCAATGAAAATCGACTTAAAATTTCCGTCAAGATTTTCTCAGAAACCGTGCACGGGAATGATTGAAACTTTGTAGGATGGTTCAGTATGAGAAACTCTACGTCCTAAGCAACTGTCAGATCTGTGGGAATTTCATTTCCTGTTTGGGGCCTAGCGTGGGCATCCATGTCCCATGGACATATTCATTCTTTATTTTTACGGGAGCTTCCTGTAACGTGTTTGCAGCTTAGTTGAATTTAACGTGGTCTTCAGAGTCTCCTATATGGTTAGTCTCAATGTGTACATTTGGACTCTTTTAAAATTAAAAATATGTCTCTTTGGTATTTCATTTGCTATTACAAGTTCATAACATTTATACCATTTTAAAATGATTGAGCGGTTTCAAAAGTTTCAGTATCATTATGAAAACTTGAAATATTGACGATCAGTGAATGTGTCGACAGATGAAACATACTAACTTTGGTGCCCCCTTTTACGTCATCGGATCGGCGACTTTGGTGCCCCCTTTCACGTCATCGGATTATCGCCAAAAATATCATAAAGCTTTATATTTTTTAAAGAATTCAGGCCCTCGATAGTCATGATAAGTGAATCTTAAATATGGCTTAGATTCTTAGCAGTTGCATTTGCAAGACTTAATACAGCAACAACTTTTCTTTCTATGCAATACAAGTAGTTCTACAGGGTGTACTGAAAGAATTTTTATCTATTAAAAGGATTGGGTTATCAGAAAATTTTGACCCAATGAAATAAAAGTACATGGGATGATCTTACAGATCTTAATCGCGACTGATCTATTTGACAGATCTTTGTAATTAAGCGATCGTTGTTTTTTTATTCATTGTTAAAGAAAACCTTCACATTAACAGCATTTAAAGGTCATTATGGGATATACCGGTAAGATCTTTCAATCTATAGAATCTATGGACACTGTACCTTTGTCACAGATCTGTATATTATTTTGCAACTTATCAGGCAAATTTGTAAAAGATATCACTGAAATGATCATTTCATCTCCTGTTATTGTCAGACTCAGATCTGAGTTTATTCGCACTGTCGTCAAGTGACCCAATAAAAACATCTACTATATACAGCTTAAAACGTTCCATATTTTACAGTGTGTATGCCGTAAAATGGGGTAGTATGTGCTCTTTTAATACTCCTTAAACTGAGGGACAAATGTTCTACAAATATTTTTAACCCGTATGAAATCTCAAAGCATTTGAGAATGAACATAGAAAAGAATCATTTAAAATCTTCAGTGGTTTTTAAATATTCATGATGTACAGTGAATAATTGCAAATCTTATTTCAAAGACTGTGAGTGCTTCAAAATAACTTCCACATGAAACTAGCTAAATACACTGACAGACTGCATACATGGTTAAGGTGGGACGATACCAAATGACATATATCCAGATTTTAATGAAATTTGGTAGACATATAGTTCTTAGAACAGAACAGAACAGAACAGAACAGAACTATAGTTCTTAGTGATATACATCAAAATATGAAATAAAATATGGGGGTCATATGCATTTTAAAACTTTGATTTTGGCGGTAAATTAACAAAGACATATATACTGGCCCAATAAAGAAACGATACTAATATAAAAATGTCATCTTTTCAAAACAATAGATAATTGTCGCACATTATTTTGCACATATCGAGGGAATAGCATATTTGACTACATCTGCAGAAAAAATGATGAATACAAACCAGGACAAATGGTGAAGGGAGCTTGCGAGTTTAGGTTTGTAGAAATTGAAAGTTGAAAATTTGGTGAAAATCGCTAACACATTGGTGTTAAAGGTTCAGTAGGGAGCTTAAACTGATTGTCAGAGGATTAAAAAAAACGTTTTGCTGCAAAGACCTAGAAGATTACAAAACAAGAGAAAAAAATCAAAAAAAGTCATTTAACAAACCAGTAATAACCGAAATTTCCTACTCTTCTGTTTATTACACTTTTGGGGCAAAATCAAGGTGTTTTTGCACGTTATTTCAAACTTTTGAAAACTTAACGTTACAAAAGTTTTATGGAAATGTTTTGGATGATTTTGGCTGTCAATCAATCCAGCTTTTGATGATTTAAAACTTTCAAACAAAAATTGGTAAAAATGTGGCAATAAAAATTTTTAAATGTTTTTAAGGCATTTGGGAAAATTATTCTCTTTCACCTTTCGTCATCCATCATTTCAAGAATAACTTTATGCCAAAATGTCTAGCATTTTCCCAGTAATTCTATGGTGATTGTCATTTTTTCAAAAAAAAATTAGCAAAATTTTAAAGACGTCTTATGACGTCATACTCGATTATTTTCCCAAACTTTTTGCCTTCAAAGCATTGTTAAAATAATGTTTATGCATGTATATTTTGTACATATATTTCCCTTTTCAATATGTACTAAATTTTTAATAGTAACTTGGTATCGTTTCAAAATTGTCTAAACCCTAAGATACATTTTTTTCCCTAATTTCTTATGTACTTTTTGAATTAAATTTGTTTTATTTTATTTTATTTTACTTGATTTTACTTTTGTTTATTTTCTTTCTATCTTTATTTATTTATTCATTCATTTATCTATCTATCTGTTTATATATTTCTTTCTTTCTTTCTTTCTTTCATTCATTCATTCATTCATTCATTCATTCATTCATTCATTCATTCATTCATTCATTCATTCATTCATTCATTCATTATTTATTTATTTATTTATTTATTTATTTATTTATTTATTTATTTATTTATTTATTTATTTATTTATTTATTTATTTATTTATTTATTTAATATAAGGCTTACTGCACAACTATCTTTTCTTATTCCTTTAATTGGTCAGAAATATAATCGTTATAAAAACATTTCTGTGTTGGCTGTGATTATCCTCGCGACGCATGTTGTTGACATCGGATGCCGAAGTTGTGCATCAAAGTGAATTCGATTGGATAATATTTTTTCCTGATTTAGTAAATGAATTTTGATTGGATGATCGCAGAGCAATGGCGACCACCTGTCAAACTTGTCGTGTTGATTCATGTGAAATATTTCAATCGACTGTTTCTTGATCTTTTTACTGTTATACAGAATTTATATACTGAGAAAAGAAGAACATTAAAGTTTTAAGAAGATGCCACTTTTAATTCGCGATTACACATGGGAGGAAACGGATAAAATGGTTTTTATAACCGTCCCGTTGAAAGGGGTCCGAGCAAGCAAGGTTGATTTGTTATCATCAGAGGAATTTATAAAGGTAAACAATCAATGAAAGTGAAAGAGAAAAACAAGCACAGAAAAAAATAATTAGCGTCTGACATATTAACACTTTCAGGTTGCACTGATGTAGATGCTATATTGTTTACATTTTGGGTCTCAGAAGGATAGAAGAAAATCTAAAAAAATACATATTGCATGAAGCAAAAGTCTGTTATAGAAGTGAGACACAGTTCAGATTTGAAATGTCTGGTAGTAGCAAATGCAAGTTTAGGTACAGTTTACCATGTACAAAATGTAGCTTTCAGAAACATTACATAAGTTTTTTCCTAGCAATTTGAGCATTTAACCTGTTAAATACATAATAATATGGAGTAGGCATTACCTAAATGCGAGCATAGCTAAAAGGGACTACGTTTTTTTGTTCTAAATGTCGACATTCAGGGATATCGCTATCATTTAATTTCCAATATTTCCATTTGCTTATTTTGGGGCGAGATGGTATGGGGCGATTGAGCTTCGAGACACGTTAGTTTCGTACGTGCATATAACCAAGACGAAATGAGCAGCTTATGTCTATTTATTATTTTAAGAATATTATTTTCTTGTAAAAAACACAATTTATTATTTTTTTAAGCATTATTTCTTTTCATATAAATTATTTTAACATTCACTCCGGACCTGTAAAAATAATAACCCTTTCCGGACCATAAAAAATCTAAATCAGCATTAGCAAATTTCTCGCGGAAACAAATACCGTAGAGCTCTCCGCTCGAGCGGGCACTTTGTGCCCGCTTGCGAGCTCTGCTCGCTATGAGGCAGGTTTAACCTGTGACGCTCCTCAAGTCACAGCGTATCTTCGTATATTTTTCAAGCAAATTATGAATTTTAAAATGTTTATTATCAAAAATGACTATGCGGTGAATTAAAACAATTTTTATTCAAAAATAAAAACTAACTGGCTTTTCTTGCGGGTCACATGTGTGTTTAATGCTTTTTATGATGTACGAAAATTTCAAAGGAAAAACGTTAAAAAGAATAGATGCTGAAAGTGCGGGAAAACAAGCTTGCATAACCAGACGCTGAAGGAAAATTCAGCTAATACATGTAATAGTACAACTAAATTATTGACTTTTCTACCATCATGATCATTCATTGTTCATTTATTAACCCCAGATTTACAACTTACATTCTTTATATTGATCCGAGAATGATCAAGCACATTTATACCAGGCTGATTTATACTAATGTTAATTGAAATCATTTGTTTCAGTCTGTCATGTCTGTGGCACATTTTTATTAGCTCTCAATTCATTGAAGTTATCATACATTTTATACATATTAAGATATTTTTTTTGTAGGTCAGCTTCCCACCCTATCTCTTTGAATGTTTATTGTTTGCCCCAGTAGATGACCAAGCAAGCACTGCACAGATTGGTAATGGAGCAGTAGTGTTTAAATTGAAAAAGCAAGACCCAGTCTTATGGCATCAACTAACAAAATCTGAAAATGGTAAGGTTATTCAAAATTAACAAAGTTCTGGCAAAGTTACATGTATATATGTAAGACTGACAGTGAAAAAGAAAAATGTTGTCAGATTTTAAAGTCTGAAAACAATGGAAAAGTGAAAGACAAAAACCACACATGTAAACAAACTGCAATTAGCAACACAAACACACATCAGATTGAGAGCAAACTCCTGTGCTCATAAAGGATAAGAGTTCTTGATAATTGCAACACAGCAGTTGTGTTGAGGTCAGAATTAACACAGGTCACTGGGAAAAATCGGTATTTCATATGCATCTATGTAATAATTAAATGTATTAATCTGAAAAATAACCCATATTTTCCAGTACTTAAATGCCTAGTAATGCTAGTAAGAAAAACAGAATAAAAACTAAAATGCAAGCAAGTACTGGTTCAAAATTAATGTGTCCCTTTAAAATTAGTTTTACTTTTAACATGTTTACGGTAAATATGTACAATTTTTGAAAGTAAAAAAAATTATATTTTTAAGACAACTGTCTAACTTGTAGTAAATACATGAAAACCAGGACAGACAGGATACAGTTACCATGGTTACTACATATTTCTAGGTCCAAAAAAAAAAACAGGCTTTAAAAAAGTGCTTTGCAAAAAATCTACATTAGTCATGTCATGTTAGTGGTAACTGTTATGGAACAACTATTTTTAGCTTGTAATAACTTACTTACTTAAATGTTTGTTTTCAGCGGATAAACAGGTTATTAAGCAGAAGAAAGAAGAGGCAATCAAAATTAGTCAGGAGAGAGCTGAACAAGAAAAGAAGGACAAAGCAGAGAACAAGAGACTGTCAGAAAAATATGCCATTAATGAAATGATGAAGGTTTGAACCTATTCTAAGTTTATAGAAGCAGACATGTGACTAATTAAGAATTAACTGTAATAACTTTGGGGTTTATTAAACCATAAAATTAATTTTTCATTGTGCACATTTTAGAATCCGTGAAGTGTAATATGTAAAATGTGCACCATTAATAATCTAGTTTATTGCTTCTATAAACCGAAAAATTGTTACAGTTAATACATGTACTTATAAATAAATTTAGCCATTGGACAACAAGGGGTATCCATCTCTCATCCGCTACTCCTCCTAAACCCCTTGATGGATTTTCATGTAACTTTCACACAATTTTTGTAACATAATAAAGATGTGCAACTCCTATTTTAAAAGTCGGACAAAATGTATTTTGGGGTTTCCAATAGCAAAACATTTAAATTTCTTCTCATTGGTATTCGGGGGCAGGGGATATTTATTTGTGAGTTGCTGCTTACAGTCTTTCTAGTCTTTATATTCATGTGACTGTGATCTGATAAAATACTGTTGTGAAGTGAAAATAAAATGCATAATTTTTTTTTAAAATTAACAAGTACCAGTTAAAGTAATATCTTGAAACGATTTTTCTTCCTGACTGTCATTCAAACTTAGCTTATATCTGTGTGTTATATTTTATAGATAGAAGATGAAGAAAGAGCAAGAATAAATAAAATAAAAGAAGATGAAAGACAGAGAGCCACAGAAGACTTAGAGAGATGGAAAGATGAACAGAAAACAATGGCTCAACAGGTAATCAGTCAATATTATAATATTGTGTACATGAACATAAGCATCTCCTTTATAAGTATGAGTATTGTATGCATACTGTAAACAAAGTAATTTTTGCAGTCAATGTCCACTCAATGCAAATCCAAAAGAAATAAAACACAAAAGTATGCAATATTCATGTGTCAATAAACATGCAGATAAACTGTCAAATTGATACCTTTAAAAAAAAGTTGTTATGAAAAATGCACGAAAATGAATAAATTAACAGTAGTTGTTGACAAATTTAATAGTCATTTACTTTAACAAATATTTGTGAAATTAGCATATTATACAATAACCCCCAGAAATCATGAATCACATGCATAATAGTATATACATTTTACATGAAATTATTTCATACAGTATTTTGAATATTGTTAAAAAATGTGATTAAATATGGTCAGCAAGTATCTATTGTCCCTGTAAATTCTGTCATACTTAATAATATAGAGCTTCATAAATTATAATGTTGTTTGGTCATATTAATGATTAACCAACTTCATTGTCCTTTCTCATCAAAAGTTTGCTGCAGACGGGTAAAAAACTTTTGCCCAATAGATTGAAAATTCAAGATTTGTGGAGCCTCTTGTTGCAGATTCCATAATTTTCTTCTTCTTTTCTAAAGGAAAAACAAAGAATATTACAAGAACAATTAGCAGAAGAAGCAAAGAAGAGAGAAGAGGAGAGAAAGAAGAAAAAGAAGAAGGGTATAATATTATTATATTACAATACAAAGGGTGTTAATGATCATTAATGTCATAAATAGCCTAATTTAGCCCGGGCCATATAGATTTTTTAGTTAACATTTAC
The DNA here is from genome assembly GCA_963971305.1 of Arcuatula senhousia. Lineage (NCBI taxonomy): Eukaryota > Metazoa > Mollusca > Bivalvia > Mytilida > Mytilidae > Arcuatula > Arcuatula senhousia. Next base: position 44,126,473 of record OZ020305.1, on the reverse strand, counting down.
ATTTATGGTACTTTTCTTTGAATTCTTGCTCCAAACTTTTATGATCATGATCATGATAATATAAACTACCAACCATTTTGAAAAGGGGAAAATCTTTAATTTTTTTTTCAAACCATTTGTCAACTAATCAACTTATTATGTGGTAAATTTCTTTGTGCAAATTTTGCCAGAAACAAAAATTATTATGCAAAAATAAATTGCTGTGTGTGAAATCATATTTTTGTCATGTATTGCCAAAGATTTGTGAATATAAAAAGTCGCTAAATTATCTAAAGACATAAAAATGCAAAGTAATAAGTTATAAAAATAAGTTTGTTTACAGTATTTCATGAAAATATTTTTGATAGGAAAGAACATTTTTGATGAGAGTGCTGAAGGTGTTCCTAGGAGAGAGGTTGGAAAAATTGAGATCAAGTTTACACCAAGGGTATTCCCCACAGCAGCAAGAGAATCTCAAACTCCACAAGAAGAAGAGGTTAACTTATAAAATATTATAATAAAAAGTTAAATTGGAACGATATCAATAAGTAAAATAACAAAATTGGGCATTAAATTCTGCTAATTTCTTGCATCATGCTCTTAAAGAGTGCCCATTACACAATAGGAACCTGAATTGTGTACAGTTGAACCTCAAAAACCCAACACTGGATGTTTCGGAAATTGTTCATTCCGTAAGGATATGCTTTATACACACATACACTTTCCAAAAGATTTAAGACAAAATGAATTTATTGTGGTACTTTAAACATTATCTGCAGCACAACATTGCACGATATCTATTTTGACTTGTAAAATTTAGGTAGATTTCTTATCTGACATAAACATTTCAGTATTAAGCATGAAATAAGTGTAATGATGATCATTTTAAAGTTATGAAAATATTTCATATAAATGAAGAATTATTAATGTAGTATCACATACCTTGAAACTATTATTCTGAATACAACCCATCCGATTTAACTATGGACTTTCCATTGTAGCGTAAAGAGAAGTGTTCAAACACAACAATGAAAAATGAGGTCGTCACGAACAAGCCAATCGTTAACAAAGAACACAAATCGCCATATTAGGAAAACCCAATCAGATCGAAGCTGCGTGCAATTCACCAATATCCAATCAGATTTAATTTGTGCACGTCTAAGAAACGCCTTTATGGAAAACCACGTGATTTTTAAAAGTATCTTAGTAATCAGTCAATCAACTCAATTAACTTTCTACGATAATGTTTACTATTTTATACTATGAATGAAAAGTATGCTGGATACATGGATTGCGACAGAAAACATAAAAATACCAAAAGTGTTTAAATCGACAAAAAGAATATTTATGGTCTAATGCTTATAATATTGGATGTAGTTGGGGGGGGGGGGTTTTCTGTGGACTGGTTTAAAAAACTGAAAGTTTTACTATAAATAAAAAATACAACAAAGTTCCAAACATTTAAATTTTGCTAAATGTGGAATACAGGAGAGTTCGTTTTAATTGAAGGGACGGCTAAGTTTATTAAATATTTTACAGGTGTTGCGGCAAAATTTCTTTTTTTCAAAATTAGGTTCAGTATTAAATATGACAGAAATCGTTGCCCAAAGCGTAACTGTGCTGTAAAATATGGGTTCAATTTCTTTAAAAAAAAATTGTTTAGTTTTTTTGTATTAGGGTAGTCCCTTTAATTTGAAACGATCTAATCTCTGTGATTAAACGTAAAGAACAAGCCATCTCAACCGTCAAAATTGAAAAAAAAGTTTTACATGTAGTTATTCACTCACAGAACTTGGTGCGATCTTTATTCACGAGGGTGGGTAGGAGGGGGCTCACCCCGCTTTTTCATGAAAATAAAATGCCAAATACCGCTTCCCGAATCAGCGAATGATCATTACCGGGTCCTATTACGTGAAAATCCCAAAATCCCCGGAATTATATTGGCCTTTCCCGCTGTCCTGTAACCCTCATTCATGCTTGTGACGAAAAGAATGCAATGTTGAAAAAAGCGAATGAATTTTTAAGTCTTGTTTTTCATCATCCTGCGCTAACACTACTGTTTATAGTCGCATTATGGTCTCAAGAGCATGCTCTCCAAATACTGTTAATAGTCGCATTATGGTCTCATGCAAGAACATGCTCTCCCACTATAGCGCTAACATTTTATGAAAGGATATGGAGTCAATGAACTTGTAACCACAACACAGATATTATCTCCAACTGTAATTAATTTTAATGAACTGTATGGCAATTTCGAAAATGTACTAAAACCAAAACATATGAAATCGACATTCAGCATGAAAGTTGAATGGGGTAGTTCTGGGAGGATGGGTTCCAGGCATTAAATTTTACCTCTTGGTCTGCAAGTGTGATCTGTGAAAATCAGGGGTAAGGGGAACTTGATTTCGAGGAGGATGCACTTTTTGTTGCCTTCCGCCGAAATTGCAATTTGCCGATATTAAACGACCATCATTTCCACCAAAATTGTAGAATCAACAACATAATTATGGTTGCAAACAATCCTAAAAAAATTCAGAGGAGTTGCGTCCACAAGATTACTGGATGGACTAAGTTTTCATCCTACCAATATTGCCACCCCTTAATGTATTTCAAGAAGAATCAAATTATCTCATATTATATACTATAAACTGCTAACTGTGAACAAAAATCGAACAAAATTACAAGCTTCAAGTAATAAAATGTTGTCCGGTATTACATTCACCATTCTATAACTGAATAGTTGCTACATACAAGTACTTTTGCAATCCGCCATATTTATATAATAAGCAAGATAAACATTTATTGAAAAAAAAGATTTTATTAACACATACGTACATTTCTTGTACTTCCTTCAAAAAAAGTTATACAATATAAATGAATTATTTTTTGATAATATAAAAATTTAGATATTAATTATTGTAAGGAGCAGAACGCCTTTTCTTAGGTGGCAAACTAGTAGCCGCGGCGCTTTCCCTTTTCCTTGGCGAGTCATAATAGTTCATGCACGCGGAAAAGTTAGCATCTGAACTTGATGTAGTCGTACGGATACCATCTGAAGACGTACATGTGGTAAAGGTAGATGAGGGACCCATATTCGGAACTCCAAACGATTGCGGCAGAATGTTAACAAGTCCGGTCAAAGATTCCCTCACCAGTCTCATTTGTTCCCCTACATCGGAAGTAGTACTCGGGCCATTCCATGAACGAAAGACGGGAAATTCTACTCCTTTTGATTCTAGTAATTTTCTGGTAGGGTCGACGGTTTGCTTTTTCAAATTTGCACTTTGATCGCTACATGTAAACTGTTTGTTGAAAGTGTTAATTATATTCTGAAATTTCTTTCGTTCAGATTTTAAGTCACTTGGAACCTTATTTTTGTAGTGTTTTTGTAAGATGAACGTGTCATTATTGATGGCAGTCTGTCTAAGTGCTCTGCCTTCTTTCGTCATGAACGTGTACCTTGACAAATTCGAATTAATTAGATCGGTCTGAATTTGATACTTGAAAGAAGATTGAGTATCCTTAACCGCCTTTTTCTTGGATTGTAGCTCCTCTAGTAAGTTAGCAAGTTCTTTTTCCTTCGTTTTGAAATTCATGTTAGCATCGGACAGTTGCTTTTTTTCAATCGGATGGCGGTCAATATCATTACAACTTTCAGGCCCCTGGCAATTACCGTACTGACAATGTGGGCGTTTGTGACCATCGCACAAATGACACTTTGAACATTGGGTTTTGGTTTTGTCTATTCCAATCGTGGGGTTTGCGTACTTATATTTAAGCTCTTCGGCATAGATTTCAGCACTTTCTTTTTCGGCTTTGCAAATAATAACCTTCTCCTGAAAAATAAAATAAAAGTACATTGCCATTGGGAAAATGTTCAAGGTTTCAATTGCCTGTGGAGAGTTCATTTTAAGTTACTATAGAAAAAGAAAGGATGTGGAGTGAATGTGCGTATGACTAAAACGCACACATTATATGAAACAAATCCATAGTATCAAGCCGGACTCGTACTTAAATCATGCATATTACAATGAACAAGAAACATGACATAACTTATACATACATCATTCAATTTTCTTTTTTTTTTTAATGAACTTTAGATAAAACTTTGGATCACAGCCGCAACACTCACCAGTCAGGGAGGAAAAGTGCATGTACTATACCAAAGTAGAAACTATCTCTGACCCCTTTAACAGGGGCATGTGTATATTGAATTATTCATTATGTTATGAGAGCTGTGAAAAAAAAAGTTCACTGAAAAAACTTAAACACAAAAGATGAAAAGAATAACCTCAAGATCATCTAGCATGAGTTCTGCGGGTGACTTGTATGTAAATGGTTCATCTTGTTCCTCGTCGTCCGACTCTCCGAACCTATCAGCTGCTTTGAATGACAATTTCTTTGGTTCCAAAGAAGATCTCACCCTTTTCCCCCTTTCATCGGTTCCAGTAGCGAGTCCTAGTTTGGAATTTGGTGTCTGCAGCTTGGCAACCCCATTCATGATCATTCGTCTATGTACTGCGCTGGGTGGAACTTCAAATTCATCAAAGTCATCGGCAGTAAAGAATTTTAAGGTTTTAATGTTTCTGAAGTCCAGTTTCTTGAAATCTGGAACGTATTTCATCATAGAATCGTCCAGAGCTTTGAGCCAACATTCCACCGACTTCACTGGGGTATCCATGTTTTTTTTGTACCGTTAGACTGAAGAACAAGCACGTTACCGTTAACGGTTGAGTCAAACTTCAAGAGGGGTAAAGCAGGTTGTAGTAAAAATAATGTGTCGTGTATTTATAGCAAAACATGAAACTGTTTGGTTTTTGTAATTAAATTAAATGCAATCTTAAGAAAATATGGATTCAGAATTCACAAAATGTATTTGAATTATATGTAAATACTTAACAAAATATATCGCTTCCTAGCCTTACCCACTTTACCTTTAAATGGACCATTCCGACTTTCACAATGGACCTTAATTAGTACACGTATGTGTAAATTTTAGCGCCAAATCCTTTTTACCGAAACAACATCACTTGATTTGAAGGTGAATATTAAATGCGTGTATTTAATTAATCTTTAAAAGCATTCCACCTTCAAATTGGTTTTTTTTCTTGTCAAAGAGAAAATTTCTAATGTGCTTGAATATTGTTAGAAAATGCATCTGTAATGTGTAACTTAACTATACATGTAAATCATTTTTAATTTTACTTTTTTATCAATGGAATTATCAATTATCAATGAAAATACAAAATTTTGTTTCAAGTATCGGGTAAAGGGGCGGGCGTGGTCCAGGGGGCCTAGGCCCCCATATTTGCGTACTTTGTGTGAAAGTTTGGCAAAAAAGTCAAATCTTGAATTATGGTTACTATGTAAAGGTCTGTAAACATTATAACTAGTGTTTTCTTTTTCAGTATCAAAATTACACAGTCTAAATGTCTGCTTCAGATCGGACAAACACATTCGGACGATCTTATCATAAAGGGACAGCCTTATCTTCCGATTTTAGACAATTGCTAATTGATGCATTGATCAAGAATGGAGCAAACAAGGTTACAGGCGAAACTCCCCGTGGAATCTTTGCTGATGCAAGTAGAAACTTTAAGATATCAAAGACTACAGTTAAATCGATTTGGGTGAAATTTTGTGAAGACGGCAGTTGTGAGTCAAGACCGAAGAAGGGTTCAGGCGGGGGTCGTCCTCGGAAACTTAACGATTGGGATCTTGTCTTAATACAAACTATCTTGACGGAAAAGCCGTCGACTTCTTACAGCTATATAAATGACAAACTAGAGCAGTATTCTGTTACTGGGAGAGTCAATATACAATATATATCGCATTCTGTTCGTAATTATCTTCCAACAGGGAAAGTTACATTTAAGAGAATGGTGAGGCAAATGGGAGAAAAATACAGCCAGGACAATTTAAATTACTACCAGGACTTTATTGATTTCATTAGTCAGATGGACCCTAGGAGATGTAAATATTTTGATGAAAGTGGTTTTAAACTTGTTACCGCTCAGAAAAACTATGGAAATAGTAAAATTGGCGAGAAATGTGTAGAGGTTGGCAGAATGGTTGAAAATCCAAACACAACATTAAATCTACTGGTTTCAATAAATGGTATTAATCATTTCAACTTTCTTGATGGGGCATCTAACACCGATACATTCGTAGATTTCTTTCACGAGGCTGCGAACAGTTTTTCTGAAAATGGGTTTCCAGCTCTAGAACCGGGAGATCTTGTTATCGTTGATAACTGTCCAATTCATCGTTTCAATGGAGAAGTTCGTGTCAGTAATTTTCTAATGCAAATGGGCATTGGCTATATTTTCTTGCCTAGATATAGTCCCGAGCTGAATATTGCCGAAAACTGTTTTCTTAAGATAAAAACTTTGTTGCATCAGGAGAGATTTCTTAATCTTGTGAGAGCAAATATAAAAGTAGCTATAGGACAAGCTGCCAAAGAAATCACCATTCATGACTTGCGACAGTTTTGTAAAGCTACAGGATGTTTGAATATTTAGTGAATGTTATACATAATTTTTTTGTTAATGAATAAAATACAAATGTATCAATTCTGATTTGCTTAATTGTTCTTTTCGTTTTTATTAGTGCCAAATTAAGTTGATGTTGACTTGATTTATCACTTCAATTAATGCATAAGGCAATAGTATGCGTAAAATATCACTCATTGATTGAATGAATGGGTCGTGAAAAGGTTTAATCTGATTGGATATTGATGAATGGTCTGATTGAAAATGCACGCAGCTTCAATCTGATTGGGTTTTCCTACTGTGACGATTTGCGTTCTTTGTTTACGATTGGCTTGTTCATGACGACGTAAATTTTCATTGTTATGTTTGAACACTTCTCTTTACGCTACAATCGAAAGTCCATAGTTAAATCGGATGGGTTGTAGGATGTAAATTTTGTATTAAATTTAATTACTGTTATTGATATGTTTAAATTTCTCTAAAATTATGCTGCTTATTATAAAGTTTTGCTTTGGAGAAAAAGTATACTCTAGACATTTATATACATTTATTTATATTGACAGTGGTTGAAGAAACAAGCAGAATCTAGGAAGGCTTTAGAAATAGAGGATGCTGATCTGACAGAGGAAGAAAAAAATCCTGTCTTTATGAGGGACAGGGGAAAGTAAGTTTTCGAAATACATGTACATATACTTTGAATATTCAACATTCATTGTTTTATTTGATATTTTTAGGTTGCTTGCAAGGTATTGCAAAGTGACCTATAAGAGATATAAGAGAACTTTGACAATCCGTCATCCTGCAGCGTCACAAAAATTTTCTTCACAGTTTTCCAGGCAACTACATGACACAGCATCTTTATATTTGGCATGTAGCTTACTCCTATAATATTATATGGTGTAAAGTGATCTTATAGCCGTAACTCATCTACTTCCTGTTTTTTCTGAATATTATAAGACCGAGGCAACATACGTCTCCCATGGAAGACCACCATTCTTATTTTTAGTTAAATAAAAGTTTGCAAAAAGACAATTACTGATAGTATACATATTTACACTGTGCCATATTTTATACAAAGTATTTATAAGTAATGTTTCTTGAATTTTCTATGCTTTTTTATCTGTCATCACAGTTATAAAACATAGTTATTTGCTGACATGTTTCACATTATAAAATGTTGATGAGTTTAACTTTATTGTTGATATTTTTGTTTCTATCATTTATATTACAGTGAGTTTTTCAAGGCTGGTAACTTCCAAGCAGCAGTTAATGCCTATACTACAGCAGCTAGATATGGTCCAAAAATGCATTCGTATCCTTTCACTAGTTATTAAGTATCAATTTAACCTGGGGCCTAGGTGACCGAGAGGTCTAAGACGCTAAAAAATACACCTTTTATTGATCACTAGCCAATCACCTCTAAGGTGGTGTTCAAGTTCTGCTTGTAATTTACAAAAACGGGACTTCCTCAGCTGTATATGGTTAGGTTTGTCAGTAACCTTCAAAAGGTTGGTTGTTTCTCCGGGTACTCTGGTATCCTCCACCATTAAAACTCACTGCCCTTGATGGCCAAGATGCATCTAAAAGGGCCTTAAACCCTAACATACACACACACACACCAATTTCACCTTATTGTGCTACGTCAATCAAATTTGTATACATTGTCTATTTGAATTGTTTAATGACCCTATGTTTTTCATGAAGAAGTGGAGTTATTTTAGAAGTTAAAAGTTTAATGCATTTTTACAGAAACAGTTATTCTACATTAAACTTATTTAATTTTTTTCAGTAAAATGTTGATTTTAAAACAGTTATAGTAGATTTAGGACTTATAAGATGTGAATTCTGGCTAAAGTCAGGTGCAGATTCAGAGGGGGGGCGTGCTCCCATCCTAAAACTGGCGATAATGATATTTTTATGCATAAAATCCACGTAAGAAACAGGGAAAAAATGATGCCTCGCTTCGCTCGGCGAAAAAAATTGTTCACACCCACCCTAGGCTAAAATCCTGGATTTGCCCCTGATAGTTACTATGATTAGAAACAGATAAAATTTATTTACATAGTTTAACATTTATCTGTTTTCAGATCTAAAAGAAGAATTATTGGCATTTCCAATTTGACATGCATCCAAAGAGTGTTTCTTAAGTTATAAAATTCTTCAAATATATACCGGTACTATTTACCACAATAATTTAGATTTTTTCCTTGACTATCTTAAAGATTGTATTCAAATAGAGCAGCTTGTCATCTGAAACTTAGAAATTTCTTTAAAGCCATTGAAGATTGTTCCAAAGTAAGTACCAATATTGGTTTGCTTGCAAATTTTTAGTCATGATAAGTACTGACGTTTCATTATTTTGTAAGGGCTATCAATGGATTTTGGGAGTAACCAAATCCACGAAGTTTAGTTCCCCACAAAAAGGAAATTTTAGATTGCTAAAGCAAACTGCAAACTTCAAAAACTACAAATTTAAGAATCCGCAAACTGGCATTTTTTTTTCAGCAATCCACAAAAAACAAATGAATCCTTAGTAAACCATCTTTTCAACTATCTAGTAATCCAGGAGTAAAAATTGTTAAGATCTGAAAAGGGGAAGCAAAGCTCATCTTATTGTGTTATAGCTTTGTTTGAAATCTGTAGAGTAGTAGGAGGACTAACAGATCTATTGCAATATAGCCCTCTTTCTTTTAACTTAATGGTAAAATTAAAGATATTTGGAATGTTTTTGCAAATAAAAAATGGCAGACTTTAAATTTGTTGATAATAATACAGAAAATGTTTTTGAATAATAAAAAAATATATTTGTTTTTTGTGAATTTTTGTGTCTACCTATTAGTAGATTTTGAAACTTTGTGATGTACAAACACAAAAGAATGTCATACCTTCTGTTATACTTTATAACTAACCAATGTTTAGGTTAGGACTGTTCCTTTTTAATTGATGTGGGGGGGGGGACGCACTTTGTTCAAGACCCCCCACCAATATAAAAAAATCATTTCACATACACCAAATAATGGAAAATTTCATCACATTATAGCAAGTGGATACAAATATATTTGAATACAAGTTGTTATTTTTTAAGTGCATTTTAACACCCCACCAACAGAAAAATAAAAAAATGCACCCCTCTGTCCCACGTTAATTTAAATGGAACAGCCCTTTAAATGCTTTTATATTTTGATTAAACACAATAATTTTATAATAAAACCTCTTAATATTTTAGGCAATTGATTTATTACATCCACCAGTACCACAGAATGCAGCTAGTCGTGTGAAGGCATTAGTAAGGAAAGGTACAGCCTTCTGTCAGCTGGAGATGTATGTAGAAGGTAGGTTTTATTCGATGCTGAGTTATCTATCTTTATTTGCACTTTCACAAAAATATGATTGATTGATTGATTGCTGTTTGTTTAATAAATGTGTCCTGTGTCCTTTTGGCAATTTTTTTAGCCATAATCAGGACAAATAAAAACATTACTTTCCTCCCATATTGCATGGAAAACACCCTGAAAAATTTGGAAATAAATAGAAGGTTTTTCTTAACAATAAGTTATCTTTTAAAGCCAGAGCAAGTTTTTTGATGTTCAAAGAAAGAAATTAAGAAAAAAAAATGTGACTGAATGTATGTAAAGTTAAGAGATACACTTACTTTTAATATAATAAATATGTTGCCAAGTATTTGGGAATTTGAAAGTCATATATTTTACTTTAATTAGACAATAATTACAAATGGAACAAGATGTATAAGTCACAAAACAGACACATTATCCATAATAAAAAAAATTGCAATTGGCCCTAGATGTTTGTGCAATACTTTGAATACTTTTTAATATTAATGTTAATCTTAATAAGCTGTATTTTTTTCTCTTTTAGGTTTACAGGATTATGAATGTGCATTGAAAATAGACCCAAACAATGAACAATTAAAGGAAGATGCTGACAGAATCAGAAAGATAATTCAGAGCAGTTCAGGGAGCTGAAATTTAAGTGAACAAGTACAGGGGAAGAAAAGCTGTATTAATGAAATCTTGATGCAGATGATGTGAAATGCCGTACATTTGGATAAAGGAAAAAATCAGTTTTTAAAAGTGACATACATCTATGAGATGAAATTCTTGTATCATATGAAAGTGTTTTATTTATTTTTACATGATATTGTTTTGATATGTATTTTTTGTTATGTTGATTAAAAATCATGATCTTAATTTTGTTATGAACAATATTCAATTGTTAAGACTAAAAAAGTGGATTTTTAGCCATATTTCAATTGTAACAATGTGTTTCTTAAAAGACTTTTACCAGAATCCAATATTGGAAAATATATGTCTAAAAACAGGTTGCTATAGCAAGCAGGAACTGTTTACTCTTCCAGAGCACCTTAGTTCACTGGAGTTCGCTTTGTTGATTTTGTATTTCTGTGTTCTATGTTGTCTGTTTTTTTGTTTTGTTCTTGTTGGTGTCTATTGGTTTTGTCTCTGCCCTTTGGGACTTTTGACATTCGAATGCCACATTGGTACATCTGCTTCTAAAAAACTTTAAAAAACAATTTGAATAAATTATCAAATTTATTTATTTTGGTCCTGTTGCTAATCATACAGCAAATGGGTCTACTCTCTGAAAAGGTGGCAGTCCCTCCGTAGAACTTATCTTTTCTGGTAGGTGTGACATGAAATCTTTTAAATGAAACTGGTTATGGTTTCTAAAACACATTGTTTCCTCTGTTATGTCTTCTTGTTTTGATGTGTAATACATGATGTAAAAGTTGCACATTTCATCTTTATTGGTAGGTCTAAAATAAAAACAAAATAAATGAAAAAAAACAATGTAGAATAACATTACATAGCTTGCCAGACATATCTCTAGTACATGTTATCATTTTACAGAATCAGATTTTCAGTATTTGATAACCAAAAAAGGTTTGACCAAATTTTACATTTTATCAATTGCCATAAATAAAATTTGAAATGATAAAGTTACGTGCATTTGTTCAAAATTTTTTTTATAAGCAAAATGCACAACAACTTTATAAAGCATGCATAATTTGAAATACTTTTTAATATTTAAGATGCAAAAACAACAATTATTGTCCCAACCAAATGGTAGACTTTCTTTTATCCAAGGAAATAAAGCTGAAAGAAATAAAGTATTTTTCAATATTGAATACATATGAAATGTAAGAAAAAGATCTTACCCTATTTTCGTTGTATATTTTCTCTGGCTACTCATAGTGCAGCGACCAATCTAAAAAAAAAAATGAAATCAAATTAAGAAATTTTAATGTGTGAATCTAATTGAACTATTGTTCAATTATAGCCATAGACTGATTGATATTATACCTCATGTATAAATGCATGTATTAAGGAAATTTAAATTTAAGCAACTTGTTCCATACAAAACACTGTACCCTCTTTTATCCTATTCAAAAGGATTGTATATAAAGTTTCTGTGTCACTTGAAAAAAAAACCTCTTGCATGTTTTAAACATATAAAGAAAAAATCCTTATTTACCAAAACATCTCCAGGTTCAATCTCCATTCCTGGTGTTGATACATCATAGAAAGTCTACAGACAAAAATATTATTTTAATTTTGAAGGCTTTCTTATCAATTGTAATCACACAAGATATCACAAAAATCAATCAACAATGTGTTAAAAAAATAATGCTAAGTAATTTTTACTAAACAATGAAATTTAAAACTTGTTCAAAAGGTCCTGAATATTTTGATGATGAAAAATATAAATTTCATTTTGATTAAATGCAAAAGGTAATCTTTGATAGTAAGAGATTAGGCAAGTTTTACCCCTGGAAATTGTGATTAATAGTAAAAGATTTTGCAAGTTTTACCCCAGGAAGTTGTGATGAATACTAAAAGATTATGCAAGTTTTACCTCAAGAAGTTCTGGTGACATAGTAAAAGATTATGCAAGTTTTACCTCAGGAAGTTGGGGTGACATTCGACCTATTTCTGTAAAAGTCTCATTTCTCAATCTAAAAGCTGAAGTCACAACTCCTAAATAAAAAGAAAAATACATCGTTGCTATGACCAAAAGTTGTTGGACACACTAGTATAATTTTCTGATTTGTTGTTGCATTCCAGGTTTATCTTTACCTTTAATCTATTTCCTAAAAAACCATAAGTAGGGTTTTCATGAAATATTGTACACTAATGAATCACAACAGGAACTTCATATTAAGATTAAAAAATATGCAATTGCTATTACTATTTTCTGAGTCAGAGCTATAATTGTCTTAAAGAACACATACACTTGTTTTCTTCCAATTTGTGATGAAAAGCAAGTGCCAACTAAAACATTGCTGCAAAAAAAGATTTCTTCACCTTTCTAATCGGCAGATACAAAACAAAAGACCAACAGCATTTGATATATGTTCCATGTTTCCAGGGCTTTTAGCTTAGATCAGGATTCTAAATTGATGGAATTCACATTATACTTTTTGGTCTGGGTAGAGGTTCTATGAAAATAATTTTCTCTTATGAAAGGACAACATACAGTATATTAAAAAACTTTTAAGTAAGGTCTAAAATTGTATCTAACATTGCCAAAATGTTTGGTTTTTTTTTTATCTAAAAAGTATTATATGTGCATGTTAATTAGTAACTTATTGACATTTTTCATACCAAGGTTGTGTGAATGTGTTCTGTAGGCAATGGGATAAATTGTCTCCTGAAATTCAAAGTTGCATCCAGTATCTGCATGGAATTCTACAACATAATAAAATTCAACTAGTATACTTATATAAGCAAAGTATTTTGTTATTAAAAAAAATAACAGTTTCAGGTATACAGTCATGACTGTGCTATGCATTTATCTGAGTTTGAAAGAAGCAGAGGTACCAATGGGGTATTCGAATGTCAAAGTCCGAAAGGGCAGAGACATAACCAGTAAACACAAAGAAGTACAGGAGGAAAAAACGGACAACATAAAAAAACACGGAAACGCAAAACTACTGAATATCAATTAACAATGCAAACTCTAGTTGTAATGAGAGTGAACTAATGTGCTTTTGAAGAGTAAGCGGTTCCTACCTGCTATAGCACACCGTCACGATGCCAATTTCCAAATCAGAGCTTCAAATCCGACAAAGGAAGACAAAACAAAACCCTATGACAAACCAACATCTGCACTCATCTGAGAGAAAGAAATCCCATATTTGTCATGAAACTTTTAACAGTCAATTTCTGTCTTTCAGCATGTCTTATTGTAAGATAAAGCTTATAATGTCCACAATTCAACTCTTTTCATTTATTTTTTGTGAATTGAAAGATGAAAGGCATTATTTAAATCAATCAAAATGATCTTGTACTTTACATGATGTAATTCTCTTAAGATAAAGGATTACCATTTGTCATTGGTGGTATAGTTCCATATGTACCCAGGATGTAATAACTAACTTGAAAAGGTTGTCTGAAGCAGAAATGGTACATGTAGACAGAATGAAATTCGACATTCTCAACATTTAACTCGTACATTTTTGCAGGATTTCACGGGAAAATGGTGAATGTCAGGCGGCGGGTGGGCGGGCGGACGGGGAAATAATTTTCGTAACAGTTTTCGTTGCAACTACTAATCACAGCCTTTTGATATTTGGTATGCAGCATCAGCATGGGGTTCAATACCATGGGATTAGATTTCAGGTCTGTCGCTCACCTACTTCCCGTTAAACAAAATTCGGCCATTTTTGACAGTCACAGATTTTTATTTTTTCGCAAAACATAGATATTGGAATCATAATGATGCTTTTCAATGGTTACAAAGAATATGAAGGACAATAAACAGAAAAACTGTAAACTGCATCACACAAATAAATATCCCTGCATTCTACGAAATTGATTAAATAAAGGTAATAACAAAACTACCGAACTTGAATGATCAATCTCATAGTCCAGAGAAAATGACAAAAACGAATCAGTTATACCGGAGAACTGGTGGATCGCAATGGTCCTGACTTGGTACAGGCATTTCAAACGAAATGGTGGGTTAAACCAGGTTTTATGGCGCCAAACCTCCCTCTTCCATTGCGATCTTAGGATCCGGTAATGACCATAGAACACAACAAAGTTGTGAGACACAATAGGGATATTGAGGTGATCATCTCAAATCCTCAAGTACACATATTATTTCAAAGAGATAATTTGAATTTCATGAAAACCTGTGCAGTTTTGGCGTTGTCGTTATGAGCCGGATAACAAAAAGCGTACATGCATGCCGAATGGACATCCCTAGACAATAGACCCCAACTTTACACGCAGGGATATAAAACTGTACTTATAGATAAAGAACTTTAAAGTCTATAAACCCCCCTTATCATGTCTTAAAAAAGTGAGTGTTTTGTGAATTTTCGAAGTCGTTCTATCAATCATTATCTGGTCATGTTGGAAATTCGTGTCTATTTTGAAGGAATTTGGAGTAAACGACAATCAGTTCCAAGCAAATGCTTGTAATAAAGACACTTTCAAATGATTTTGGGTTTTAGTAGAAGTATTCAATCGATTTTTTCAAAACAGGGTCAGATTATGTAGCAGTTACTGTTTCCTCAGTTTGCATTCGCATATCAAAAGATCTTAAGGGCCTACAGAAAAGATAAAAACTAACCGTTGCAAACTCAAGTCGTAAAGAAAATGAACTTAAACCATGCAAACTCAAGTCGTTAAGAAAATGAACTTAAACCATGCAAACTCAAGTCGTTAAGAAAATGAACTTAAACCATGCAAACTCAAGTTGTAAAGAAAATGAACTTAAACCATGCAAACTCAAGTTGTAAAGAAAATGAACTTAAACCATGCAAACCCAAGTTGTACCTGCTTGTTGTAAGACAAAAGGTCAAATCGGGTTAATGAGGTCATTATGACAAACCCAATATTTGTAAACGAACACATGATGTCTTCCGTAAAATTTCTTTAGTGAAGTCAACAATTGAAGAGCAACATAATCCTGTGTTATAATTTATTGTCAGATGTGCATTGGAGTCATATAAAGGAATTCATGTCCAGCAGGCACGGTCATCCCCCTTTCCTGCGTTCATTCATGAAGATAGTTCCAGCTGTTTGGGGTGATGATATAAAATACTAGCAATTGTTTTTTGATTTGCATTAATACTTATATCTGTAAGATTTTGTTTTGTTTTGTAGCTTTTTAGATTGTTCAAAAGTAAACCTACTTTTCATTTGTCAACGTAAGATGGTATCCCGAATTGTCTGTCTGACCAACTGAAATAGTAATAAAGACATTCGAAAAAGAAAAAAAAAATGTACTTCAAGTATAAACCTGTCAAAATCAAGATGCTCTTTTTAGCTCACCTGACCCGAAGGGTAATGTGAGCTATTGTCATCACTTGGCGTCCGTCCGTCCGTCGCCCGTCGTCTGTCGTCCGTCCGTAAACTTTTTAAAACGTTAACTCCTCTGAAACCATAAGTCCAATTGCAACCAAACTTGGTATGATTGTTCATTAGCATTTGGTGCTTAGAACTGATGTGGGGATTTTTGATTCGTCGTAAAACATGGCCGCCGTGGCTAAAAATAGAACATAGTGGTAAAATGCAGTTTTTTGCAAATAACTCAAAAACGACTACAGATATCAAAATTCTGGCTGGTTAAAAGTGATCAGAACTTCAAGATCTATCTACCCTGAAATTTTGAAGAAAATCCAACAACCCATGAAGGAGTTATGGCCCTTTTTGTGGATTTTTTGCAAATTTTGCACCCGTTTAGCTCAATATCTTGAAAATTATACATGATATTTGAGAAATTTAAATTGCATAATGTTAAGCATGTCAAGTTCTACAAAATATGTAATAGATTCAACGTTGTAGGACCTTTCTTTTTAGGAGTTATTGCCCTTAGAACGTCAAAATTGAGCATTTTAACAGCATTTCCTCATTACATTGAAAACGTTAACTCCTCTGACACTTCAAGTCCAATTGGAACCAAACTTGATATAGTTGTTTATTAGCATTAGGTGTATAGAACTCATGTGGGGATATTTGATTGGTCGTATAACATGGCCGCTGTGGCTAAAAATAGATCATAGGGGTAAATGGCAGTTTTTTTGCAAATAACTCAAAAACGGTGACAGATTTTAAAATTTTGATAGAAAACAAAAGTGATCAGCACCTTTAAATCTACCTACCCTGAAATTTTGAAGAAAATCAAACAACCCATGTAGGAGTTATTGCCCTTTTTGTGGATTTTTTGCAAATTTTGCACCTGTTTAGCTCAATATCTTGAAAACTATTCAAGATATTTGAGAAATTTAAATTGCATATTGTTTAGCACATCAAGATCTACAAAATATGTAATAGGGTCAACGTTGTAGGACCTTTCCTTTGAGGAGTTATTGCCCTTAGAGCGTCAGAAATGAGCTTTTAAAAAGCATTTCCTCATTACATTGAGAACTTTAACTTCTCTGACACTTCTGGTCCAATTGGAACCAAACTTGGTATTGTTATTTATTAGCATTAGGTGTATAGAACTGATGTGGGGATTTTTGATTGGTTGTAAAACATGGCCGCTGTGGCTAAAAATATAAATTGGGTTAAATTGCATTTTTTTTATAATAACTGAAAAAGGGTGACAGGTTTTTGAATTTTGATTGAGAACAAAAGTGATCAGCACCTTAAGATCCACCATATTGTCAGATGACCCCCTTCTTAAACTTATGACCCTTTAAATGTCAAATAGATTTTGCCTAATAACCTTTACTGTCTTCAGTCACATATGTCAGGTGAGCGATTCAGGCTCCTGGGAGCCTCTTGTTTATAATGGTACACATACTACCAGCAACTTTATTCTTACTATAAGTCTTATTCTATAATGCTAGCACTAACACTATTTTGAAGGTAAACGTAAATTAAATGTAGCTTGGTCTATTTTATACCCAAAAAAATTCTCGAATTTAAAGGGGGCGTATGCCCCTTCTTCCCGTCTGAATATGCCATTGGTGTTTCGCCAATTAAAGATATCAAGGAAATATTTCAACCAACAAGTTATAATCGATTGCAAATAACATAAAATAGGAGCAACATCAACCATATTATAGTCGTGTAATTTTGTTTGTATTAAATATACTTACACTTAAACTTTTCTTTGTAGTGCATACCAACAATTAAATAGTTTATTCTTGTTGAACCACCAACACGAAATCCTGTTCCTGTAACATAAAATAACATTATTTATGCCCAATCTACGAAAGTAGGGGGAACTAGTGTTCGGTTACGTTCGTCCGTTCGTCCGTCCGTCCCAAATGTTTCGAGATTGGACATTACGTCTCTTGGGCATATTCTTGTTTTTAAAATGAATAAACATTTCAAAATAAATAAGACAGATTTTGTTACTTATTCAAGGAATTTTTGTTGTACCGATAGATTCAGGATTGTGATAATAGCTGCTGCTTCAATGTGTTTTTCAAGGCAACCTTTGTCATTATACCGTACATGAATCACTACATTCAATGGATAAATTAAGAATTCTAAGCATTCAATTTACGATTAAGAAGAAAGGACATAGTTGTAGTAAAGAATGATGCTCCAAAGTGAAGGCCTTGTATTTTAAAAAATTCTTAAGCAACTTGCCCTGTGGAAGTGACCTTGGTTTTCCATCTAAAGCCCAGGCATAAATAATCCTTGCTGCTCCATGTTTGCATGTGCCATGGCGGACACCGGCTATATCTTCGTCGCCACACGGCCTTAAAAAAACCAAAAAAAAAACAAAAAAAACACGAATTAATGATTTAATTTTTTTCCGGTCCACTCGGATGGAAGTCCATATTAGGGACTGACGATTTAACTTGAAGAAGGGGGGGCTTAGTTTTTTTTCCTAACAAATATTTTGAATTTTATTATTGATGAAAAAAAATTCATTCCTGTACTAGAGACTTTTGTACTACAATAATATTCTGGTACAGACACGAGACGTTTATAACTGAACTCACCAATAAGGTTCATCACTTGCAGGTTCTTCACATCCATAGAGCATCATGTGATGAGCAACAGATTTAGACGCCAGCGGTTCAAATCGAACTACAATGAACATATTTAGATGCTACCAACATAGAACAGTTTATTAATCACTATAGCAATTATGCTTTGAATTCTTTTTATAAAAGAGATTGGGGGAGGGAATGGGGGTTCCACATACAGTACATTTTGGACGAAAAAAGGGAGGTTCCAGACCAACTTCGCTGAAAATATACAAAAAAAAATACAGAGAAACCCCCAACCCCAATTTTTTTTCTAGATGTTCGTACACTCGTTTGAATCTATTACAATAATTGCGTTTGTCTAAATTGATTTGAATTTTCTTTAAAGTTTGTCAATACATCGACATTTTCACCTTTTACCATCGATTATATTCATGCCAAGAAACACTGTAAAACAACCACATGTCTTAGAACATAGTAAATTACCATGGGCTTCGTAATTATCTTTTTTACGTTGAAAGTACAAACAAACTAATGGAAACCATTGTCATTTGTCAAAATTAACTTCGAATGATTGGAAAGTTTATATAATACAGACTAGGTTTATTTGGATTGAGTCAATAAAATTGTGTAACAAATCTTAATGTTTAAAAAGAATTAATTGCACATACAAATCGCCTTCTTTTGCCATAATATTTACTTGGTATACACAGGTTTTGCCCTGTCCCGAGTCTTTTTAATTGTGGTAGCCAAAGAAATCACTTGACAATTCTGAATCACTGTAACCACAGGGACTTGTTCCCCTCTATCAATATTTACTTCGTGAGAGTTAATGTGCAAGGCGTGCACATAGACTCTTACAAAAAAAAGAGGGGAACACATGCTTAAACAGAAAAACCTAAACTAACTTGTCATCTTTTTTATTTACTCACGAATGTATGCTTCCATTTCTTCGAGCTTGACGGCATGACAAAGCAACGCATCTGCCTGCAAACAACAATTATTTCTTCAGTTGCAATGGCTATTATATCATTAAAGTTCTGTACCGTGACATAAAAATGTCTTGTGTTTACCAGCTATATTCGGATGTTTCATATACTATTATACAGATAAATTGCAGATCAAATGAAGCAACACTGAGAAGGTTCAGTTTACTTCATTCAAAAAAAGTGGCGCCGCCAATTGTCTACTGAGTACGATAAGAGGTTGAAGACAAATATTTGTGTATATAAAGTATGCAGGAAAATAACAAAATCCTTAGGAAGGAGGATTGCAACCCCACCCCACTCAAAGTCAGTCACTGGAAACATTTTCTTGTATAAAGAATCATCGGTTTTAAATTTCAAGACAATGTGTACGTGTTTTTTTTATGCCACCTTATGTACAATTTTAAACCTTCCTTAATTAGAATTAAGCAACTAATTGTAAGCGCAAAAGTGTTTATTTTGATCGATTGCACAAATACGAAGAGCAATTAATAATCTGAAAAGTTGTTTTTATTCTCCCACCTTTGTTGAGACGACATCTGGCATTCGTATAGTCAAATTAAAACTTCCATCAGAAAGAATTCCATCCAAATATATCGTTAAAATGATAATAATAAGTTTAATCAGTTTGGCAGCCATGTTTAAACCATTCTGTAAAAGACAGAGATAAGATTACCAGTCCAGGATATACGGCGGTGACCTAAACATGCTATGGGGAAGGTTCCAAGTTGACATTATACCCAAACCAGGATGTTGTTAATTATTACATGTAGAAGTGCATGTTATACGACACGTAATTGTTCATTAAAATTTAGATGGTTCAATACAAAGTTGGGATTTTTTGCGCTGCCACTGAAGAAAGATTTAGGAAACGTAATTGCTCATTAAAAATTTAGATGGTTCAATACAAGGGTTGTGATTCTTTTGTGTTGCCACTCTGACAAGAAAGATTTAGGCAATGCAATTTTTTGTTTGTTTTTCTGTTAAGTGTTTATTTCAGTCGTCAATTTTTCAGGCACAAGATGTGAATACGTCTAATTGTACTATTGAAGACTTTTCTAGGCAGCCTAGACATATTGTAAATAAGTTTGTATCATCATCGGTAACAATAATGTAACCAAAACAATAATTGTTACTTACTTTTAGAACTCAGTACATATTGTACATGTATCCAGATATTCACCCATATTTTTAGGATCAGAATGGAGCCCCGGGATAAACCATCTGTTGTTAGTAATAATAACATGCACAATGTCATGTACTTTAATTTTAAATCAAATACATATCATAATTTAACGAATGAAATTAAATAAAAGAATGATTTTACAAAATTATTTTTTTATATTTTTTTAAGAAATCCATAAGAGCATCATGATTGTCATAAAATAATTTCCGAGAAATCATGAGAGAAATGTATTTTGTCTACGGAGCCAAGCTATGACAATATGGTTTATTATGACTTTCCATATTTGATCAGAGTTTTTTTTGACAAAGAAAATACCTATCCATCTTCCAGCTTTAATTTCGTGATCCACTTGTGGGAAGCAAAATGTATAACAAAGCAGTACCCACAGAGTATTAGGTAATTTACGGCGAGGCCATGATTATTGTAGCAAAACTGTATTGTTCTAGATCAACACTGGAATTATTTAAATGTATACCTTAAATGCTTAATACCTTAACTCAAACTGTTATATGAGCAGAAGAAGAAAGCAAATGAATAAGGAATGTTATTAGTTTGTACGTGTATCTGGGATAAATAAGGATGGCTCACATTTAAAGTTTACACATATTACATAATGTTAAAATACATTCTTGACACTCTAATTTTCGTCTGAACCGTTCTTACATGTAAAATTTAAGTTTATGAAGATGATATTTATTCAAAATGAGAAAACACTTGTGCTAATTGTTGTATCTGCAAATAAAAAAAAACCTTTGCAAGCAAATTGCATCTTCAGCTAGCTATTTTAATGTCCTGCCTATTGCAGTAAATATCTGCAATTTGTGTAGTATTGGGGGTTATAATGGTCACTGATAATGGTACCGCTAGCTAACATCAGTAGTTAGCGTGACTATGTGGTATAACTACAATCTATAAGACAATAAACATTCGTGCAAGAAAACAGTCTGTCGTGGTTCATTTGTAAAACTGTTATTAATGATATTCAATATAAAGTCGATATCGATTTAGAAAAAAAAATCACAAAAAACTGGAGAACGAGATTAAATTTCTCCTTATTTACTGCATTAGAACACGAAAATTCATGCAAGATAATTACTTATCAAATTTATCTAACTCATGTTGCAAAACATATTTTGACGTATGCATGGTATTAACATCACAAAAGAATTTAAAATGTACCAGTTCAATACAATTTGTGATTTTCTTTCGATAACGAATTGTAATTAAGAAACGTGATTTTAGAGTTCTGAAAAGAATGTTTCCGTCTTTGGTTCCGTGGACATTGTCGTATCTTAATTAAAATCTCTGAAATCATGGCCCGTGGTTCTAGTCAAGTTAACATTGTTATTGCAGTTGATGGAAGCGATGTTTCTTTATTTGCACTCAAAAGTAAGTATCATTTGTTTATTTTTAGAAATGTAAAATAATTACTTTTTAAAATAAGCTCGTTTGTTCTCCAAATCAACGTAGATTTAGTAATGATGCTGTCGTCGTCAAAGCAAAATAAAGTTGTTTTTTAAACTTTTTCGAAACTTCAATTCATTTTCTCAACAAAACACGTGAACTCTTAACCGAACCTTTGAACCTCTATCCTAGTGATAAACATCAAGAATGTAGAACTTTAAAAAGTATACATGGTATATCCGTGCAAACATGCAAAAAGATTTGCAGCAATCTATGCATTTCCTGTGCAAAAGACACGTGTATGACATTATGCTACAAGTAATTATTGGATAACAAAAAGACATTTTTGATTCTTAAAACAAGAAATAGTATTCTATCCGACAAGGATATCTAAAAACTACGAAAAAAAAATCTATGATGGCATCGTGCCAATGTAACTGTCTGAACATACGTTCGTGGATTCAAGTTCAAATGGCCGGTCAAGGACTTAATAGTCGAAAACATATTAATTTAAACGAATTTATAGGGTAACATGTCCGAAGAATGGTATAAGCCATCGACTGAAAAAAAAAACATATATAACTAAAAAATTAAGTTTACAGTCGGTAAATCGGTATCATTACAAAACGCTAAAAGGCGCTATTTTTAATTTCCGTTGTTATACCACAGATTATTCTGAGCTGCTTATGGAAGAAAACCACACAGTTTATGCAGTTCTTGTTGGTGAACGGACAGATATAAAACTAGGAGGTACAACAATATACTAGTATATTAAGATTGATTATAAAGTAAATATGACGAATGTTCTATGCAGACAAAGGTTTACTGTAAAACGAATTTATATGATCATGATGATTGTATGAATTATTTTGTAAATATAACATCTGTTCCATGAACAACTGATACCGCTTTTCTTATCCTAGCTACTCCGTTCAGAGGGTAATGAAAAACCAATTGTGAAAATATATATACACGAACGTACGTGAAAAAGAATTTCATGTAAAAGACCTAGAGCGCTGTCCAAACACGTTGGTTCACTTTGGACAGCAGTCAGACGTTATGTATAACGACCAGACAGCATCCCGCCTACTATGGCCAACCCTATTCAGCCAGCTAGAGTTCAAAGCTTTCGCTTTTTGGGTGAAGCACTGACTGTTAGTCGTCTCTTAACATATGCTAGGTTCTAGTGGCACATGGTCTATTTTCCGACCCCGTTTGAGCACGGGTTAACGGTAAACTTCTGACTGAAGTTATAGTTATCAAACAACACCACAAGTTTTTAGAGGGTTGAGAGCAACAGAACAGTCTGGCGACGAAGTGTTGATATAAGAAAGTTCAAAGACGTATTTAACCCCTTTGCTCATACATGTAAATACTAATAAAATATTTTGTGCATTTTAGCTATAGGTCCTCTAGATAAAAGTGTTGTTAGAGCTCTTATTGAACTCGAGGAATCAAAAATTAATGAGAGGATTGAAAGAGTGAAGCAATGTTTAACGGAAAACAGGGTAAGGTCTTTTGTAATATCAAAAATTGATCTTAATTACCAGTATATTAGAGAAAAAATATATAAGAATGGTTGCGCTTAATCGCATCAAATAACATTGCCATTTTCACAGATATATTTCAAGCAAACCCAAGTACTTTGTATATATGTCCAATATCGTATTTACAGTATATCTATGCAATTTCTGGTACATTTATTTAGCTCAGTCACCTGACTCATGCGAGCAATCACTTGGGGTTCACATCGTTGACTTTTCTTTTAAACTTATATTTACCTCTGATACCAGCATCAAAAGCTCTACAAAAGTCTCCATTGTTCAGGGAGTACGACCTTTTTAAGGTATGGTTTTTCCTATAGAATAAAAAATCCTGGTCTGTTGATAACAAAAAGCTGTTGCTGTTAGGTCATTTAATCTTACATTCAGATATATTGATGATGTCCTTTCTGTCAATAACACTTCATTTGGTAGATGGATTCCTTCAATATATCCTCCGGAATTGGAGATTAAAGAGACCACCGAATCAAATTGCTTCACGTCTTTCTTGGATTTGCACCTCGAATTTGACCCAGGTGGTCATCTCAGTACAAAAATTTTTAATTTTCAAATTATTAATTTTCCTAATCTACAGAGCAATATACCTACTTCTCCTGCATACGGTGTTTATATTTCACAACTTATTCGATAGCCAGAGCTTGCACACATTTCACAGATTTTTTTATCAGACACCGATTTCTTCGTG
The DNA here is from genome assembly GCA_963971305.1 of Arcuatula senhousia. NCBI lineage: Eukaryota > Metazoa > Mollusca > Bivalvia > Mytilida > Mytilidae > Arcuatula > Arcuatula senhousia. The sequence goes on along the minus strand of OZ020305.1, from coordinate 44,102,242 downwards.
ACCGACTTTTGGAGCAGGGCTATAAGAAAATACGTCTCATACGATCACTAAAAAAATTCTTTCTTCGTTATCAGCCACTAATAGAAAAGTTCAAAATTGAGTTAAAAGATATGGTAGTTAATTGTTTTAATTAGTGTTTGACTGGTCTTTTGTACTGAGATGATCACCTCAATATCCCTTTTGTGTCTCACAACTATGTTGTGTTCTATGGTCATTACCGGATCCTAAGATCGCAATGGAAGAGGGAGGTTTGGCGCCACAAAACCTGGTTTAACCCACCATTTCGTATGACTGATTTGTTTTTGTCATTTTCTCTGGACTATGAGATTGATCATTCAAGTTCGGTAGTTTTGTTAATTATTACCTTTATTTGCTAAAAACCTTCAGTTCATTGTGCTCTATAAAAGTCACCATTGATTCGAAGTTGTCAGATGACCCCGATAGCCGTCATTGCCCTTAAACCGTCAGCTCATTGAGCCATTCCACTTTTTCCATTGGGTCCAAGTTGTCAGATGATCTCATCCAAGTTATAAACAGTTTTTGGATTTCATCTTATAGGTTTATAACGTAAAAGATCATGAAAATACAATGTACTTGCTTAAATGTTCAGCAAAATGAATTAAGTTTAAATATATTTATTTATCCGTGTTATCCTGGATAGGGAAACACGGTTTAGGCTTAATATATGTGAATCTTTCTCCAGCTTGCAGTTTGTGAGTGTGGCCTTTTGTAACAGCCCCCATTGAGCCTACTCTTATCGAACTCTACAACGTGCATGGGGTATTGCTCTCCACAAACACGGGACAACCTTTATTTGTCCCTTTCGAAGGACTATCATCGTTCCTAGTGACCATCCGGTGTCAAGAGAGAATCGGAAAATGGGCTCATGCATGAACCTGGGTGTTTGTAGCTCATTTTGGTGTTTTGTTGATATTTTGTAAATGAGTTTGACAAAAGCCTTCAAAGTTTGAAGTTGTATGATAATTCCTTACAGGTATGTTCTATAAACAACCAAAATATTATAAATACATGTCACAATTTTCATTTTATCGGTCAACGATTTAGGACCGTGGGAGCCTTTTGTTTCTATTAATTTGATAAAAACTAGCATGCACACATTTTCATTGATATACTGTTCTAGTGAAAACTTTATCAATATATAAAGGGTGTAACACTAATGCATAGCAGACAATGAACGTCTTTCTTATAGATACGAGGCGAGGTTATCAGAATCCAAGGTGAACCAGCCAAGGCAATCATAGGAAAGGCTAAGGAACTGAATGCAGCCTATATAGTTACAGGATCGAGAGGACTGGGGAAGGTCAAGCGAACTCTACTTGGAAGTGTCAGCGGATATCTGCTCCATCATTCCAACATACCCGTAGTAGTGTGTAAAATGCCAGAATAACTTTAAGGTTTGAATTCGAACTGTTAATGCGATGATCGTTTTTGTGTTTTCTGAGTAATTGATGCTTAAATGCAATTTGACAGATGCAATAGGACCAAGATAATATATATTTATTGTTGTAAATGTTCTGTGTAAACGTATCATATTGACAGATATGTGGTAGAAAAAGACTGAACAATTCTATGCCTTTTAATTTTTGAAAAATGGTTCGTTAAAAAATTATAATGCGCGAACAATGACGGAAATGTCCCTCAACAATTAAAAAAAAATACAACACGAAGAAAATGGTCAGAAAAAGACGGCATAAACAAACAAACAAATAACAACATTGCAATCAGAAATGTGAACAAGTTTCGTAAGGGTAAGCATGCAGTTCCAGCTTGCTGCTTGCAACACACCCGTCGTGTTGTCAACGATAAATTAAGTTCATGCATGCCATATCCGGTAAGGCACCGACCATTTGATTTTCGGGGGGGGGGCTGGGATTTTCACCCGAGCTGGAAATTTTGTTTCGACCGCTGCGCGGGCCAGCTTATTTTTTTCCCATACACTCAAAGCTAGAAAATTTTGTTCAGAAAATCTCTTTTTTTCTAATGCGCAAAATGAGGGCCAGATTATTTTTTTCGCCATATAAGCTGTCCAGACTATTTTAATTGACCAAACCAATAATCCCAGGCCCCCAGAAAATCAAATGGTCGGTGCCTAAAGGAGGACACCCCCCACATAACAAACCCACAACTGTACTCGTCTGAGAAAAAAAACCCTAATTTGATGTCTTTGTTGAGTTAAGACCGAGGAGCAAAATTATGTTTGTGTCAAATGTGACGCTAGATATCCGTGAAATCATTGGCAATTGTCAAACTGCATAAGCTACCGTATCTAGAGCGGTCGGGATTGATATACAAGCAAGAAGGAAAGTTGACGATTGGAAAGTGTCAGTCATCAAGTCTGGTATAGAGCTTCGTTAAAAGTTGTTATTGAAGTCTAGATTCTACTAGTATTTATGAAGCAAATACCCTAGAATCTGTACAGTGTCCTTTATCTGAAGTTCTTGAGGGATATACTAGGTGGAAAAAGTAACGAAAATCAACGATTGTTAAGTTTAAGGACATCATCAATATAAAAAGGTGAAGTTAAAGATGGTATGGTGCACAAGTAGTCCCCATTGGAATTTCGATTGGCTGTTGAAAATCTCGTCCACCAAACCGTATATATTAAAATATGTTGTCTATGAGAAAGCTTTTCGATTATTTTCTCATCTGTAAATTGGTTCGTACGTTTTGATCCGTTTTAGTAGACTTGTGGATGACAAAATATTTTTTGATGAGATCGACTTCCAAATATTTATACCTGCGTTTTCCTTTGTCACTTCAGTATGAGATATAGACGCATAGGCGGATCCAGGGGGGCCTGAGCCCCCCACCTTTTGGCGAAAAAAAATGGTTGAATATATATGAAATCATTGAAGCGTAACCAAAGCGGGCCCCCTCTTTTCAGAATTTCTGGATCCGCCACTGAGACGGACATCAAACTAAATATGGCACGCACCGCTAAATCATCGCCACGTCGTGTTATATAATGGCAAAGTTTAAGTGTCATTCTCTGTAAGAATCATGCAGGCAATGGGTGAATCATGATTAAAAAAACCACACGAGTTTGACTTCAAAATACTGTTCAAAATGCTTAAAAGTAACAAAAAATGCATTGGCACTTTTTTAAAAAGTCAGTAATTTGGGATATATTTTGGTTGAAATGCAATATAAAATTTGAATCTAAGGGAGATAACTCTGTCAAGTCACACTAAATTCCTATCATTTTAACAGAATTTTTTCTCCATCCTCTGACACTTGAGACAACACGTAATGTTTGTTTCTTCATAAGAAAGCTATTTTGAATGACAATTTATTGTCAAAACCGTGTGTTTTTTAAATCATGCAATTTTTTTAAAGTTTGCCTGATTCTTACAGAGAACTGCACTTAAAACATAAGAAAGGTCAAATTACAAAGTTTAACATATTTGACCATTAAAAAATACAAATAAATAATCATATCAGCAAGGTTAAACAGCTGACAAGATTAAAGAAAAACATGTCGCAGTACTTATAGTTTATCTAGTATGAATAATATAGTATCAAGAGTACACATGTCTCGTGTAACTGTGAGAAAATAATTATAAGTAATATTCTGGAATAATTATTACTGACAAAATACCGAAACGACTGATTGATGCTTTGCACTTGTACAATGGTGCCGAAAAAACAACAACATTGTCAATGTTGTGCATTGTTGAATCAACAAACTGACACTTTGAACGACCTTGAGTTTATAATCGTACATTGACCGAAAAATTAAAACGCCGAAGTTTAAATTATGGAGCAGGGTAAAAAGGTTGTTGTTATAGCTTCGGATGGCAGTGATAATGCTAAACATGCATTGAAAAGTAAGTTTTTTTCATTTAACAGTACAAAATCGCATTTGTGTAATTTGTCTAAAATAATCATTTTTTTATTTGTGGATTATTGCACATTTCACCATTTTATTGATATGTTTTTAAACATCTTAATAGAAGAACACGTGGCTATATGTTTAAAGGTCTTACCGTCTTTTAATAACTTACATTTGAATTTTATAGTAAACAGTACCGCCTTTCTTACCAAATTGTATATATAGAAGCTAATTGTATTGCATGTAAAGTTAAAAAAAATAAGGAATGGGTAGAATCGGACAATCAAGCCTCGGATTCTCGACCGCAGGGTTCTATACAAGTGGTTCTTTATTGTGCGAGGAACGTTAATGTCCTAGCTAAACCTCATACAGTTCGTTTAGAGAGCAACAATTGACTTTTAGGGGGGCTATGGATATTTTCTTCGTCCTGCCTTTTTATTTTCGGAAAATACCTAGCCTGGATTTTTTTTGCGGGCTAGTTTGCGCATTTTTTTTTTACCTAGTACTGTAAATTTTTTTCGGCCAAGAATATCATATCCTGCCTTTTTTAGATTCAAAGCACTGTCCCGTCTTTTTTATTTCTGGATTTTTTGTCATCCTGCCGTTTTATTTTAAATTTCACAATTTCCCCACCCCCATACAAATCAAATGGTCGCTCGATCCCTTAATCAAAGGAAATAATGGACAAACCGCGACATTACGAAAAATGCAATTGGCATTTCGAGGAAAAGTTAATTCAGGTGCTCTGGATGAATCGGTAGCCGCAGATCTATTTAAAGTTCATGCATGAAGTATACATCCGATCGTGGTTGTTTCATACGGACAGGAACTGTTTTACTTGTAGTTTCTTGCATTGTTAAAATACATGTAAATTTGATCAAGGCGACGGGGAATACCCGGATAGCGAGTTCCAAAACAGCCGCCATTTTACCTCGATTTTACTGGAAAACTTGTACCTACTCTGTGATAAATCATATAGGGAAACCGTGTCCTTTCTCTCCAATCCCTTGGAAATGTTTGTTTTTATATTCCTTTAACCATTACAAATTGATGAAAAAAAACTTTTTATTCAATTTTCTTTCAAATTTTCCTACAATAAATCGCAATGTTCTGACGTCAGATCTTACCTCAGTTGACCTTTGACATTTGGACATTCTAATATCCGGAATGTTCCGGAATGGATTAACTCGCGATTGCTCTATCGGTCATGTGCAAGACTCGCCAGCTGAGATAGAGTGAATTTCCTGGCGTTTATATATACAAATGATTCACTGGGAACAAATGTACTTGCCATGTTCATTTTACTCCACTAGTCATAAAAAGAGTTTAAGCACCATCTTAAGATCGACACCTTTTGTTTAATTTTCTATATTGTCTTTTATATTGTTTTATTGTAGCATACGCAGAAGAGTTCCACAAGCCTGACAACCATGTTGTATTGGTATATGTTGTGACCTTCAGTGAGATCAGTTACAGCTGTACGTATACTGACAACACAATTACCAAGCGTTGATATGTTAAATTCATTTATGTAACTATATGACTTGCTAAGTTATTAAAGTAAGGATTATAAAGTCTTTCATATTAAAAATATTCTTAGATATGTTGACACTGTGAGCAAGATCACAGAGGATAGTACATCCCTTTTGTAATGGAGAATTTTTTTTTCTCTTCACAGAATGATTTTCGAGAAAATTGAAGGTTCTTCGTGTATAGATATCATTATAAAGAAATCTTCCTTTCTTGTGAAGTTTCATAAAGATCCACCAAACGATTTATGAGTTGTGCTAATAAGATATTTTGGACAGAAGTGCGATTGGTTTAAAGACAGACAGAGGGTTGCCATACTTTCTACTAAAACCAATAAAAGTACAAAAATTTACAAATAAAGCCTCTTTATCTGCATTTATAACGGCAACAAGTAGACATCGCATAATGTTCTACGTGTGTTCCAGGGTTTACCGAACGGTCCTCGTCTAGCAAGAACGTTCATATCTAGGATCATTATTGAAATAGGGAAAAATCGTATCACGGACAACAGTACACTGAAAAACCACGCTCATTTGCTTCACCAAGAACCATCGTTAAACTATTTATGCCAAAATTGTGAACTATATAACTGTATATTTAGTGACACAAATATGTCTGAGATATTTACAGCACGTCTAAGACACAGAGATAAAGATATAAACAGAAACTGAAATTTCTATTTACAGCCGCTGCTCTGATTCCCGGTGACCCGTCATTGGTTCAGAGAATCATTGAAGCAGAAGGAGACAAAACTAAAGCATTAGTCATCAAGCTTAGTAAACAATTAGAGGAACTACAGGTATATCACATAACAACTTTCGTCTACAAACTAATACTACAGTTCTCTAAATTAACTAACATTCCGGTTAGCCGGAAGAAACTTCTGAATCGTGGTGCAAACCAAAGGTGACCTTTAAACAAAACTACATGTATATAGTTATCAAATTTTCAAAGAAGCGCTGTGTCTGACAAACAATATGTATCGTTTCCTTAATGAATATCCCCAATTGAAAATAGCTATACTTGGTGCTTCTTATTTTATTTCCTTTATGGCACCAGCTTTGAATGAATATATGCACGTGTTTCTGAATAAGGATGTGTTTCTTAAAAGTACGTGTCTATTTCAGATACCGGGTGAAGTTGTCACGGTTAATGGAGAAGCCGGACATGCCATACTTGAGAAGGCAAAGGAGCTCAAGGCTACTTATATTGTTGCAGGATCACGTGGTCTCGGAACGCTGCGCAGAACTATAATAGGCAGTGTCAGTGATTATCTAGTCCACCATTCGCATATTCCAGTTGTCGTCTGCAAATCAGAACACCATCACCATCATCACCATTCCTGAACACTTTGCCTAGTTTTCACTTGATACCACCAAACTTAAGAATTGTTTGTTCACAATTGTCATTCATTTTTTACACTATCAATAAACTTTTTAATTTGATAAAGATATGAACTGGAATTTTTATGCATATTGCCAACTTGTGTATCTACATGTAGATGGCTAAATCGCAGAAACATTTCCATGGGTGTTTCAATTGTCACTGGTCCATTGTCTTTGAAATGTACCTAACAGTGCGTCAGATATGCTTGGTTTATACCTTGGAGATAAAACAAAAGAATAAGTGTACGCGACACAACCAACATAAAAAACGGCAATTTAAAAAATCACAATGGAAAACAGCCAGCAGTCTTCAACATGACCAGAAGTCGCCGCTCGTCGTCTTACATTGACCCAAGACTAAAAATACAATACATAAGATTCAAACAAAGTTAAATAATAGTTATTAATAAAGGATTATAAAGTCTTTCATATTAAAATATTCTTAGGTAAAAAAGCAAACAGATACATTGTAATTGACAGGGACAAAAAAAAGCTTTGACAAGGATTCCTGGATTAGGGCAGGCACATGAAATATGGCGGAATTTAACTAGTTTTCGGGCCCAATCTTCCCCTATTGTTAATGTTGTACAAAGGAAAAAGATAACACACTATAAAAATCAAATCGATAAAAGTTCAATTCACCAAGAGAGAACCTGAGACGAGGGCAGAAACGTAAAGGAACTCTCATGAGAACACTCGCAGTTACTGACACCTAGCTAAGAAGCACTTATCGACTGATGTAGAAAAAAAATCAAACATATCGATTCTAAATACAACATATCACTTCAAACAACTAACGATTTAGTGTTATATCATCACACAAAACCGACATATTTGATCGCTGTAATGCTTAAAACAATACAATAGACAAAAGGTAATAGATTAACGTTTTAAAGTTACTCAGTATAAAATTATCAATATTTCTACCAAAAAAAAACCAACAAAACACCAAATGTAAAGATTTTACTTTAACTTCCAAATCGTATCCTTTCTTTGATAAGCTTTTAAGCCGAATGATTGTTTCTGAAATTCCGTGCCTTATAAACTACATTTCCATAAGATTCAGGATGTAGTATTCCTTTTACAATCAAAAATCGACGTGTACAGTTAAATGTTTCAATAAGATACCCATATTTATGAACGAATTTAGTAAAGACTTTGACTAATTTGTGGTATGATCGATAACCTTGTTTAAGTATTTTTTCTATAATGAAACGGTTTTTTGTCTTTGAATCAGAAACACCACTGCAAATTCTAGCATATCTGACTAACTGTGAAATGTACACTCCGCAAGAGGGAGCTAGAGGTACATCGATCGCTCTGGCTAAATCGCAGAAACCTTTCCCCATGTGTTTCAATTGTCACTGCATGCTCCATTGTCTTTGAAATGCATCTAACAGTGCGTCAGATATGCTTGGTTTATACCTTGGAGATAAAACAGCGCTATCATTGTGGCCAGTTATTGGTATTTAATGGCGGTACATTTCACATATTATATAATACTGTATCTCCCTGTTTGTTGAGGAGGTGTATATGCTGCTACTTGTTATTATAGTGTTGCTTTTTGAGTTAATGTTGTCTCGAGTGCTTTTTACTGGTTTTAACATTTTTCTTATTTGACACGGGGGTTCAAGCGGCGATTGTTGTCTCGTTTGTGTTTCTATACTACCTTTTTTTATTGGTGACTAGTCTATTTGTTACGAACGCCCATGTCTTTGTAGGACGACGCATAGGATAAACTCACCGCTTTGTATCACAATTAAAGGAGGAGCACAATTATTCTTTAAAAGAAAATCACAGTACTCAGTGTCCAGCCAATTCATAGCTCTTCATATCACTTAAGAAATCAAACAAAATTACAAAAAGCGAAGCTAATTTTTTTAAAAGTTTTAATATGATCAATTTTGCATAGAGTTTTTCATTATCCCAGAGCGTTATTTCCTTGATAGAGTACACGCTTCATTCCGGTGGGTGTCGACATCCAAGAAATTTTACAGAAGACAACATGTGGTAGTAGACGAATATGATTTCCATCTCAGACGTTGGTTTGACAAAGATGCCTATATAGCTTGTATTGTTGTTGTTTTCTTTGGCAGCTATAGCAATTAAGCAGAAACTACTTTCTCTTCCGAAGCACATGAGTTCACTATCTGGTTGTAATATGTGTTTTTTGTTTGCATTTTGGTGATTTTATGTGAACCAATTTGTCTTCGACATTTGTTTGCCCCATTGGTACACCTTTGTTTCTTTTGAAATTGTTAAATTATCACAGTTATAAGTAGTCTTAAACCTTTAGTGAATATCGATATTTACACTCACACTGCTGTTCCAACTTCAAACTGAAATAAGTCCTCGATAGAATATATTCAGTAAAAAGAAATTTTCTGTTTATTCAAACGATGGTAAGCTGACAGTAACATACAAAGTTTGTTGTACCATTTTTCGGTTGAATTAAATCTCTTGTCAGGGTTTAGGTTTTTTTTCACTTACTAGCTCTTTAAAAAGAATTTCCGACTTTTGATGATACTAACATTAGAAAATAATGAGATGTGGAATAAGTGTACACGACACAGCTCACATAACAAGTGGCAATTTAGAAAAAAAAAACAGGCCCCAAACAGGAAGTAGATTTCTGACAGGTCTGAAAATAGCTTAGGACATACAGTTTGTCATACTGATCCATCCTACCAAGTTTCAAAACATTCTGGTATACAGTTCCTGAGAAAAGCTTGACGGAAATTTTCATATATTGTTCACATCGGCCTAAGTCCCAAACAGGAAGTAGATGTCCAACAGGTCTCAAAATCGCTAAGGACGTATAATTTGTCACACTCAACAATCCTACCAAGTTTCAAATCATTCTGGTATACAGTTCCTGAGAAAAGCTTGACAGAAATTTCATGTTCACATATTTTAAAATTGGCCTAAGTCCCAAACAGGAAGTAGATGTCTGACAGGTCTCAAAATCTCTTAGGACGTATAGTTTGTCATACTGAACCATCCTACCAAGTTTCAAATCATTCTCATGAACGGTTCCTGAGAAATTTCCTTAGTCATGTTCACATATTTTAAAATTGGCCTAAGTCCCAAACAGGAAGTAGATGTTTGACAGGTCTCAAAATCGCTTAGGACATATAGTTTGTTGTACTGAACCATCCTACCAAGTTTCAAATCATTTTCATGTACGGTTCCTGAGAAAAGCTTGACGGAAATTTTCATAGTCATGTTCACATATTTTAACATTGGCCTAAGTCCCAAACAGGAAGTAGATGTCTGACAGGTCTCAAAATCGCTTAGGACGTATAGTTTGTCATACTCAACCATCCTACCAAGCCGTTTCAAATCATTCTCATGTATGGTTCCTGAGAAAAGCTTGACGGGAATTCGTACGGACGTACGTACGGACGGACATGAGTAAAACTTAATGCCCCCCGACATGTCGTCGCAGGGGCATAAAAACACAATGGACAACCACCAGCAGCCTTCAACGATGCCAGTAGGCGCTGCTCGAAGTTCTGCAATAATTATGGTCAAAATAAAAAGCATATAATTCAAATGAAATAGTCACAGATGGACCCCCTTCTTAAACAAAGAACAGAAAACACCAAAAAAAGACAAGTACAAACAAAAGCTTTGTCAAAGATTCCTGGCTTGGGATAGGCACATATAAAATGTGGCGGGGTTAAACTTGTTGTTTGGGCCCATCCGTTCCCCTATGAAAATTCCTAGACAAAGCACAAAAACTAAACACACAACAAAAATCAAATCGATCCAAGGTCCATTTCTACTAGAGAAAACCTTAGACAAAAGTCAACAAGAACAAACGAAAGGACGGTAAAGGAACTCTCAATAGAACACTCGCTGTTACTGGCAGCTAGCTGAGAATCATCAATTGACTGATGTAAAAAAACCAGACATATCGATTTTAAATCTGACACAACCCTTCAAACAATAATGATTTGATGTAGTGTCATCACACATAACCGACATGCTCGATCGCTATAATGCTTTAAAATGACAATTAGTAAAAAAGCTATATATGGAAATTTTAAAGTAAGTATCAAGTTCTCAACTATTTCTGCCAAGCCGCTTCCTACGTGGTTGAGATAGGCGTAGCCTCATGAACTTGTCACCTTCCAGGAACAATATCGAAAACAAAAACAAAACAAAACAAAAAAATCAAACTAGATTTTAAATAACATTAAAAACAATTAATGTATATTAATGGACCTGAAAGGAAATATAAAAATGGTATGTTGGTTTCAGATCATCTTGGAATCTTAGAATCCAGACGTAAGGGATTACGTTAGTATTTAGCCGTGGTGAAAAACGTTGGTGATATTCCATTTTCCACATTTATAATGAGTTTTATGTGAATTCACAAATTAATGCTTTCAAACCGACAAAGTCATAAGTTGATTGTTAATTTTAGTATTTCATTTTCCGAAATAGCAGTTCAGTCACCAAAAGTAACTGTATTGTGCAGTGGCGGATCCAGAGCGGGGGGGGGGGTTTCGGGGGTTGGAACCCCCCCCTTTCCCCCCAAAATTTTAATTTTTTGTGTAAATTTTCAGCAAAATTGGTCTGGAACCCCCCCCCCTTTTTGGTCCACAGAACCTAGTATGTGGAACCCCCCTTTCGAAAATTTCTGGATCTGTCCCTGTTGTGATAGCTTAAATTTCAGTGGATAGCACATGTTTATCTTCTTGATTTTCTTTCTGAATATCTTATTACAACAAGCAGTGTTTACATACTTTTAACGAATGGGATAAAGGTTAAAGTGTCGAAAAAAATACCCTTATTAATTCATATTCAATGACATTAATAAGATCGTTGTCACTTTACCATTGAGATCAAATAATTTAAGTTATTGTGTATTTTTCATCCATGTAGTCTGTCTAAAACTGAAAAGAGTAGTACAAAATAAAACTAATTAGGACCGTTCCAAAAATAGATGGTGTTGTGAAAATTACTTTTATTTTGGCTTTAAGGTACACTGCTATAAAATCACATGACCCACATGAAAGTGAGTCATGTGATTTTTCAAGATGGCGGTTGCTGTGAAAAAAGTTGAACAGAATTATTTTTACATTTTCACCATTGTTCTTGTACTATTTAATGGTATTGATGCACTGAGAAAGGTAAAATGTAAAATTTTAATACTTTGTTAATGTATTGTTACTCTTTTGTGACATCGAAAAATTTTGGATACAAAAATGAGTCTGTCATGTCTGTATTGTTTACATTGGTAATAGTCCAAATAATTATGCCGTCTTTTTAATTGGGAGCCTTTTATAATTTTTGACGTTTGGCTTCCTGGTCTCTGGGGATCTAAAAAAAGTCCAAATGATAAAAAACCCCAGAAAGACGTCATGATTATTTGGACTACATTGGTAAGAGACCCTGATTTGGTGTACACTCTCAGCATGACCAGAGATAAATGTGAAAACCAATGATAAAAGCCACATGCACTTGTTTTAGAAAAAAAAACCAACCCCAAAACATGTTAGATCGATTATGTTAGATATACATGTACATATATAAAATAAAAATAAAAATTACGTAGTCAGTTATTTTTATTCAACTATCACCTATTTACTTTATAGAAGTTTTTGGTTTCTTTCACACTAATCACATTCTGAATTGTTTATATGCATGCACAGAGAGTTGCAGTTTCTTCATCCTGTTGAAGTTGGCCATCAGACAGTAGAAATAGAAGTGCATGTGCATGTACAAAATGTAGTTTTCTTTTTGTAATTTGATGTTTTATATACATGTAGATGGCATTTATAAATCATTTCAAATTATAGAATACAATTTGTATAAAAAAACATAAAAAATGCCATATTTTTTTCAGCTATAATGTTTCTTTATCATACATGTATCATACCATGGTCTCACATGCTTGTTGAATATTTTTAGATTCAGACACAATTTAACCCAGGTTGCAGTGATGAATCAAAATGTGGAGGAGGATTGGCATACCTCAAAGCTATGGGTGACCATAATACTATACATTATATAGTTACATCAGTAGGACCACCAACAATTCTTGCTTTTGTGGCAGAAAACACAAATACAGCTGCTGGCATTCAGGTTGACTGGGACAAATTTTTATCCAGCAATGAAACCATAAGAGAAAAAGCTATCACGTTAGATAAGGACATCAAAGTATTGTATACCTATGGTATTGTATTCACCAGGGTAAGTTTTAATGCATGCTATGTGAGTGTGTTATATTATACATGTACATATAGAAGATAATTAGATATGGAATAAGTGTAGGGGATACAATCTTCATGTACCAAATACCACTCCAACCATCTTCACTCTTCAGTATGACAAGTTACTGCTTTATTGCCATCTTGCATTGGCCCTAGATTTGAAATACATGTATAGTAAATATAATTCAATACCAATCCTACAAAAGGTAAAGAAAGTAGACATCTTTCTGGACATATAGAACAGTCAATATAAAGATGACAGGTTCAAACATAAGCTTCAATCATTGTCAATGTCAATCATTCCTGACTAGAACAATGTAAGGCATGACATGTGAAAATCAAAATGATAATAGAAAATAATGAGATGTGGAATAAGTGTACATGACACAGCCCACAATTAAACGGCAATTTAGAAAAACCACAATGGACAACCGCCAGCAGCCTTGAGGCCATTTGGCACTGCTCGGGGTTCTGCAATTGGCCCATGGTCATTGATGGTCTAAATAAAATGCATATATTTCAAATCCAGCCCTGAAATAGTCACGGATAGACCCCCTTCTTAAACAAGGAACAGAAAACATCAAAAAGACAAGTACAAACGAAAGCTTTGTCAAAGATTCCTGGCTTGGGACAGGCACATGTAATATGTGGCGGGGTTAAACTAGTTTTTTGGGCCCAACCTTCCCCCTATCAATATTCCTAGACAAAGCACAAAAACTGATTTAACTAGCAAGAATCTAGGAGAGGAAAACAACATGTACATCAATGCTAGTTTATATTTAGGTAAAAACTGTACATGTATTTTATACATATAAAATCTGAGAATAACAAAACAGCGATATCCACAGAGGAATTTTCAAGCACTTGGAGGGTGAACATCATCGAAATATCTAGAGTTAAGCAAGGCTGGAGATGAACTTGAGGACCCTCATGAAATGAACAAATGATGATCATTGATGTAAAAAAAAGATAAACATACTGGTTTTAGCTATACCAATTAATTTACTTAATATATTATCAAATATAGTAGTAAAAAGTCGAAAGCAAAAGCAAAGTAAAGTAAAAGTTAGGAGCAATGGCAATTCAGATGCTCCAAATGGCCATTTATCTCATCATCAGTGAAGCTAGGATCTTTAGACCCTATTTTATACATATAATGTGCATGTAAATCCAATTAAATATAATGTTATGAACACCCTTCAATGGTACAAATACATAATTCCTTTTTAGTTCACCTGACCCGAAGGGTCATGTGAGCTATTGTCATCACTTGGCGTCCGTCGTCCGTCCGTAATTTTTTTAAAACGTTAACTCCTCTGACACCATAAGTCCAATTGAAACCAAACTTGGTATGGTTGTTCATTAGCATTCGGTGCTTAGAACTGATGTGGGGATTTTTGATTCGTCGTAAAACATGGCCGCCGTGGCTAAAAATAGAACATAGGGGTAAAATGCAGTTTTTTGCAAATAACTCAAAAACGGCTACAGATATCAAAATTCTGGCATGGGTAAAAGTGATCAGCACCTCAAGATCTACCTACCCTGAAATTTTGAAGAAAATCTAACAACCCATGTAGGAGTTATTGCCCTTTTTGTGGATTGTTTGCAAATTTTGCACCTGTTTAGCTCAATATCTTGAAGCTATACAAGATATTTGAGAAATTTAAATTGCATATTGTTAAGCGCATCAACATCTACAAAATATGTATTAGGGTCAACGTTGTAGGACCTTTCCTTTGAGGAGTTATTGCCCTTAGAACGTCAAAATTGAGCATTTAAAAAGCATTTCCTCATTATATTGAAAATGTTAACTCCTCTGACACCTTAAGTCCAATTGGAACCAAACTTGGTATTATTGTTTATTAGCATTAGGTGTATAGAACTGAACTGGGATTTTTGATTGGTTGTAAAACATGGCCGCTGTAGCTAAAAATAGAACATTAGGTTAAACTGCATTTTTTTTGCAAATAACTCAAAAAGGGTGACAGATTTTTAGATTTTGATTGAGAACAAAAGTGATCAGCACCTTAAGATCCACCATATTGTCAGATGACCCCCTTATTAATCTTATGACCCTTTCAATGTCAAATAGATTTTGCCTAATAACCTTTACTTCAGGCACATATGTCAGGTGAGCGATTCAGGCTCCTGGGAGCCTCTTGTTATTTATTCTTTCAGTTCAATTACTTTTTGTCACATTTTAAAGGTTAATGAGCTTCAGATTTGTACTGCTTTGTATGATAAACCACTTATAATGAATTGTGAAAATGTACTTCATCAATTTGTGCACTTTTCTTTTAGTATATATATTTTCTCCTGAATATATGTTTTATTTTTCAGTTATACCAATATAATGATACTAATGACAAAGCTAAGCTGACAGACTATAGCAGTGACAGTACATCCTGGAGGATATTTGACTTTTCTAGGGATATGTTTAACTGGACAAACCTCATCAAGTTTTCGTCAGATAATAACATCGTTTTTCACGTTCAGAACACAGGAAAAGTAGAGGATCAGAGTATTAATAATGGATCCTTACAGTTTTCAGTAGGTTTAAGAATGTTTACTACATTTAATAGAATGAAGACAACAAAAATGACGATTTCCTTTAAAAAGCCATTACCACAAAAAAGCAACATAATATTTCCCGTTTCACATTTGATTGTCTATGACTCAATTTTTGTATTTTCAAACAAACTATAAGGATTTGAAAGAAATTAGTCAACATTTCTCCCATGAAACAGCAACAGACCTCTCAAAACAACAAACCAAAAAAGTATCTTAAACAATACGTCATGTATGTTAAATGAAACTAACCAATAATTATAGTATAACTAATGAGGGGTGGCAAATATCAATTTTAATGTCACGAGTCTCGAATAATGCCAGGATTAAACAAGTTCGCGGAACAGGAGTTGAATCCCCTAGCGTTATTCAACACGAGTGACATTAAATTGATATTCGCCACCCCAAATTAGTTATACTATTTATTATATAGATAATTTTAAAAAATGTGACTAATAGATCATCAAAATAATGAAAACGAAAGGAGTTATTGATTGATGAATTGTGTATTGCGCACTAATCTATGTTAGGTATTTTTCTCGGGAAACTTCACGAGGGTTAGATAAATTGGCACGCGAGTTAGATAAATCCTGTAATTAACTCCCTGAAAATCTAGAAATTTATTTAACTCGGAAATCACGATATTTCACCTATATCTATATAATAAGATAAAAAATATCAATGTTGTCATTTTTATACTTAGCATAGATTGTATAGCTTTAACCACATTATATAAGCGGAAGCAGCATAGCCAGTTAACAGCTAAAATAAATTTTAAATTTTTTCCTTTAGAGTCTTTCCCAATGTATGTCAAGTCATTAATTACAAACCAATCAGCTTAGAAATAAAAAAAAATACATATTTGAATTAAATTTTGCACATGCTACCTTTGAATGAACTACATTGTCAACCAATACATAAAGTAGGGAATTCCCAGATAAACCAAGTCTGTGACTAGCCAATTTTAGATTCAAGATTTCAGGTATGTGACATCAGATAAAAGTCATAGCAAAATTTTTCACATGCCCAGGTTCTAACTTTGTCAATAGTTAAACATTTGATTGTTACAAAAGTAGAATTGAGAAAGCATTATTTTAAAAAACCTATATAATGCAAGATCTTTGTTTTCCAGATTAGTTTCTTTGATGGGGCAGACAGGGCTTCAGAATTGCCACATCTACAATACAGTGAAGATATTTGTCAGTTTGACTTCCTCCTTAAAGACATAGACACAACTAATATGTCATTGGCCAGGTTTGGGCTTGAAGCAGTCATGTTCAGTTCTGATAAGAAAGAAGGAGGGATGAAATTTTATGAAACTAAATCTATTGATGATGAATATACACCAGGAGTTTTTAAGGTACATGCATGTACATTTAAAGATGACATTACAAAACAAAAAGTGTAATGTTTTTGTTTTTTTTTGTAATTACCTCAAATATTTCATTAAATATTGTCACCTATGTTGCCAATTTGTGAAAGAAGCAAAGGTGAACCAATAAGGAAATCAAATGTTGTAAATTCCAAATTGGCAAACACAAATTCGTTAGACTTAATAGCATAAATAAACAGCAAACAAACTAAAGCACAAATTGCAACCAAAACACAACCAGTAACATGAACTCAAGTCAAACAAGAGAAAACTCAGGTCTATGAAGTTCCTGTTTGCTATAACACACCTGTTGCCAAAAATCGACATAATGTTTAAAATAAAAAATCAGGTCTAGGAGTAGAGTCACTCCCTACTGTCTGATTTCTAGTAATTATTTACTTTATTCATGTGAATTTATCCTAAAAAAATTCTATACAAGTAATTTTGTGTTCATGTCAGGTCATTGAGATCAATCAATATTACAATTTACAAACGTACCTCTAGTTCCATAATTGATTGCATATTAACACAAATTGAAATCATCTTCGTTAAGAAATACATATTTTGATTGAAATGCTTTATAGCCTCCCCAACTATCTAAAATTGTAATACATGTATAAGGTTTAATTAATATTATTTGTGGTGTACAAGTTTACTTGGTTTTCATTGAGCCACTTCATGCACTTAGCCACTAAACTGATAGTTGAACAAAGTTGTAAATATAACAACTGATTTCTTCCAGCAAACCACAAAACTAAAATAGTTTGTGAAACTGTCTTTTGAGAAAACATTAAAATAAATGAACGCACAGAATGTGGTTATATAAATTTTATTTCCGGTCTTGAGCATTTTTCTTAAAGCTTCACCTTCATTATAGTTTACTTATCACTTTGATTTTAGATTGGAATTTGTTTCATTATATAGATATCTAATTGGTTGACAAGACCAGAAAATGAAGAACAAGGAGCTTTCTTACAACATAAACCTGTATGCTATATCAAACCTAAACGTGAAAGAGCTGCCGGCACATATGTCAGAGGGTACGGTCTGACAGATACTATCAAGCAGGAGGAGTTATTGACGGAGAGTGCTCTCCTCTCATATTTTGGGAAAAAAGATATGGACATGCAGCTAAGAATGTATGCTTCAAATTTCTCATTTGGCCTTAGCCAAGATGGTACATTTACAAAAAGTAATTACACAGTGTGGTAAGTAATTATTAATTGTACATGAACAATGTATATCAAATTATGTACAATGTATATTTAACATATCATATAGTTTCTAACATGCACAATTTTGTAAAATGAATTCATTTATTTTCGTGGGTACCAATTTTCATGGTTTGATGAAAAATGATCAGTTCGTGTTGGTTTCAAATTTCTTGGATGAAGGCCACCAACGAAAACCATGAAATTGATACCCCACGAATAATAATGAAACCACAGTATTCATAATATTATACATTTGATTTATTTGCAAACAAAACAGGAATGACTGTGTGCAGTTTTTTCCTTGTTGATGGTATGATACCAGTCATTTCAATATTTTGGTTTGTAACAGTCAACCACAAAAGAACACAAAGAAATGTGTTTTACAATGATTTCTTTTAGCAACATCTGCAAACCACAAGATTACTTTGCTTAATTCGTATATTATTTTATTTTTGCAGGACTGCTTCATTAGGTTATGGTAAAGCTCCAGCTGATGTTGCTTAATACCCCTTTTATATCTTTATTATTTGCAGGACTGCCTCATTAGGTTATGGTAAATCTCAAGCTGATATTGATATCTCTATATATCTTTATTATTTGCAGGACTGCTTCATTAGGTTATGGTAAAGCTCCAGCTGATGTTGCTTAATACTCCTATATATCTGTATTATTTGCAGGACTGCTTCATTAGGTTATTTTAAATCTCAAGCTGATTTTGCTTAATACCCCTATATATCTTTATTTTTGCAGGACTGCTTCATTAGGTTATGGTAAAGCCCCAGCTGATGTAGTGTCGTCATTAGTGATAGGGGTTATATCAGCCGGTCTAGGTATTCCTGTAGTTCTCATCTTATTTGGTGGACTGTTTGTGTGCTTAAAGAAGAGGAGTGACCCAAAACTTGTTGACAATGTTGTTGCTAGTATGCCGGTTAACTAGTTCCATATTTTGAATTTTTTTAGACATATTAGATATGTAATAATGCATGAAAGATATTATGCATGAAACATGTATTTCCATTGGAATCTGTGATAACATTTGTATTTGATCATTCTGTTATTCTCATTTATTCATGTCATAAGGAAAGGTTAAATTTAATGCATGTAACAAAATTTATAGATGAAGCAAGTTCTTTTGTATGGTCTTGAAAGAGTGACTTTCAGTTTTGGTTGGAAAAATATTGAAATGTGTTGTAGGGAGACAATTTATTCAAAATACTCAATTACGGTAAATTCTGATATAATGTGCTTTTTTTTATACTGTCAAGTACATTTTGTATTTTCAGCATTATTTTGTATACTTTTCATTGTTTGAATCTTTGTTGTTAGATATAGCATCAAATTATATTAAATGTATATGATTGTTTGTGTAAATGAATAATACAAAGATACCTTTGAAATTCTAAAACCATATACCTGGTAAAATATTTTGAAATTTTTACAGAGTCCATGACATAATATTTTGTGCTTTTACAAAAAAATGTACATATATTTATTACATTTAAAGAATTGGTTAAGATTCAATATCAGTATTCTTTTTACAAAAAGTACTTATTGCAATGTAGAGTTCTATTCATGATTGTCTTTCTTATTATGCTTGCTTGTTGTACCTTTTGTATAATACATTGATTTTCTATAATACAATGTTATCAACTTCTGAGCTAAGAGCCTCGTTAATTGTAATTATAAGCAAATCTTAAGATTTTATGATTACCTGTTTCCCTAAGAATCAAACAGGTGATGATTTACGATTAAAATAAGTCATGTTTCAGTTCAAAATGGTCACTGGTTTATAAAAACAATAACCTTTTGTATCAACAATGTTATATATAAGAAATAAATTAAACATAGAATGCATTTTAAAATCTGAAAAGCACCCAAGAAAAGGAAAAGGTTAAAAGATGCATTCCATTCCATTACAAATTAATTTTGACTTAAAAAAAAACAACAAAGAAATTTTTCTTGTTAGATTTTTGGTTATATTTGTTTTACCATAAATCATCATTGCTATTGAGCTTGTGTTGTATTAATAAATATGACTTCTCATGAGTGATTATAAGATATTATATGGTTCAAAATATTTCTTTGCTTTGTTTTACTGGTAATTTTGAATACATTTGTAATTTAATAAAATGTTTATCATGATAGATAAACTGTAATGTTACTTTTATATGAATATACAATACTACATCCACTTCTTGACAGAGGATGAAACATATTTTTTATGTCTCATCAGTATTGTGATCAATGTGTGCTTGTTTTCGTTTTTCTGTTATTTTTATCATTATTCATTGGGTACCAAATTCTTTGTGGTTATCATTGGTGAGAGTCAGTAAACAAAATATAAAGAATCCATGAGATGTGCATTTAACATTGATTCCATTCTAGCGCCATACACAAACTACTTAACTAAATCAAAATTTCATCTGGAAGGAAACCATGGAAAATGATGCCAACAAAATTCTGTAAACATATTTAAAATTTTCATGGTAGTTAATTTTCACACATTCAATCCAAATGCTTTTTATGGGGCATTAGTTTTCAACCCACCATTTCTTTTGAAATGCCTGTACCAAGTCAGGTCCTTTGTGATCTTCAGTTCCTCTATGCCTTTGCCTTGTTTTTTCTTTACTTCTTGGATATATGAGTTTGATCATCCCAGTTTGGTAGGTTTGTTGTTACCTTTATTTCATGGATTTCAACTATCATTCTTTGATTTACATATAATAATAGAATATTCTGGTAAAAAAAAATTGTGACGATTTTTATTGACTGCAAATATTGTAAAAATAAGTACATCAAGAAAATTACTATGTCTAAGGTTAATGTCAGAATCAACAGTAATTGTTAGTTTGTTTGTTATACTGAATTTTACTTTGACATTTCAATTGTTTATATATAAATATTTTCAAATGTTGTATATTTACATCCTTATATGCCAACATTGTAGAAAATTCTATTGATATGTACATGTACATGTATCCACAAGAATCAATATTTAATTATGAACAGGCAGTATTTTTGCTTATTACTCATATTTTTTTTTCATTTTCATATGATTTATAATGTATATTGAAATAATTCAGTATTGTTCTTGAAATATGATTTTTATTCATCCATTGATTCAAATATAATAGATTTCTTTAAAAAAGTATTAAATAGTTACATTTCAAAATTAATTAGGCTGCTTATTGATACAAAAAGTTGCTTGGATAATAAAAAAAGTTTCAATTAAGTACATTGATTTTTACCTTGATTCTGAGCTTTTAAACATTACAAAACTACTGGTTGGATATTTAATGTCTTTTTATTTGGTACTTACTTATTTTGATAATGCTATAGCTAAATTAGGTATACATGTATAAAGTTGAAGGCTGTAGTTGTAATAATGTAAGAAGTTATTATTTTCTTTAAATGCAACTGATGAATAATGTAGTAACACACAATTACAAAATTGGGCTACAAAGGACATCGAATGATTTAATAAAAAAAAAATCTTTGTATATTTCTTACATTGTAATCAAATATTCCTAATTTCTTCTTCTATTACATACATTTTGTAACTTATTCTTCATAATACTGCTTGCTGTCTTGTGATAGCTGTGGATATTTAATTGATGATGGTTTTAACTTTGTGGAAGTTTTTTTTCACATACTCATATTTATCTTTCATTTATGTTTTCAATTTCTTTATTTCATATAAATCTTTTTAATGCAAATTCTGTTTAAATTTTATTGTTATTTTTGTATTAAATTCAAAGTTTGAAAAGATTTTTACATGATTGTGTTGACTTTTTCCAAACATTTGGTTTTTTTGTTTGTTTCGCCCTTGGAGGTCAAGTGATAGAAATTAATGAGATGTGGAATAAGTGTAGGCGACACAGCCCACAATCAAGGGGCAATTCAGAAAAACCACAATAGACAACGCCAGCAGCCTTCAACAAGGCCATTTGGCACTGCTCGCAGTTCTGCCATTGGTCCATGGTCTAAATAAAATGCATATAATTCAAATCCAGTTCTGAAACAGGATTTGCTTTTGTTCTGACATCAACATTAACATTTAGATGAAATGATGTGTCATTTCAAAACTCTAGGGGACCAACCATTTAACCTGAAAGGGGGGGCTTGATTTTTAGCTCACTTGACCCGAAGGGTCATGTGAGCTATTGTCATCGTTAATTGTCCGTCGTCCGTCCGTCCGTTAACTTTTCTTCAAAGATCTTCACCTCTGAAACTACTGAAGGGATTGCATTGAAACTTTGTATACTTGATCTTTAGGATGTCCTCTACCAAGTTTGTGAATTATATACATGTTGACAAACCAACATGACCGCCGTTGCTAAAAATAGAACAGGGGGGGGGGGTCAGACCATTGTTTTTGGCTTATAACTCGAAAAGTATTAGAGATAGAGAAAATCCGAAGCAACCGTCCTTGTTCTGCATCAAAAGCTTTACAAATCTCTCCATTGAGTCAAAATTGTGAAACAACTCCTTTTAGGAGTTATTGCCCTTTAATCGTCAAAATTGACCATTTATGCAGTTTTTGGACAATATCTTGAAAACCGTTAGAGCTAGAGGAAAAGTTAGCATTGTAGAATTGTTAAGCTCATTAAGATCTACAAATATGATTTCAGGGTCAAAATTGTCAGATCAGCCATTTAAGAGTTATTCCCCTTTTACTGTTTTTTATACGACCGCACAAAAATTGCGGACGTATAATGGTATGATGCTGTCGTCGTTGTCGTTGTTGTTGTTGTCTGTTAACTTTAGTGTATACACGATAACTTTAGTTCTAGTCATTCAAATGCAATTAAATTTGACAATAATATTTCTTACTATTAAAGGATGGATGGGATTGATTTTGGGAGTCCCCCCTTTTTTCGTTTAGAAATAAGGGCCAAAAGGGGCCAAAATTGCAACTTTTTTATGTTCATACAATAACTTTTTCAAAAATCTCCTCTGAAAGTACTGAACAGAATTCGATGAAACTTGGTATGATTGATCATTAGGGTGTCCTGCACTAAAGTTGTGTTTCGATTTATGATTTGTCAAATAAAAAATGGCCACCGTGGCTAAAAATAGACCAGGGGGTCAGACGACTGTTTTTTGCTTGTAATTCAAAAAGTATAAGAGATAGATGAAACCTGATGCCACCCTACTGCTTCAGGATCAAAAGTTCTATGAATGTCTCCATTTGGTCGAAGTTGTCAGATGACCCCTTATAGGGGTTACAGCCCCTTAAAGGTGAAAAATAGCATTTTTTCATGTTTTTGTCCTATTGTATGAAAACTATTGCAGATAGCAAAAAGCTGTTGCTTGCTTAATTGTTCAGCTCATTTAGCTCTACAAAAGTCTCCATAGGGTCGAAGTTGTCAGATGACCCCTTATAGGGGTTACGGCCCCAAAAGGGGCCAAAATCGAAACATTTTTATTAGTGGACCGAGTTAAAAAAAAATTTTGCATGTTTGTTCTTGTCAAATAGTGGATGCAAAATTGAGAATTAATTTTTGCTACCCCATCTTTTTCCCCTCATTATGTAATTAGGGGCCAAAAGGGACCAAAATCGACATTTTTTTACTTGTGATCCGATTTTGAAATTTTTTTTTGCATGTTTGTTTTTGTCTAATAGTGGATACAAAATTGAGAATTAATTTTTGCGACCCCCCCTTTCCCCCTTATTATGAAATTAGGGGCCAAAATCGAAACTTATCTATTTGTGGTCTGTCTTTGATCTCCTTTCGAAAAAAAATTCCTTTTAAAATGTGAATTTAGAAAGTCCACCAAAAGCTGCATGTGTCAAAAACCTTTGTCAGTCCACCATGGGCTGCATATGTCCAGAGCAATTGCCTATCCATATTGGGCCTAAAACGTACAGGGTTCAACATGTTGCGGTCGTATCATGCTGCGCTCGGCAAAGCTTTTTATTTTCCATCAATTTTAACTGATTTTAAAAAATCTTCTTCTCTGAAACCACTGAAGGGATTGCTTTGAAACTTGGTACACTTGATCTTTAGGATGAGTCTACCAAGTTTGTGAATTATATACATGTCGACCAACCAACATGGCTTTACTTCCGGCAAAGATGGTGGAAGCACAGAATTTTTAGCACTGAACTTTTATCCATTTTACAATTACCCGAGTGTTTTACCAGCACCTGCATATAGTGTATAGCATCAGCACCCCTTTTAACGACATCGAAATGAACTTTTAAATCATTTTTACCGTTTTTATACACCGATACCACACGTTTTAGTTTGACCCCATCGGCGCCATCTTGTCATTGAACTGTTTTTATCGTTTTATCAGCCTTTGAACTTTTAGTCCTTTTTTAACAGTTAATTTTAATTGTGTGATATCTGACGGGTGGTCTTGTCCCTGCTCTCATTGTACAATACTATGGAGGTTCGTCGCAGCAGTAGACAGAGGTGTGCACCTAACCCATTCACACCCACACGAACATTAAACACTAGAAGTGGCTCCTACAGCAAATGTGATAACAATGTGACCAAGTCTATCTCAGCACCATACAAACTCAACACCAAGAAAGCCATCTCATCAAAAATTGATGCTGCTGACCGACCCAAACAAATGAAAATTGAACTGAAACATCACAATTTAGTTATCGAGTTAACTGCAGCTTGCTATGAAGAATTTAAAAGAGCCATACTTGGATGTCTTGTCAATAGAAACATTGCATACGAAATAACCAACAAAACTGACAAGGTGGGGTTAACCATCGAAGAACTCATTTCAGTGAAGGACACAAGGAAGCGACAGCTATATAAAATTAACTGTTATAACACAAGTAGTCGAGTCATGATCAACGGTGAGCGATATGATGAATTCATAAACACCATCTTACCAGATGTCATAGACATTTTAAGAGAAGTTCAACACTTTAGTCATCTAAACTCTCAGATCAAGGAAGTATGTACTCAGTATCTGAAAACCATGAAGGACAATACACTCAACCCAGACAATAGGGGTCCTGTTCCAACTAAGACTATCCTACCAGCTACCTCAAACACCGAAAACATAAGCGTGAATACTCCAAGGGACTCATTGGATAACACCAGGGTCACTCCAACAACAACCAGTACAAGGTCCATACAAAGTCACGATGCAGATAAATATGCAACATGCCCGGTGTGTAACAAGTACTGCCAGGAAAAATCTGTAGAATGTAATACATGTATGTTTTGGTTTCATTATGAATGTCTATCATTAACTTTAGCAGATATCGCTACTATAGAGAATACAAGCTCACTTTATAACTGTACAGGGTGTACTGCAATGAATGACTTTATAGATATGGAAACTGTCATTACCCGCAAAGACGAATCTAGTCAACCAAAACCATCACAAACCAATGAAAAGGTGCCTGCGATACCACCACCACCTTCAGTACATAGCACCACTTCACCTGTCATACCAGTGGCTTCACCAATTCCAGCACAACATGTAAGCTCCAATCACAATACTGATATAAGTACCAGAGGCCGTCAATATACCACCACTGTCACTACAACTTCAAGCGTCCCTACCGTGTCAATACGCTGTACTCCGATGACTACCACAAATATCACAAATACTACTCTTATGAACTCTGATTGTGAGATGGTACACAAGTCTGAACTAGACAAGAGGGAGAAAATGCTCAAAAGTGCAGAGAGTAAATTGAAGAAGACTGAGACTGACCTCATTCAAAATAAGAAACAGCTAGCCACTGCAAAATCTTTCATTGCACAACTAGAAACCAAGTATAAAGAGTTGGAGGACTCGAACCGAATTCTAAAGAGAAAACTCCTACTCCTAGAAAATGTAAACAAGACAACTGGAAACAATCACCCTGATCCAATAAGTACCGGCCAGGGAAACAACTGTAATATGATTAATGACAATAGAATAAGACAACTAGAGCTGGACAACATACGAATTGCATGTAGAATGGAGAATCTAGAAACGCAACTAAGAATTGATAAATTATCCTCAAAAATTGATTCACTCATCACAGCGAACCCTCAATATGCATCAAGTAGTATTCCAGTTGCGAATTTATCACAACAAGTCTACAGTACAACACCATCACATGTAGCCACAGTGGGCCCAGACATAACACATGAAGCTCCTGCCAGTGCAACAAACACTCCCAGTGACCCTTCACCTGATGTCAGTTCTATCCCACCAAACACAGTCGAGTCACAACCTTCAGACCATAATGAACATATAAATACTGAGGAGAGAAAGGAAATACAATGCAACCATACAAACTCCACCAATCAGAAGAGTAATCAGTCTTTTTTATGGAATGCTCCACAGTTAATCAAGCCTCCTTGGAATTCGACGGCACAACCAATGCCTCTAGCAGTACTGCCGCCTCCATGCCACCAACAGGTAATTCCACAGCAGTTAATCAAGCCTCCTTGGAATATGATGGTACAACCAACGCCACCAACAGTGCTGCCGCCTCCATACCACCAACAGGTAATTCCACAGCACACCCCCATGTTGCTGACACCTGTTCCAGGGAGACAACTCATGACAGTCCCAATGAGACAGATAGTACCAGCACCAATGACACACACACTCAAAGTACCAGGAGGAAGATCAGGGCGGTATCATATAATATAGAAGGCTTCAGGTCCAGCAAACCCTACCTAGATCTGTTACAGAAATCAGCTGATATAATCATCCTTCAAGAACACTGGCTTTTCAATTTTGAAACTCAAGATTTACAAGACTTCCTATCGAATTATGTCTGTCACGTTAAATGCATAGATGACCCAAATCCAATCTCGCCACTACAACGACCAAGGGGTATGAATGGCACAGCAATTTGTTTTCGGACAGATATGGCAAACTCAATAGAAATAAAACCTGATGGATCCACAAGAATTAATGTTGTTAAGATACTGACAGAACCAAAGCCCATCTTATTGATTGGTGTATACCTACCGTGCAGGGGAGGATCCAATGCAGATACAAATTACACAGAATGTCTAGATGAATTGACAGAGATCCTGACAAAGTATAAACCTACCTGTGAATGCATAATAATGGGAGACATTAATGCAAGCCTTAAAAAGGACAAGCCAAACAGCAGAGATAAATTGTTTTTAGATTTTATGAATGAACACTGTCTTACATTACCAAAGAATATACAGAATATCTGTACCTATTTTCATCCTAGTGGGAAGAGCTCTACACAAATTGACTACGCCATTCAGACTGAGCAAAACCTCATCTCAGATTACAAGACACTGGAGCGACACCACTTAAACACTTCACAGCATGACCCTGTCCTGATTACCATACCAGTATGTCTGAAGCTCCTTAACAATAAGCCACAACACAGTAACTCATCACAGAGGGTAAACTGGAACAAGGTTAACATTCAGGAATACCAGGATCTTGTCTCCACACTGACCAGGGATGTTGAATTAGAACTTGAGAACCCAACAGCCAGTCAGATCTCAAATGCCACCAGTCATATATGCGCCATTCTTGACACAGCTGCTAGATCCTGCTCTCGACAGAAGTCCCGTAAAAATACCAAGATTAAACGCAAAAGGCTATGGACACCAGAAATCAAGGAAGCATGTAAACGAAGTAAAGAAAAATTCTGGATATGGAAAGAGAATGGTCGACCAAACAACCCAGATGCCAAATCCTTTGTCGAGATGAAATATGCAAAAAGAAATTTACGATCAGCCCAACGACAGCAGGAAGCACTCCAAAGAAAGTCTAAATACGAAGCTCTTATGAATGCGCACGAGGGTGACCAGTCATTATTTTTTAAACTGATATCAGAGCAAAGGAGAGATGAGTCAGGCAAAACAACACACCTCACTATTAACAACACAGTGTTGACTTCTGATGATGAAATCAAAGATGGATGGGTTGAATACTTTTAAGACCTAGGAAAACCTAACTATGTTGAGAATACCTACACCAAACAAGTAGAGTTAGACCATATGATACTTGAAGAGATTTGTTCCATAGATCAGTCATCTGTACTTGCTGTTGATGAATCACAGATTGTTAAAGTCTTATCGGAACTGAAAAATGGAAAAGCTGCCGACGGAACCGGTATCACCAGTGAACATCTGAAATACGGCGGCCATGCGGTGGTGGACATACTTACCAAACTCATCAACTCCATCTTTAGATCCTGTATGCTACCAGAACTCTTTAAACTTGGGCTGGTGAGTCCAATATACAAGAAAAAAGGCAAACCAATTGATAATCCTACGTCATATAGAAAGATCACCGTGTCTAACACCATCAACAAAGTAATGGAGAAGCTACATCTCAATGCCAACTCAGAGAAGATACTTGAAGCACAGAATCCCCTACAAAAAGGCTTTACCTCTGGTGTATCTTCAAACGTTGCTGCCGTCATTGTTAAAGAACTGATGGCTGAAGCCAAGGACTCAAAATCTGCCATAGCACTAGCCTTCTTGGATGCCCAACAAGCCTTTGACAGAGTGTGGCACAGCTCTATGCTACGACGATCATTCCAAGCTGGAATTGAGGGAAATGACTGGATGATCCTCAATATGTGGTATAAAGAACTTATGTCGCAAGTAAAGTGGAAAGGCAGCATCTCAGACCCATTCCGAGAAAGCCAAGGTGTCCGACAAGGAAGTGTCTTGTCACCTTCTGCCTACAAACTGTTTATCAACCCATTTCTCAACCTACTACAAGCCCAAGGCCTTGGATGTCATATTGGTACAGTCTATTGTGGTACTCCAACAGTCGCCGACGACGTCTGCCTAGCCTCCTTCTGCCCATATGAACTGCAGACGATGCTGAGCCTCCAGGAAGATTTCTCAAACAAAGAAAACTACATCGTTAGTCAGTCAAAGTCAGTGGTACTGAAAGTTGGTCAACTAGATTCAGCAGACTTCACTCTCAACAACACACCACTACATCAACCAGACAGTGCTGTTCATCTTGGTATAACCAGAGACTCAAAGTCAAAATTTGGGACCTCTTCAACTGTTATGGAACGTATAAAGACAGCTAGACGTGCAGCCTACGCCATGATGGGAGCTGGCCTCCACGGACTTAATGGTCTTAACCCTACAGTGACCATCCGTCTCATCCGTACTTACATAGTTCCTCGACTGATATATGGCCTAGATGCAGTACGCCTTCTAGCAAAGGACCTCGAACTTGTTTCTCAACATCATAGAAAACTTTTAAAACAGATCCAACACCTACCTGAAAGGTCACCAACTTCAGCAACTTACCTACTGCTTGGGGAGGCACCTATCCAGTCAGAAATACACAAACGGATTTTAACCCTATTTGGCAACATCATCAGAAATTTTGGCTCTACAGAATACAAACTAGCCTGGAGACAGCTGTCATTGAAATCTAGTACATCAAACAGTTGGTTTGCAATGGTTCGTGAAATCTTACAGTTCTACAACCTACAGTCAGCATATGACCTTCTTGAAAACCCCCCTGGCAGATTCACCTGGAAAGAACTAGTCTCAAGAACAGTGAATGAGTACTGGGAACGTAAACTTAAAGAGGAGGCCAAACAGAAGACATCTCTTAAATATCTTAATATTGATTCCCTCACTATCGGGAAATCTCATCTACTCTGGGAAAGTGCAGGCTCAGACACAACATCAATACTGAAATCAGCCATCAAATGTAAGCTACTATTAGGAGTTTACATACTACAGTCAAACAAGCACAAGTTCAACCAATATGAGGTGAGCTCTACTTGTCCACTCTGTAACGATGGGGAAGAAGACAGGGTTCACTTTCTGACACAGTGTTCTGCAACCAGTGGTACACGCAGACCCTTCATCAACAGTCTCCAGCTGACAATTCAAGAAGTAAATGGGGAACTCATAGATAGAATCAGACAGGACCCTATACTACTGACCCAACTCATACTGGATTGTACTGCATTCAACTTCACAGACCCACAGTTACAACGCAAAATCGAAAGTATCAGTAGAGGACTGTGCTACGCCCTACATATCGCACGCTGCAGGATCATAGACATTCATTTCAAATAAGCCCCCTTGTATTCACAATGAGAAGTAGGGACCACCCCACCCTGTATGATTTCATTTATTATTATCCAGACTAGTAAAACTTCCTATTATAAGGAGTGCTGATGTACCTCCTGTTCACCAGATAGTGGTGGAATATACGACGACAACAACAACACCAACAACAACAACAACATGGCTACCATTGCTAAAAATAGAACAGGGGGGTCAGACAATTGTTTTTGGCTTATAATTCGAAAGTATAAGAGATAGAGAAAATCCGAAGCAACTTTTTAGCTCACCTGACCTGAAGGGTCAGGTGAGCTATTGTCATCGTTAAGCGTCCGTCGTCCGTCCGTCGTCCGTCTGTCCGTTAACTTTTCTTCAAAGATCTTCTCTGAAACCACTGAAGGGATTGCATTGAAACTTGGTATACTTGATCTTTAGGATGTCCTCTACCAAGTTTGTGAATTATATATATGTCGACAAACCAACATGGCCGCCGTTGCTAAAAATAGAACAGGGGGGTCAGACCATTGCTTTTGGCTTATAACTCAAAAAGTATAAGAGATAGATAAAATCCGAAGCAACCTACCTTGTTCGGCATCAAAAGCTCTACAAATCTCTCCATTGAGTTGAATAGAAGAAAATGAGATGTGGAATAAGTGTACGCGACACAACCTACATTTTAAACGTATATTTTAAATATCCACAATGGAAAACAGCCAGCAGCCTTCAATGTGACCAGCGGTCGCTGCTCGCTGTTTTTCAATTGGCCCCTGGATTGAAAATAAAATACATATTATTCAAGCCCAATCCCAAAGTGCATTGAAAGACCCTCTTCTTGACAAAAAAAAAACAAATAACATAAATTCGACTAATACAAACATAAGCTTTGATAAAGATTCCTGGCTTAGGACAGGCACATTAAAATGTGGCGGGGTTAAACTAGTTTTTTGGCGCCAACCTTCCCCCTAATGATAATCAATAACAAAGCACAAACTAACACACAGTAAAAATCAAATCGATAGAAGTTCAATTCAACAAGAGAGTATCTGAGGACAACAAGTAATTAACGGGACGTAAAGATACTCTCTTGAGAACACTACTGACAGCTAGCTAAGAAGCATCCATCGACTGATGTAAAAAAAATCAAGTATGTCGATTTTAAATCCGACACAACACGTCAAACAAGTTGTGTAACGACTCATTATAGGAGTAATTGCCCTTTAATCATCAAAATTGACCATTTTTGCAGTTTTTGGACTATATCTTGAAAACAGTTAGAGCTAGAGGAAAAGTTAGTATTGTAGAATTGTTAAGCTCATTGAGATCTACAAAAATGATTCAGGGTCTAAATTGTCAGATCAGCCATTTAAGAGTTATTCCCCTTTAACTGTTTTTTTTTCCATTAATTTACACTGATTTTTAAAAATCTTCTGCTCTGAAACCACTGAAGGGATTGCTTTGATACTTGGTATACTTGATCTTTAGGATGTCCTCTACCAAGTTTGTGAATTATATATATGTCGACAAACCAACATGGCTGCCGTTGCTAAAAATAGAACATGGGGGTCAGACAATTGTTTTTGGCTTATAACTCAAAAAGTATAAGAGATAGATAAAATCCGAAGCAACCTTCCTTGTTCAGCATCAAAAGCTCTACAAGTCTCTAAATTGAGTTGAAGTTGTGAAACGACTCCTTATAGGAGTTATTGCCCTTTAATCATCAAAATTGACCATTTTTGCAGTTTTTGGACTATATCTTGAAAACAGTTAGAGCTAGAGGGAAAGTTAGCATTGCATAATTGTTAAGCTCATTGAGATCTACAAAAATGATATCAGGGTCTAAATTTTCAGATCAGCCATTTAAGAGTTATTCCCCTATAACTGTTTTTTTCCATTAATTTACACTGATTTTCAAAAATCTTCTTCTCTGAAACCACTAAAGGGATGGCTTTGAAACTTGGTACACTCGATCTTTAGGATGTCCTCTACCAAGTTTGTGAATTATATACATGTCGACCAACCAACATGGCCGCCATTGCTAAAAATAGAACAGGGGGGTCAGACCATTGTTTTTGGCTTATAACCCGAAAAGTATAAGAGATAGAGAAAATACGAAGCAACATTTCTTGTTCAG
Organism: Arcuatula senhousia; assembly: GCA_963971305.1. Classification (NCBI taxonomy): domain Eukaryota; kingdom Metazoa; phylum Mollusca; class Bivalvia; order Mytilida; family Mytilidae; genus Arcuatula; species Arcuatula senhousia. Next base: position 44,069,939 of record OZ020305.1, on the reverse strand, counting down.
CATAAAAAGGTCTTTATAGGAGTTATTGCCCTTTAACTGTTTTTTTTTCTGTTAAGTTAAACTGATTTCCAAAAATCTTCTCTGAAACCACTGAAAGGATTGTTTTGCAACTTTGTATACTTGAAAGTTTGTGAAATTTATTTTAACTTTGGCATAAGAGATCAGGTGAGCGATTCAGGCTCCTGGGAGCCTCTAGTTTTTTTATAAATTTAAAATGATTTCCAAAAATCTTCTCTGAAACCATTGTAAGGATTCTTTTGCAACTTTGTATACTTTTTGAATGCGTTGTTACAGAGTTTTTAGCTGACATAACCCGAAGGGTCATGTGAGCTATTGTCATCGTTAAGCGTCTGTCGTCCGTCCGTCGTCCGTTGTCCATTAACTTTTCTTCAAACATCTTCTTCTCTGAAACCACTGATGGGATTGCTGAGAAACTTTGTAAACTTGATCTTCAGGATGTCCTCTGCCAGGTTTGTGAAATTTGTGAACGTCAACGAACCAACATGGCCGCCGTTACTAAAAATAGAACAGGGAGGGGGGGTCAGACCATATTTTTTAGCTTATAGCTCAAAAGGTATAAGAGATAGAGAAAATCCGAAGCAAATTACCCTCTTCAGTATCAAAAGCTCTACAAAACTGTCCATTGAGTAAAAGTTGTGGGACAACTCTTTATAGGAGTTATTTCCCCTTAATCGTAAAAATTGACCATTTTCACAGTTTTTGGACTTTAACTTGAAAAGTAAGTGCTAGAAGAAATGTTAGCATTGCAAAATTGTTCAGCTTATTGAGAGCTTCAAAAATGATTTCAGGGCCAAAATTTTCAGGTCAACCGTTTAAGAGTTACCCCCCTTTAACTGATTTTTCTATCAATTTTAACTGATTTTTAAAAATCTTCTCTGAAACCACTGGTGGGATTGCTTTGAAACTTTGTACACTTAATCTTTAGGATGTCCTCTATCAAGTTTGTGAAATTTGTGAACGTCGACCAATCAACATGGCCGCCGTTTCTAAAGATAAAACAGGGGGGCCAACCATAGTTTTTAGCTTATAGCTCAAAAAGTATACAAGATAGAGAAAGGGGTCAGACCATAGTTTTTAGCTTATAGCTCAAAAAGTATACGAGATAGAGAAATTCCGAAGCAATCTTCCTTCTTCAGTATCCAAAGCTCTACAAAACTCTCCCATTGAGTCAAAGTTGTGGGACGACTCCTTGTAGGAGTTATTTCCCCTTAATCATCAAAATTGACCATTATCACAGTTTTTGGACTTTATCTTAAAAGCCATAAGAGTTACAGGAATAGTAAACATTGTTCAGCTCATTAAGATCTACAAAAATGATTTCAGGGTCAAAATTGTCAGATCATCCTTTTAAGTGTTTTCAATCAATTTTAACTTAAAATGTTTGTGTTTTTGGTTTTTTTTTCAAATGGAAAGCTTTGTAACTTTGTATTCTTGGTCTTAAAAGTGTTTTCTATCCTAACTAGTTTCTTTAATGTTACTTACCAAGTACATTTAGACCATGTTGAACACTAGGTAAGAGGCTTTAGCATAAGAGATCAGGTGAGCGATTCAGGCTCCTGGGAGCCTCTAGTTTTCAAAGGGAAAGCTTTGTAACTTTGTATTCTTGATCTTAAAGGTGTTATCTACCCTAACTAGTTACTTACCAAGTACATGTAGACCATGTTGCACACTAGTTAAGAGGCTTTAGCACAATATATCAGGTGAGCGATTCAGGCTACTGGGGGCCCCTAGTTGGCTTATATAACGAAAACTATAGCAGATAAAGAAATGAAAATTATTTCTGAAAGAGAAAAGCTGTTGCTTGCTTGAATGTTCAGCTTATTTAGATCTACAAAGTTCTTCATAGGATTGACATCAAGACCAAGTGAGCGATTCAGGCTCCTGGGAGCCTATTGTTCATCTCTAAAACCACTTGACGAAATAGAACCAAACTTAGTATGATTCCTCAACAAAAAATCATTTGGATTTTTGAGTACTCAAAAAGAAGTATGGTAGTTGTTGCTGTACAACGTCATGGGGTTAAAGATATTGAAATTAGAGATAAGACTATAACAGATATGACTTTTAATGAATCTGATTGATCTCAAGCCATCAAAACAAAAATTCTACAAACTTCTGTTGCATAACACCTGAATTGTTTTCACTTGGCCTTGTCATGATGGGATGCAGAGTGGACATTTTAAACTACAATCAATAATAAACAATGACTTGTAATTTTTTTTTCAGATTTACCATTTAAGAAATGACCACAAAATTTGTATGCCCCCGCGACGACATGTCGGGGGCATAAAGTTTTACTCATGTCCGTCCGTATGTACATCCGTCCGTACAAATTTCCGTCAAGCTTTTTTTGTACGTCCTAAGCAATTTTCAGACCTGTCGGACATCCTGTTTTGGACTTAGGCCGATGTGAAAATTTGTGAACATGACTATGACAATTTCCGTCAAGCTTTTCTCAGGAACAATACATGAGAATAATTTGAAACTCTGTATGATGGTTTCGTATGACAAACTGTACGTCTTGCGTTATTTTCAGACATGTCAGACATCTATTTCCTGCTCGGGATTGGATCGATATGCAAATCTATGAAAACCGACTTGAAAATTATTGTCAAGCTTCATGGGAGTGATTTGGAACTTGGTAGGATAGTTTAGTATGACAAACTGTACGTCCTAAGAGAGTTTCAGAACTGTCGGATTTCTACTTCCTAATTGGGGCTAGCGGGGGCATCCGTGTCCCATTGACATATTCCTTCTTTATTTCAGTGTGTGCCACATGTTTAAATGTTATTTCAAATAGACAGAAAAATATTATGGTTATTTCTTATAAATTAATTTCAATACATGTTGTCTCAATTTAAAACAAAATCATATGATAGGAAAGAAATAATTTCATATCAATTTATCAATTTCATTCCCCAATTGGAGCCCCACTTGATAAAAAATTCATCCATCGAAAAATAACACAAGTTTTCAAATTGTAAACATATCATCTGAACGTTTTACTTCATATTATTATCAACAGCAGATTTTAAGCATTCGGATTGATTTTGATCTAAAATAAATCATTCTCAAATGTTGCAATTGCTTCTAAACCCAAGACATACAATTAAATACAAATAGTATACAAAATATCACATGAAAACTTCTCAAGTTAGTGTGAAAATCCAAAGAATAAATATCGTATAACACAATATAATACTTCATACATATTCAAATGCTTCTTGTTTACCTTTGAAAACAATAACATTGCCGTGTAACTATACCTTTGGACACTTGGCAATTCGTGTGCTTGATTGACATTTCTGTCCTTAACAAAATAATCGTTTGGATTTTTGATTCTTTTTAAAAGAAAATCGCTGAATATTCCTTACCATGTTATCGCACCCTGGCTTCTTCTTTAAAAGGCATTCTGTTACTTATTTTCATTATAGGTTGCTGGCCGCCTTAAATAAATTGTGATTTTTTGAATTGATGTTTTATCTTTTTGGAGGTTCGGGCACTTATTGTATTCTACATTTCAAATCATCTGACCTATTCATGTTGTTGTGTGTAGATAACATGTACTCAATATCTTGCAATGTAAGTTTCTGTTTGAAATATTTTCATTTACAAATTGAAATGTGGATAAAATTTTTATATCTGTTCATTCTTACTAAACGTTTGTCATTTTCGTCCTGCTAATGACGTTGGAATGAAAGTGGATTTTCTGGAGCTGTGACATAATATTAACATTAGGACAAAATTATGGAACATTTTTTTTATTACGGAATCTGTAAGTCATTAGTGGATGAATTTTTGTACATTTTTGCACCAGTACCATTAGTGGCTAGTACACCGGGTCACTCTAGAACATTTTGCTCTTTTAATTTTCCATAGACTAAAGGTCAAACCTCTAGGCTACAACCGCCGCTTCGGATCTCTAGCAAAGTAAAGTCGTGTGCAGTCATGCAGAATGGCGACTCGTCCCTTTCGTTCATCCCTATTTGGTTCGTCCCTTTGGTTTCTCCCCTGTTTTTTTTTCGTCCTGCACTTACAGGTTGTAACCATAATGTCCATAATCTCTCACTCTAATCATAATCTTTTTTTCTTTGTTCACCCTAATGTGCTCAACCTAATTTTTAGATTTTTTAGTTTTGTTTGCCTTTTACGGACTCTTTTTGTTGTCATTGTATGGATTGTTTTTAATAAAAACTCGAGATAAGTTACAATTCTATAGTCTTTTTCTGTGTAACGGTTAACAGTTTCTGTTGGCTTCTTTGGATTTTGTAGTCATCCTTTACGGTCCTGGTGTCGTTTCTGTTGATTTTTACCATTTCCGTGATGTTGTCGTAATGGGTGTCTAAAGCGTTCTTAAAGTTGAGTGTTGTGCCAGGGACTTTGCACATGGTTCTGATTCCTCCTTTTTTATACCCATAGTTCTTTGGTCTTCCCGTAACAAACTCTGTGATGGTGTTTCCTGGTTATTCGTCGGTTAGATCTCATAAGCAGTCCCCCGATTCTTGTGTCTATTCTCCTGGTTTCGATGTAAATACGATGGAGTCAGTGTCGCAGTACAATGCTCTTGGTCCCAAATTGTCCAGGTAGGTATACAATTTAAGTCTGGCCTAAGCGGTAGTATAGGGGGCTATGACAACATGCGTTTTCTTTGAGGTTTCGATGAATTATTAAATTTATAGATATCCTTCAAGTATCTCTTCCCGAAGGATCCGTGCGCAAAGGATGCAACTACGTTGATCTCGAAAGAATGCTTTAAGACCAAGAAAGTTTCACCAGGATCCGAAACCAGGACGGATAATGCTGCCCAAGGGCCATTGTTACTGCCAAATCCAGGATCGATGAACACTCAAAGTGAGAACTAGCCGCCAAGGCGGATACATACAGGAATAATTTGCCCTTCAACTCCCTGAGAAAGACAATGTACCCAGAAGACCATACTCAAACAATTTCAAGCTATACTTCCAGAATACTAAATTACTGTTTTCTCCAAAGATTACTTTAACGGAATCATCTACGAAGCCAAGACAAAAAGATGATATACCTATACCACCACGAAGGCCATTTCGAAGTCATCATTACTGTTAACCTGTCCAAGACCCGAGTCTATTACTGTGACAAGTGTAAAAAGGGGTATAAAAACGAAGAAGAGTATGCATGCAACAACCCATGCGTCTTTTGCTAAAAGATACACGAACCCTGCGAAAAGGACTGGATCAACTGTAACTAATGTGGGCGGAATTTTAAAGGAGAGGAGTGTTTTTAACTTCATTTGGATCAAACACAGAAAGGAAAATCTACTTGTAGGAAGTACTACAAGTGTAAAGATTGGCCAAACCGTTAAAATGGAGAAGAGGAATACAGACCATTAGTGTGGCGAAGTGTACTGACCACCTGTAAACAGAACTGCGATCCGAAGCACCAGTGTTACATGATGCCCATAACCATTGAAGATCCCCTAAAATGCAAACCTACATCTTTTTTGACTTAGAGTGTACACAAGACAACCTCAAAGAGTGCGAAAAAGAATACCAACCAGATTCTAAAGGAACTTGTTTACATTGCATAGCCAGTACCTGTGGAGCCATGGAACACCAATCTAGCTTATGCGTGGTTCATAAAGTATGCACCATGTGCAAGGAGGAGAAGTTAACTGCAGAGAGTAGCTGTGAGAACTATGGACAGAACCAACTGGTTTTAGTGCACCAAACAATGACTTTTGCAACTGGCTTTTTTTGGTGGAGACAACCGAGACAAGAACTACACTGTTATCTGCCACAACTTTAAAAGATACGATTATTTCCCCATCACCTGTTTTACCAAGGAATCCAACCCGAGATTGCCCCCAACGACACCAAGAACATGGCAGTAAACATTCCAAACTGCAAGATACGGATGATAGATTCATTAAACTTTCTGCTCACTGCCTCAGCCGAAAATGTTTGGATTCGACGAACTCCACAAAGATTACTTCCCACACCTGTTAAACAGAAAGAAAACCAAGAACGTTTGATAAGAGACTCTACCGGAGATCCGTTACTACAACCCCGATGGAATGAAAGCAAAAGACCGGAAACATTCATGACTTGGTACAGAAGAGCACAGAAACGTGCCTTTTGACTTCCAAGAAGAACTCCTGAAGTACTGCATCACAAACGTAGACATCTTGAGAAAAGCGTGATTAACCTTTCGGCAACTGTTCATGGACACTCTAAAGGGCTCTCCAATCGACCCCTTCCAAGACGGTATCACCATTGCCTCTGTCTGCAACCTTGTCTTTCGATCCAAGTTCCTGCGCTGGGATACTATTGGACTCATACCGGCACAAGGATATCGACCAAAACACAAGCATTCTATTAAAGCCATGAAATGATTGAAATAATTATCCGCACCCCGAGACATGTAGATCCAACACGCCGAGAACGAAGGAGAGAAACAGATCGGTCCATACAGAGTAGATGGATACCACGATGGAATTGTGTACGAATGTCACGACTGCTACTAGCATACCTGTCCCAGATGTTACTCAAGAGAGACAACCAATGCCGTAAATTACATGTCCATGTACGATCTACATCAACGGACCATAGAGAAGACCTATCTTCAGCAAGAAGTATATACCTATAAAGAGTAATGGGAATGTGACATTGAGAGGGAGCTGAAAACATACATTGATGGTCGACTTTGTCAACTCCTTTGAGATGATCCCTGCCTTAGAACTTCGAGATGCCTTCAACGAAGGGAGAACAGAGTCCCTTTATACCTTAATACAAAGAGGCAGGGGAGTACAGCATCAACTACTATGACGTGACATCACTCTACTCATTTGTCAACAAGACAGGAAAAGCACCCAGAGGACATCCCATCATCATCACAGAAAACTTTGGAGACACCAACGAGTACGAAGGATTGGTAAAATGTAAAGTACTACCACCTAGAAACCTATAAATTCCTTACCAGCCAAGATCAACAACAAACTGATGTTCCCACTCTGTTGTACCTGTACTGAAACCTACCAGCAAGAACCTTGTACCCATCCCGAAACAAGAAGAACATTTACGGAAACCTGGGTAACCGATGAACGAAATAAAGCCCTAGAAAAGGTATATTCCATCTTAAACATCTACGAAGTATAGCATTTCGAAGAAATAGCACATTACAATCCCGAAAGGAAATCTGGAGGAGTCTTCACCGACTTCATCAACACCTTCTTGAAAAGAAGCAAGAAGCTAGTGGGTAGCCGGAGCGGAGTGGTGTAAAACAGGAAGAAAAACGGCATTATATCAAAGATTACTAAGAAAAGTAGGGAATACAGCTAGACTAAAACAAGTTAGAAAAGAAACCAGGCATCAGGGCATTAGCGAAACTGATTTTAAACAGCTTTTGGGGAAAATTTGGTCAAAGAAATAACAAGGAACAGACCACCTACATAACAATGTAATAGAACAAAAGGAATACTTTGATATATTAACAGATAGAATTGACCGGCATCCAGTTTGTCAACGAGATAATGGTAGAACTAAAAATTGAAATTTAAAGAAGAATTCATCGAAACTTCGAAGAAAACGAATGTTGTCATAGCCGCCTATGATACCGCCCAGGCAAGACTTAAATTGTATACCTTCTTGGAAAATTTGGGACCAAGAGCATTATACTAGTACTGTGACACGGACTCCATCATATTTACACCGAAAACAGGAGTATGGACACCAGAATTCGGGACTACTAAGGAGACCTAGCCGACAAAGTACCCAGAGTTTGTTACGGTAGGACCAAAGAACTATGCGTATAAAATAGCCATCCCAGAGAAAGGAGGAAACAGAACCATGTGCAAGTCCGTGATATTACACTCAACTTTAAGAACGCTTAAGACATCAATTACGACACCATCAAGGAAATGGTAACTATCAGCAGAAAGGACACCAGGACCGTAAAGGATGACTACAAAATCTAAAGAAGCCAACAGAAACTGTTAACCGTTACATAGAAGAAAGACTATCTTTTCTGTACACATTACATCCCAGCTCTTTTGTTCTAACAGGGGTGATCTGAGCCGGATCATCCCTCGGAATACCCTGTTCTACTTTTTCAACTCTAATATTCTTCATGGCACTTTTTTAGAAATGTTCACTAAGTTGGACATAGGAAAATTATAAAAATCAACAACAAAGTATTTTTGAAAATCGAAAAATACATAGTTCCCAATGGGATTGGAACGAGGGTCATCGTCATTTCTAGTCCACCATTATATCTTTATACTAAAATCTTTAATAGATAAATATTTACATAAATATAACAAAAAAATATATGCATGCTTTATTGACCTTAGAAAGGCTTTTGATTCAGTATGGAGAACAGGCCTTCTCTACAAACTATGTAAAATGGGGATAGGAAAATCTCTATATACTATAATAAAACAACAATACTTAGAAACTAAGTCATCATTAAAATTTCAAAATTTCATTTCTGACAGTTTCAACATTTCAAGGGGTGTCAAACAAGGAGACTCATTGAGTCCCACTTTGTTTAACATTTTTATAAATGATATAACAGCTGAATTGGATAGTAACATGTCAAATCCGCTAAATATTGTAAATAGTAAATTAGGGTGCCTTCTTTTTGCTGATGACCTACTTTTACTCTCAGAAACCAAAGAGGGTCTTCAAACCAGTATTGATAAGGTTGCCTCTTTTTGTGAAAACTGGCAACTTTCTTTAAATGTTAATAAAACTAAAAGCATGATATTCTCAAAAAGGAAACATAAATCTGATCCTTTTGTAGGAAAATTTAAAAATGAAAACATTGAAAATGTGGAAGAATACCGCTATCTAGGACTACTCATTAGATCGAATGGCAATCTCAGTCATAGCATAAATGACCTAACCAATAAAGCTAGGAAGGTTATGTTTTCTATTAAATCCTATACAAACTCTTTGAATAACCTACCTGTAAATGTATCAAATAATCTATTTGATAATATGGTAAAGCCTATCTTGACTTACAATTCTGAAATAACTTACTCAGATTCATATTCAGCATATTTCAAAGCAAAAAAAAGAGCTTTGATTTCAGGAAAATACATAGATCCATTTGATTTCATTGACAAAATTCACCTAGAAAGATTACACCTAGGATATTGCAAATATGTCCTTGGTGTCAATAAGAATTCCTCAAATTTTGGAGTGAGAACTGAACTTGGAAGACTTCCAATAGATTGCCATATAAAAGTACAATCATTAATGTACTTGGCACGTTTATTTACATCTGATTTAAACCCTCTTTTAGAAGAATCATTTCAACTATCAGAATCTTTAGATGCTAGTGGCATATACACATGGGTCTCATATGCAAAAGATATCCTTTCAGAATCTGAAATCGATATAGAGAGACTGAAAGTTTGCAGAGACCAAAAAAGTCTAAACAATATTAAAAAGTACATCAAATGCCAAATGCATACATATTACATAAAACTTTTTAAAGATAAATTAAACAGTATAGATGAAAAAAGCAAACTTTTTTTCTATAAAAAACTAAATATTAACTTTCTAACTAAACCTTATTTATCCATTTCAGATTTTGAATTTAGGAGGTTAATTACTAAATTAAGAATAAGTGATCATGTATTGTTAATTGAAAAGGGAAGGCATTTTAAAATACCGAGGGAAGAAAGACTTTGCCAAAAATGTAAATTATTAGATGATGAGATCCACTTTTTATTACACTGTAATATTAATTCAAACTTAAGAAAAGAATATTTTGAGTTTCTTTCTTTTAATAGCTTTTTTAAAGACCTAAACATCAGTGAAAAAAATATATACATATTAAACCCATCAACACCAACAGAGGTAAATAAATTAGGATCCTTTATTAAAAAGTCTATAGAACTGAGGACAGGGGAACCTTAAACATTTGCTTCATAATGTATATATATATATTTTCAACTTGTTACATGTGTATTTGTATGTATGTCTGTTTATGTCTATGTTATACTGTCACAAACTGTATATATAGTTTATATGACAATAAAGATTGAATTGAATTATATCCACTACACCACGAAACAGATGCAAATTTTGTGTTAAAAATGTGTACATAAAGAATGTTGAAGGGGCCCAATAGGGATACTCTTATCGGACTCTTATCATAAAGTATAAAAATGGTTTTTTTATTCTTAATGCACAGCATGTATTCTAATGTTTGTATTTATATTTTACATGACCTATTTTGAAGGCTGGGATGTAAAATAGTTATCATATTCGGTTTTGGTGTGTGAGTAAGATCAGCCCCTCCGGCCTCCGGCCGACAGGACGATCTTTTACTGACACACCGTGTCCTAATGTAATTACTTTTACTTATTGCACTATATTCCTGGTGAGATGGATAAATGAATATAAAAAAGTTCAAATTTCAAAGGTTTATTGATAATTTCATTAATCCATTTTAAGTTGCATATGTATTGATCATGGCTACAAAAATAAACATTAACATAAAAGAGCAAAATTTACATAAATAACAAAACATGACAATGTATGATCTGTTCAACTAGAATTATGTATAAAATGTGGATAATATTGGGAGGGGTCGAGGGTTCGTTCGGTGGTTTACTTAATGTCTGTTTAAAAAATAGAAGTATTGTTTACTGGGTTAAAAATAATCAAATTCTAAAAACATTTATTTGGCAAATGGAGACAAAAATTTCCAGAAGTTCGATAAAACGCTTTTATATATTTGAAGAATTCCATATAGTTAAGGATTAATGTAGAATATAATCAACTTGGTTTTGCAATTTATAACAAAACGAGTTAATTTAAATACAAAGCACACTAATAAAGTGATGAACACATGATGTGAGCGCATTGCTCTTGCATTGATTTATGGAATTAAAATAAAATCATAGACTGGGAAATAATAGTTTGGTGATAGCAAAAAAGTTGAAGTTACCAAATCAAACCAACTGAAATATATGTAGGTTGACACACTTGTAATAAAAGTAGAACTTGAACAAAATATAAATCGCAATGTGGTTATAATCGGACTCAAAAGTCACAAATTTGATCAGTTCTATATATAAGGAATGGAAAATTTCAAAAAGCAAAACAAACTGCATTGAACACGTTAAAACAACAAAAAAATGCAGAATAAATGAAACCGTTGTTCGAGAGATAGCAAACTCGTAAAGCCAGGCTGCTTACAAGTTTTCATTCACGTAATAACATCAAACAATTTTATATACGAATGTCTATATCTAAACTGGATAAGTATTGGCCTTTTTGTGTTTTATTCAATTTAAAAAAAGAACTTGGCTTAACAGATTTCTTGCTTGTTTACATCGGCATCATTTACGTTTACTTAATAGTTTGCTGCCCTTAAGATGCAGATAAAAATGTATTTGTCCGATCTGAGCTGTCAAATCACATGTCTCTCTCTATTCTTACCAAACTGGACACTCTAATTGAGGTTTTGATATTTAAAATAGTTTTGTTATTAAAAATAGGAAAAGCCAAAGATTACTCAAAATTTTGCCTGGATTGCTAAGAAATACATAAAAATCACACCATATCAAACTATCTGTGTTACTTTATAGCTTTTTTCCAAGCAAAGATGTTTTTAAATTATAAAATAGATTTCAAAAGGTATTAAAAGTATAACTAAACCTGAGAGGAAAGGAACATATTGAATTTAATGGGTGTCATTTGGGGACTCTGGTAAGAATTTACACACAAATGTTGTTGATATTGTAACATACATATTAAATACATTTTCCAGGATTTCAATCATCATATTATAATTCCTTCCATTCGTTGTGTAAACGAATAAAAACATTTTGGCACAAAACACATATAATAACAAACCTGAAGGTGTCAATTATGTATAAAATATACAAAATAGTAATGCTGCTAAAACTACGTGAACATTTTACAGGAGCTAGGCGAGCTATTGGTAATGTTCTTATAAGAAAAACACTTCAAATCATGTTTAGGGACCGAGCATTTAACTTGAAGGTTGGGGTCATGGTTTTTTGGTTTGGTCAGAATTTTTCTCCCGCGCTATTTATTTTTGGTGTCGCTACAAATTTTTTCCCCCAATATTAACATTAATTAATATGGCGGAAATCCTTCTTCATAATATTTTTTTCTACACCTTTGCTGCAAAAATGTATTTTTCATCAAAAATCTTATCCAGAATAATTTTAGATACAAACCAAGCCCCCCCACCCCCTTCAAGTTAAATGGTCGGTCCCTAAGTAGTATAATGAAAAAAAATGTTCTCTATGTCATGTATATATGTTCTTAAAGCTAACTAAAATAACCACATGGAAAAGCCGTTGTAGACTTCGCTTCAAAAAAAAATATATCGAATGTGGTCGTTTTGGTTGTTTTAAATAATATGTACACTTTATTAATAATACAAATAGATACGATGGGTAGTCCCTTTTTACCTAGCTCCTGTAAATCAAATGCTATATCACATTGTGAGATTCTGAAACAAAATGAAAGACATTGGAATATAAAATTGGTTCATACAGCACTGCATTCGAGTGGAGCTTGTATAGGTGATACTTAAATTTACTGGAAAGTTCAATGACTATGTTTAAAGTCATTTCTTTTCCAAGATAGATTATCCCTGCATTCAATAATTACTTAGTATATAGATCGCATTATTCATTGCATGTTGGCGAATTAAATAAAATTTATGTTATGTTTATATCAATCAGAAATAAGTTACTGACAATTTTGTAAACTTTTATGCAAAACATCGGTATAGATTTTTGAGTAAAACAGTTAAAGTCTGTTATTTTAAATATAATGTTTATCTTAAATCTACAAGGACTGACCATACTGTTGTTTCAAAACAGGAAAACAAATGGGAACATCTTAAAATGTCTTTTTAGCAAATTTATTTGTAACTTTTGTATTCACCTACATGCGCCACAAATAGTTGTCCCATATGTTACCACGAACAAGGAATAAGGAAAAGTTTCTTGCATTCAATTGAAGACCGATGAATGTAATGACATATCTCTGATTCTTATAGGAATATTTTATTGATTTTGGCATAAGATTACTAATGAGAAATGTAAATTCACAAATAAGTTTTAGTAAAATTTAAAATATCATTCAAAATCAAAACCATAGATTATTTTTTTTCTGAAAATACTTCGAATGGGTCTTAAAATTGATTTCCGTATACCAAGCTATTTTTGGTATTAATTTTCAATTACATTTGATGACAGAATGGTTTTTGCTCCAAAAGCCACTATTGATGGTTGGTAGGAAAAGTCCTGTCTTCCAAAACTTGTATTGCAATTGATTGCAAGAGACTTTTCCTTATTCCTTGTTCCTGGTAACCAAAATGATAGTTTTACTATTCCCATTTTACCTTTGTCAATAAGTGAAAGGAAAATTACAGACCTTTTAGCTTACATATACCGCGAAAGCAATGGCTATGAATATGAAATGCAAATTATAAAGATGATGGTACATATAGCATCTAGAGGAATTCCTGTTTATCAATAAAAAGAAATATGAGGTTTATCACAGTCATCCATGTCAATTGTCAGGTGATCGGGTTTTGGTGGGCTGGACGAACTATCCTGTTTAAGTATATTGTTCACATTACTACCTAGTGGTGGTGATTTCTTTTCATTCGGCGGAGAGGAGAGAGGGACTACTGTGGTTTTATCGTCTTTTGTTGGAGATGTTTTTATTGAAGTTTTTTCATTGCTTTCCTTTGTTTTTAGATTTAACGGAAGGTCCTTTGTAACGATACTTTTAGCCTGAATCTCAGGTTTAACGACACCCTCCCCTGAACCAGAATCTGAACGCTGAATTTCGGTTGCCTTTGACTCAGACACATTACGTCTTTTAAGTACTGAAGATGGCGAAGATACCGGAATCGACGAACTAACGGGAAGTTCAGCTGATTTACTATGAATTGTCTTTTCATCATCTTTACTTACACTATCACAGACATTTGACAACGAATCCTCCGTAGATTTCGATTTCCCTTTAGAATATATTGGAACGTTTAAGTATTGTTTAGCACATTGTCCTTCAGATGTGGGAGAATCCTCGCCCATAGATCTCGTTTTCTCGCGAGACCTGCCTGGTTTGAATATTTTGGTATTTAAGAAACTTGGCCGTCTGCATGTTTCTAGACTGGATTCTGGAACTGACGCCAGAGTGTTCAAATTAGCCCCGACACTTCCTGATCGATGTTTTAGTTGAAGTTTTGGAACACGAAGTCCAAACAAATTAGACCCCGAAGGAGCCTTCCTCATTTTCATCTTTGTCTCGCTATCAATTGCATCTTTTAAGCTTTCTCTTGATTTTGATTTCCTTTCCTCTGTTATCTTGTGTAATTTTCCTGTGAAATCAAATTTGAATTTCTTTTTCCGTTTCGAGCTTTTTGAACTCTCTGAGCTATCATCTGAATCTTTGTCTTCATCTTCACTAGCACTAGTCACAACAGGAGTCGACTCCATCACTAATTCGTTGACAAGTTTTTGGTCCTCCTCCAAATCTGCCCTACTACTGACAATACTTGGATTTTGCCCTATTTTTGTTAAACGTTCGGCGGCAACACTTTCCATAGTCCGTCTCATAACAGGATACCTATCCAACACATCATTAAAATGTCCCACTGATAGGGAATATAAATTAACATAAGTTTCAGCACGAACACTTGCAACACGTTTTGCATTGGTTAAAAGGCATATTTCTGTAAAATAGAAAAGAGATGGTTATTGCTCTTTAAAAAAAAAATCATTGAAAAAGTTAGTATGTTCGATATTTGGCATTATTGAAGATTTATCTGTACTGTGTACATTGTGTGTACTAGAGTGTTGTTTCAGATGAAACAACATTAGTCACTCTTGATCAGTGGATCTTAAAAATAATGCAGTGCTAAAGTAAGCATTTTTTGCTAATAGTACATTGCGCATGTACATACACAAACACAAACAGCAATGAGCGCTCCCACAAGTTAACTCATTTGACCCGTTTAGAAAACTCTCCAGTTGACCCGTTTAGAGAAGGTTAAATTCAGTAAAAGTAGACAATACAAAATCTGTATGACAAACCAACAAATATCATGAATGTTCTCATTTGATAAATTAAAATCATGTATTATTTAAAAGTACATGATGTCTTTCATAAAATTTCAAAGTTAGGATAACATAAGAGTGACAAAGTCTTGTGACAGCAGTTCTTTTATCAGGAATGACGCTCTCTTAAAGAAACCATAACATGTCCCGCATACTGTGAGATGTAAAGCGTAGACAATATGTCCTGAGCGGACAGACGATTGCTATTAAATGGAAAGTAATAGTTATCATAGTTATCGCGCTTGTCACAAAGATTTGTTAAAGTTTTCCTTGATTGTCAATTTCTAGATATAAATCCAATTAGAAACCGACTTTTTAGTATATAATATGTCCGCAAATCAAATTTCCTGCGTTGAGGAAAGTAACCATGCAAAATACAAGTAATGAGGAAAAGTGAGATTTAAGAATACGGAAACTCTTTTTGTCTCTTAAAGAGGCATTGTATAGAAATTACTTCACACGAATTGAATAAATAACAAGAAAGAAATGGTGCTCAGTTAGTGGCAATTGTTTACTGAAATATATGGCATCTAAGTAAAAAAATGTTGTTGCTAAAAGCTGAGCATGTCCATTAATAGCTCATTGAAGACTCTGACTGAAAAACAACGTCTTTGCATAATCGAATACCAGAGATTTGTACATATCAACCGTTCTTTTTTTTTCAGAAACTATGTTTAATCAATTCTACAATTAACGATTTAATTAAACTGTGCAAATTGTGAAAATCGAAGTGTACAATCAAATGATTTGTGTCCATATCATACTGAGCAAGATTTTGATAAATGGCCGTTAGTTATTTTTGAATCTGTTAGCATTCACAACTGTTGGATGACCTTTATTTGTCTATGATATAGGTTTGTTTCTTGGGTCGAGGCTTTCACTCAACTTCAATCCTTTGAGAAAATGATTTCCTAAATCGATACTAGACTTTCGAAATGGAAGAAAACTTGTTGACCCATGTTTGCAGACAGCAACACCCCATGCATGTTAAATACCCCTTAGGAGTTTAATAAATATTCTTACAAAAATTGTCAGGTTTTACATTTTACGTGTTGAAGTACCAGATAAGTCATTTCAAGAAAGTTTACATGAGGGTACGACCAATTGATTCTGAGAGTGGGACAGTGGGGACTGGCAGTTTTAGTAAATAAATATTCTGGCCTGGAAAAGAATTGGAAATAAATGATATGGCCTTTACCCCCAATAAAACTTACAAAAAGTCTGTCCAAAGTTTATTTAGTATGTTATATAGAAAATAAATTATCTGACCCGCTTAATTCAGAAAATCAATAATCTGGCTCGACCCAATCTGTCAGCCCCCATAATAATAAAATAATTGAAAATCACAGATAAATATTTTCTGAAAAGAGATCATACCTCCAAAATATGACCCATCCGATAAGGATGTGGCTACTTCGCCATCCCTGGTGATTATGTCTACAATGCCCTCTTGTATGAAGTACATTTTTGTCCCCATTGTTCCTTCTTTAATAATATAATCTCCAGGTTGAAAGACCTCAAACCTCAGCTTACTTATAACCTCAGATACAAACTGTGGATCTGCATTGGTGAAGAACGGTACTGATTTTACCAATGATCTACAGTTGTGATTTATAACATCCTGCAAAATACAAAGATGCATTTAAAACTTAAATGGCTGCATGCATGCCGTATTTGATTAAAATACCAGTTTTTTGTTCTTGTTCTGCACATGTCGATAACATCTATACTGAGTTTGTATTCCCCCTTTAAGATGTTTTAAAGTGCTGCTGACAAGAGGTTACTCCTCGAATAAACATTTACAGCAATAACTAGTCCTTTGTCTTTGCTCTTTCGGAATTTTGACATTAGAAAACCTTATTGGTACCTCGCTGCTTCTTTCTTTACCTAAATTTTAAAGTTCTTACTTTGCAAATATGAAAGACATTAGACAACATATTTACTAGAGATATATTTGAATATTTTGAAACTTTACTCAATAAGACAAAGAGCAACCTGATATATAAACAAGTGTGGCCACTAAAAGTATGTCTCGCCTGCCGGCACCATCGCTAAAATCAACTACCTAAGCTTTCATTTCTTGATATAAACACAAAAAGTGTCAGTATACCTTATAACAGATGCCTAATTATTATACTATTCAAGCAATCCATTGTCCACACAAGTATTACAAAAAGTTTTCTGTCTGAAAAAAAGACCCAAGTTCACAGAGTCACTGGAGCGTAAAAGTGGGGTCATGGTCACACGGCATGGTGACAGTTGCGTTGTTCATAACCGCAACTGTCTGTTTACCCAATATCAGATGCCTAGCTATCATAACTTTCCAGCAATTCATCGTCCATAAAAGTCTTACAAAAAAGTTTTTCGGCCTGAAAAATACCTAAGTTCACAGATTCACTGGAGCGTGAAAATGAGGTCAGGGTCACACGGCATGGTGACAGTTGCATAGACCATAACCTGAACTGTCTGTATACCAAATATCAGATGCCTAGCTATTATACTTTTCAAGCAATTCATCGTCCACAAAAGTCTTACAAAAAAGTTTACAGCCTGAAAAAAGACCTAAGTTCACAGAGTCACTGGAGCGTGAAATGAGGTCAAGGTCACATGGCATGGTGACAGTTGCGTAGACCATAACCTGAACTGTCTGTATACCAAATATCAGATGCCTAGCTATTATACTTTTCAAGCAATTCATCGTCCACAAAAGTCTTACAAAAAAGTTTACGGCCTGAAAAAAGACCTAAGTTCACAGAGTCACTGGAGCGTGAAAATGGGGTCAGGGTCAAACGGCATGGTGACAGTTGCGTAGACCATAACCTGAACTATCTGTATACCAAATATCAGATGCCTAGCTATTATACTTTTCAAGCAATTCATTGTCCACAAAAGTCTTACAAAAAAGTTTACGCCGCCGCCGTCGCCGGAAAGTAATACCTATGTCTCGCCTTCCGCGACTATTCGTCGCAGGCGAGACAAAAACCGCATATATTTAAATATTACTTTTATCTTAAATCCTAACAATCAAGAAATATATAAGTTAAAGTTAACCTGTCTTAGACACGTGTTTAATTCACAGAGAATATATTCTTCATCAAACATTTTCCCTTGGAATCGATGTTCATAATATTCTGAAATTCTCTGTCTCAATGTATGTGGCAGTTTCCTAAAAATCATGTATTCTTCAACTTGTTTGAACTGAAATGAATAAAATGATAAAGCTAGATATTAATTTACAATTCCATTATATTTTAAATATGGTAGCAATTGAACATTTCGACCACTTGTCTTTTTTAAAGGCATGGCATTTAACAGGACAGTTTATTCTAATTCAGATAAAAAAATATATATAAACCATAACAACTCATGGAACATTATGTTCTGATAATTTTAATCCACTATAGCCTACTACAAATGGTTAAAGTACTACAATAATGCTAAAATTTCAACTTTTAGTTTATGTCCTAATGTAATTAATATTAGAAATTACAACAAAGTTCAATGCAATAGATTCTGCTACTCCTGACGAATGTTTCGTCTTTTGAAGACTCATCAGTTGGGCTCAAAGCAAAACGATGAAAATGCCAAACACAATATGAATCATCCTCGGAAACCCAGTGGTTCTTCGCTCGCCTACTCGTTCATCACCCCTGGGACATCACGAATGAAATACTTCGTTTTTGATAGTTTTGTATCGAGCTTTCTGATTGGTCGCTTTACATTTTTCTGATGCGATTTAAACAAGTTTCTATATATGAATAATATCAAGTTCAAGATCAGATCCTGAACTCGAAACGAACAATTTCATACCAAATGTCCCAGGGGTGATGAATGAGTAAGCGAGTGAAGAATCCCTGGGTTTCCGAGGATGAATATGAATATGAAGACTGGAGAACAATTAAAGCAAACAAGTAATACTGTGAGGGAGCTCACAAAAGGATACCCCGCTTCATATTGGACTCTGTACTGTAAAAAAATCTCAAGTCCAGTTATCTCCCCTCAATGATACCCGAGAGAAATACAAAGTCTTCATGCACATCTACAGATGATGTACTTCCTTCGTGTAAAGTTTCATAAAAATCCATCAAGCGGTTTAGGAGGAGTTGCGCTTACGGGTTTCAAATTGAATACGGTAATGCACTTAAAAAGTATAAGTCCAATTATCTCCCCTGAATGATGTCTGATTGCGATGAAAATTCTTCATACACATCTACATATGGTGTACTTCCTTCATGTACAGTTTCATCAAAATCTTTCAAGCGGTTTAGGAGGAGTTACGCTTATGAGGTCTCCCATTGAATAATGTATTTAAAAAGTCTAAGTCAAATTATCTCCCCTGAATGATGTCTGATTGCGATGAAAATTCTTCATGCACATCTACATATGGTGTACTTCCTTCATGTACAGTTTCATCAAAATCTTTCAAGCGGTTTAGGAGGAGTTACGCTTATGAGGTCTCCCATTAAATAATGTATTTAAAAAGTCTAAGTCAAATTATCTCCCCTGAATGATGTCCGAGTGCGATGAAAATTCTTCATGCACATCTACATATGATGTACTTCCTTCATTTTAAGTTTCAACAATATCCTTCAAGGAGTTTAGGAGGAGAAGCGCTTACGAGTTATGTGGACAGACGGACGGACAGACGGACAGACGGACAGACAGACAGACAGACAGACAGACAGACAGGGTGTTTCCTATATACCCCCCAAACTTTGTTTGCGGGGGGTATAAGCAGGGGGTATAATAATTTCGAAACAGGAACTGCATTTTGGGTCAACCAATGTCTGGGATATAAAGAACCTTAAATTTTTAACATTTTAACAACTTTAACGATTCAATTATTAGTCTTATCTGGGTTCCAAAATAGTCTATTCTGAATACAAATGACAACAGAGTTCCAGACAATAAATTTTGCTACGCCGACGCTCAATTTAGTATATCAACCAAATGTTATTTCTTTAAAAAAAAATAGCTTACCTATCGACCAATAGTTAATGCCATTTATCAGGAAACATTCATACACGCTTTAATTGCCCAAGCAAACCTTTTTTTTCATTATTGCGTATTATATTTCCAAATCTAATTAATACATAAATCTGAACAATAAGACAACAACCAGTAGTTAACCGAATTAAACCTGATATTAACGGTTTTTGTATTTTTATTGTGAGACATAAATATTTTTAATGACCAAACATGATGCCGACATCCTACTTGGCTTGATTTGATTGTACTGGGTTTTATAAATGGTCTTTATATCAATGTCTGCATTGCATAATCTGAACAATGGTAGTGGTTGTTTCTTTGATGTTTTGAAAAGAAACTTTATCAGGACAATTTTGGTCTTTGTTCTGTTTGATTAGTTCTTTCAATAAACCCCCGCAAAATGTAAATCGGAGGAAATGAAATATGAAATGTCATACTATATAAATGATAACAAAGTTTGTTTCAGAAAAGCTAAGGTTGTGATTTATTTGTCCTTTTTATGGTAAAAATAACGACAAATGTGACAGGTTCTTAAATTTTCTTTACTGCTAAAAATCTATTCTAAATGTAAAATGCTATCTGCAAACATTCTTTGATAATTATAACATTATATTCTCACTTTATGGCGTTTACAAATCACTAACAACCATTTTTATTGACCAGTAACACAAGTTTTGTATGTATATACTACAAGCTCGAGTTTTACAATTGATACCAGCATTTAAATTGATACCCCTCAATGAATTCGGCTTAATCCCTAAACTGAAATCTGCAACCTAAGTGATCAGTTATACTCACACCTTCATTTAAAATAAAACTACTCATAGTTAGATGATTTTTATCTTAGGGAAAAAACCTCACCCCCCCCCCAACTCTGAAATATATTCCTCAAGTGTATAATTTTGCAACTAAATGATTAATGTTTGTAATGAATTTTATGGTTTTAAAAATTCTTGAATTATTTATCAAATTTTCTTTTGTATTTGCCAAAGTGAAGTTTTCAAAGGGTAAATCATCATCATATCATACATCATATTTTTTCCTTCACAGAACAAGTCGCATAGACTTCTTCACATACAGCGTTCAGTTTGGAGAAGAAATTTGTCAAAAAGAGTTTTTTTAAAAATCTTTTAAGTATAATTGGTATCTGATGATTCAAGTCACATAATTTCCAACACTTTCCGTTTTGTTAGGACTTTAAATGCTGGTATCAATTGTAAAACGCGAGCTTGTAGTATATACATACAATACTTGTGTTACTGGTCAATAAAAATGGTTGTTAGTTATTTGTACACGCCATAAAGTGAGAATAATCCATCCGTGAAAATTTTCTTTTGATCATAAATTACCTTTTCATTATACAACCTCCTCGATGTATCAAATGATTGGATTATAGTTGTGGTATGACCAAGGAACAGAGCATAACATGTAGCACCGCTTAACATACTTAATATAGTGAGCCAAGTATCTGTTAAATTTTGGGGTGGAAATCTACCATACCCAATGCATAGCATATGTGAAAGAGCTTTGAATAATGCCCATGTATATTGTGTCCACCATGGAGCATGCTGAAAAAGATCAAAATAATGTTCAATGATCACCAAACTCGGTTTTATTGAGAACTTTCAAGTAATGTCCAACCAAAAAAAACCCAAATAAAATAAATAAACGGTTAAATTTCACTTTGTTGATCATATACTTACAAGATGGATAAAAAATGATTTTCAGTATTGCCAAACATGCACACATGACGTAAACATTGCATGTTATAGTTTTCAAATCAATGCAAGAGAAATGTTTCAAAATGGAAATATGACGTCATTTACACTTTTGTATACAATAGTTTAAAAATTAATAGTGTTTAGAGAAAAATAGAACTAGGAGAAAAAAACCAACAATATAATGAAGTTGTATCAATAGTATTACGCATGAATATTTTTGTTCTAAGCTGCATTCAACTACATAACTTTATGGTGTAACTTTCGCGTATTTAATTTAGCCGTAAAATGATTTTTTTTATCGCAAACCATTTTCATGAATATGTACTTTACCTTCAGTTCTTCAATAGAAACCCAACAATCTTTGGGAAAATCTTGTAACATTGGTACCAAGAACTGTAAACAACCATTCCAATGTCCAAGGAGAAACATCAAACATATCAAATTAAAAATTCTCATGAATTTTCCAGCTAATGCCAGGAACTGAAAGAGAAATATTTGGTAAGTTATTTTCAAATAAAATTTTAACAAAAGTAAATTTTATGTTATAAAATAGATTTTAGATTAAATAAACATTAATATAAATGTGTGGTTTGTTCGTTTCAAGTTTAAAATAAACATTTACATTTTAACAATTTATCAATATTAATTTGCATATTTTCAGTTAAGTTGCATAAGCAGAGCAGAGCTAAAAATAGCTAATATTAGGACAAAAAAAACCGGTGCAAACTTAAGAAATGAAAGCATTAAGACATTATCAAGTAAACAAAAAACATCATGTGCAAATTAACAATGCTTGAAACTTCTAAAATACTAAAACGATGTCTCGTGAACTTCAAAAATGAACAAGTGACATTAAATGCCCATTCCATATTTTCTGATAAAAATTACAACAAAAGAAAAAATATTTTTTTCACTTCTAATGATGTTAATGACATTTACCTTCCTCTAGATAACTATTTAATCTGTCCAAATTAAAATAGTTGCATGCAATACATCAACAAAAGCAGCATACCGTCAACAAGAAAATCTCAGAAAACAAAACCATGTCACCCATCATAAAATATATACCATATTATTAAATATCATTTTCATGGACCTTGTCGATGTTTAAACCCGAAACTAAGAGCAGTTTGTGAGTGGATCGGCGGGCTTACACATCCATATGTTCCTTCAAACTTTATTGCGAAAAATTTCAAGTTTTCTTTTTTAAATATTAAGTGGTTTTCATTCAAACTGCAAAAGATTGGGACTAGGAAATGTTTCCACAGCTAAAGCCTTGAGTCATTGCGTTTATACATATGCATTTCCCCTTTCAAAAATCCCGTTCACTGATGAAATTTGAAGTTAAGTCCAACAATGAAATGATTGTTTACTATCTGAATTTCAGCCCCGTGATCTATGATTTTTATTCTGAGACTTTCATACAGATAGAAAAGTGAATGTATTCATACCAGTCGGACACGCTGCATAAAGAAAAGATAATGGTTAAATTCTTCATTATATATAAAACAAGTTTACAATGTTGTATCAAACCAATCATTTGGTTTGTTATCTTTACTAATAATCTGAAACTAAATGAGTACATTTTTTGTTAGTATATACAGCCAGCCAAAGCATTTACTCCTTGCAAAGCAACTAAAAAATCAACATTCACTTTTCTAAAACGTGTTTCCTTCCTGCTCTTGTATGAATTATGACATACAACTGAAAAAGAAGCGTACGCCGCAGGCACTGCCCGGGAAAGATTAGTCAATTATTTTTTTTTATTTCCCCCAATTTAGATATAATATGCTTCTTCAGAAATTATATATGATTTTAAAACTAAAGCGATGATTGATGCATAAATAAAAGTATGAAACGAGAAAATAAAAGTCTTAGATATAATTCTACCGCTAAAAAATATGACAATCTAACCAATCTAAAAGTTCGTGCATCTATAAAGCATAGTGCCCTGTGCTACTGGATCACCTCAAAAAATAATTTTCAGTTACAACTCAGACCAAACTCACCCCAGGTTGCCTGCGACGTCCGCATTTTGTCAAACAAGGGCAGGCTTCAAACTAATCAAAAATAAATGCCTACATATTCACTACTATCATTGTTTAATCAAGTTCTTAAAGGTAGCCATTTGCACAATAAATAACAAAAAAATGAAAATCAAACAAACATTTGTTATTAACAATAACAAAGACAATCAAAACTTTATTGATCACTTAAAAAAATAGGAGCAAATAAACTAACCATTATATAAAAGTACATTTACATTTAAACATAATGGGAAAACAAAATTAGATAAGCGAGGATATTCTTTTTCCTGAATGCTGCTTTTGAAACTAATCTTACTATCTTTTAATGCAAAGAGTTTTCATATAACTATTTTCTTTGCATTTAGCAAGAATTTATCTCGATCATAACTTGACATTGAAATTCGTTACTAGGTACACATATGTATCGCATATATTGTAACTATCTGATTACATATGCACACCAATACGAATAGTGCATCATCCAAAGGTAAAAGCTAGTAACAATATAATGAATAGTGTCGCAAATTATGGTCCATTTTTTTTTAGCCGATCCAAAACTTGCAATCTTAAATGGCCGCAAACTATTACACAAAATAAAATACGCTTGACAGGGTTCCTGCAATAAAAACCTTAATAAAAAGAATAATTAAAATAGTAGCAAACGTTCTATTTTAGCAGTCACATTGTACTGGCTGCATGATATCATGCCAATTGCTAGTTTGTATCCGGGAGTTGTATATAATGCTTTAAGGCCACGCCCCTTTTCTTCCTTGTTCTTAATATTGACATGTATTATTATACGTATTTGCCATATAAGGAGACACTGGACACTGACTCCATAAAAATCTTTTAATTTAATTTGGCTCGATACAGGAGACCCCCCGCGTTTCCTGTTTAAAAGAGCTATCCAGTTTACAAAATTTGTCCAGAGTCAACTATAACTGTGTAATTTTTCAGCTGTGTTGGTTAAGTGGCGATTGCCAATGATAAACGAATAAGTGGTGGTGTCACAGCCCCCGCCCCAGAATACCGAATACCGGTTAAAGAAAGACAGAATACCGTTAAAAAAACTGTAATACGAAATACTCAAAAGATCACGGCGTACGCGTACCAAAAGCCTAAAATTCGGGACATCGCGTACGGCGTACCACACTTTGGCGTACCGAATACTCTTTAAAAAGCACGGAATACCGCGTACCAAAAGGGCTGTGACACCCTCATAAGTAGTGTGAATTAGTCATTGAACGACCTCAAATATTCAAAAAACTATTTTCCTTTTGCAAGATGTTTTCAAAATTTGCGAATCTGTCCGACTGCCATAAAAATATTAGTAACATTGCAAAATGCATTTAATGTAAAATTAAAAACCAAAGGTAGCTTCAAAAGCAGATACTTTGTAATAAAAAATTACACTCAAAATTAATAAATATCAAAAGTTGAGGGAGAACAAAAATGAAAGCTAAAATCTTTCATGCAACTCTTAATAGTCGATGCTTTTAATTTGTAACGTTAAATCTCACTGATTATTATGATGCAGTGACTGTAAGTTTTTCTGCTAAAATAACGAAAATCTTCTAAGAATATGAATGCTCTCCTAATTCTATAGAATAATATAAAGCAAAGTACAAATGTAATAACATAATGCTTCACCACTAGTGTGGTAATATATTTCAAATGTTAACAATTGGTAAAAAAAAATACTCTGTTACTTTTTTAATGTCAGCCTCAAAGAATTTATAGAAAATAAATCCCATAATGAAGCTACGAGGATGTTAAAAGTAAGCTACTTATGCGCTTAGTATCAGTTGTTTTTGATTTTACAGGTGTTTTGTAATCTTTGAATACCGCACCGGAAAAGGAAGACGCATCCCAAGTAACAACAAGCAAATACTGTTAGTAGGTTTTTACCAATATTTCTCTAAGCAATGAAACACAAAGTATCATTTCAACTCAAATCAAAAGTTGATTTGGCAGGTTAACCAAAATAACAACCGGTTTTACCAAAATCAAACATTTATATACCATTCAACTTTAAAAACACGAGCATTCTTACGATTCGGCAAGATTGTATTAAAAATATGCAAAGCAAAAACATTCAAGTGCCGCATTCACAATTTGAAGAAATATCAGATGAACAAATTAACTATAGTGCTACAATAACTGAATTAAGATTTACCTCTTCCCACTGTTGGACATATCGGACTAGTCTTGATAATCTGAGCAATCGTAGTAAACTGAGCAGTTTGGCTAGTCTGAGCATGCGAAATGCTCGCCCTGTAATGGAAGGGATGGCATGTATAAACAACTAAGGTACGATCAGTGCTGGAAAGGTCCATGCATTTCAAGGAATGTGTAATTTGGTATGGTGAAGATTAAGGAAGTTTTTGTTCGGTGCATATGTGTTCATGAGGATTAATGGAAATAAAAATGAAATAGATTCAAAATTAAATGGAAAGGAAGTAAATCAATGTAATTTGTGTGATTTTCATACGAAAGTATGACCCAACACGTAAGCCTTGAAAACAGTTTAATGGATGTTTTAAGGACTTAACTTTTCCATGATGGAACCATGAATTCATTGAAACTAAATAAATACTCAGAGATCAAAATCTATTCAGATTCGAATCGGACAAGTTTTTCAGACTTGTACAGAATTGCATGCAAGCAACAAAAAGAGATGATGTCTAAACAAGTTTGTTGTTCGAAAAAAATGTTATCAAAGGAAAAGGGTTTAATACCATTATCTATTGACTTATTATGTGCATGTGTTTTTCTTCTTATTTTGAATTGAAAGAACCATAATCCTTTATTATGTATTGCAAAGTATGTTAAAAAGTAGTAACATATATATGAAAATGAGAGGCTGGACTCTTGCTAAATATACAGTGCAATATAAAAACACAATATCTAGCATGCATGTTAAAACATTTTCCCTGCAAGGCGACCATTCTCATAAAACGTAAAGAAATAAAACAAAATAAAGCTGGGAATGTTTTATAGGATGAAGCAGCGTGTAAGTTTTGTTATAATGTAGAATGGTCGTAATGCCAACAAATACCTGAATACATTACTGTCTCGGGCAAGAAAGTAAAGTACAAATATATTGGACAATAGCATCAAATGTTTAGGCTACTGCTAATCCATTTCGTCCTTTAAAATCATCAATTGGTATTGAAAATGTTTAGTAGACAGCTAATACCGGTAATTGACTATTCATCACACGAATAAGTGAATAAGTTAATCAATCTCTTATATTGAATTCTTTGTTTTTGGGTGCCGATCATTTGACTCGAAGGGGGCCTTGAATCTGATTTGTGAAAAATATTTCTGATCAGATACAAAACCCAATGCCCCTTTTCAAGTTAAATGGTCCATCCATGATTGATGCCTGACACTTCTTCATCACCTGTCTATTATTTTTTCTCAATACCAACCGGTGGACAAACTGAAGAAGCAACTGCCAAAACATTTAAATCTATTGACCATTATATTTGTCCCACACTTTCATGTCCGAGTCAGTAAAACCACTATCTAATAATAAAAAGCTTGTGAGTAATTGTGCGAAATTTGATATAAATATAAATAAATTGCTGGGGCAACTATGCAGAATTAGGAGAATGATCACCTTGCCAGTAGGGTGAGGCGTCCACTGTGTTTTCAGTACCTGCATGGAACAGCTGGTTGGCTTCTGCATCCCACAACAGAAAGATATAATCCATAGGAATGGAACTTATTAGATCAAGAAAAAACCAACTTTTCATGTAGTGTCTTGCTATAAGTTTTGGATCCAATATAATTTCGTCGGCAAAATCATTAACAATAACACCTGGAAATTCAAAAGATGTTTAAGCATTAGTTGAAAATATTACATGATGACAGATTAAAATAGATAAAAGATCCACCTCAAAAGGTTGTGACACACTTAAGCTGTGCTATTAAATGATTAGATATAAAGGCTGTGTGGATTGTTATGTTGAATGTTTTAATACAAATTATGTACCAAAGCGAATTTATTTGGTTATGCTGCATATGACTATTTCAAGGTGTTACCTCTCAGCAGCAGCAGTATTTGTACAAAAAAAAACATTGGGAGGGTCAAAACCAAAGAAAAAATTACTAGTACTCTTAAAGGTTATAACAGCTTGTATTTGTGCTTTTTACTCAGTTTGCTTTATACATGTCTTCAAGTAAAAGAAAAACAAATGAAAGAAGAATTTTTAAAATATATTTTTGGTCGAAAATTGTCCATGATTGACATCGATAACTAGCCTTTAAAGTGGTCAAGGATCTAATTCTAAATCATGTAAATAGCACCCTCTTTATTAGCCGTGTGAGTTATTAAGTCTCCCAAACGAAGTTAAGAGACTTATTGTTTTTGTTTTTATTCGCTTTTGGTTAAATGGAGGGAAACATGTATCACCAACAAGGTTTACAAATAGTCTATTCCTGAATTTTAGAAATAAATTTTCATTAATTTTTTTACAAAAAAATACACGAAAGGGAATCATCAATCTTAAATATCCGAATATAGATTACGGAAACGAAATTGCTTACTTCACTTGCACAACAATAATTGAAAATTTGGCAAAATGTTTTTTGATCTTTTAGTATGGTATTATTCCAATAAGGTTTGCCTTGTAATTTAAATGTCAAATAGGTGGAGACAAATTTGTCATTCCCGATGACATTCCTTACATTCCCTAGTTTGTTTCAGAACGTACTACTTAATCTTTGTCATAGAATTCTTTAAAACATATTCTAAGGAGTCGAAAAATTCGCTATGCATTGATTCTCATTATAATGTCACGGGGTGATGAAAAGTAACCACAATTGTTCTGGATATAAAGCGTGAAAACAAGTCGATTTGCAGCGTCTGGCAACGGCCAATACATCAGTCTCTGAAATTATATTTATGGATTTATCCGCTCGGATTTGACATAGACATATATTTTGATGCTTGTTATGGCTTTATGCTTTTCACGAGCATGTCTTTCAAATTAATGGTACATATTGTTATATTATGTAATTAATCTAGCCTATGTTTTTTTCAAATGTAAAATATTGCGATATAGTCAAATCATTTGATTTAACACTACATTTTTAAATCAAGGGTTGCAATAGTTCGTGCTTAGTTAACACCAACACGATCATTTGAAAACAGGAGGTGGGTGTATGACTGACTTGGAAAGGAAGAGAAGAACACGTAGCTATTAATGATTTTAAAGCTGTTTACCAAATTTGAAATCAATCCCTTCTGTAGAAGGATGGTATAATTAAGTGGGTGTGCTTTTTCAATTTTCAAAATGTTTAAAATTATTCGTATAGAGAGATAAAAAGCGAGCGAATGTTTTTTCAATCATCTACAAAAACAAACTACTCACCCGTTCTAAAATTGATAACAATATCCAAGAAAAATACTGTGTCAGATATGCAATTAAAAACAATCCAATGAGTACTGAGATCATCGTTAAAGAAGGATATGGCGACTGGTAAAACGATGAGGTTGGCTATTAACAAAACTAACATGAAGAGATCCCAATAAAACCTGAAAAAGATAAAAAATCTTTTAAATCGAGGCCAGTGTTGAAATGATTGGATAGAAATCAGCAACGGGATACAATTTAAGAAGTAAACAGGATACCCAAAAGAAATTTTGAAAGTGTAGAAAATTTTGAACACAGCCTTTTATAATATGTACTTTAAATTGTATTTTATTTCAAACAAGAAATACTCAAGCGAGCTCACAGCGACATTTAGACCAAAAAAGAGTCCCGGTTTATTATTTCCCCTGAAAGATGCACCTCTGCCATGTACATACGATGCACTTCTTTCATGCAGAATTTCATAAAATCAATCATGCGGTAAAGGAGGAGACTCACTTTTCTCATCTTAAAATCTGCTTTGCTGCTCAAATGCTTAAACATGCATTGACAAGTGAACAACAGGGAGATTAAGAAATATTTTTCTCTTAAGTCAGTTTTTATATTTCTTCAAATATTTTTCCGAATTCACTGCCAATATTACAGTAACAGACATTTATTACACACGAAAAACAGTCACATATTAAAAAGACTTTTACATGTTTTACGCAAATGATGTTTACCGTGCACTATCTATTGAACAACCATTACTGAAACATAACCATTTATTGGCATCGTGTAAATTTTAATGAAGAAAATGTATTTGCGTATGGTTGGTCATTACGACCAATGGTAGGAAAAACACCCATAGCATTAAGTATTGATTTCTGTTGGATTTACCTATCTGATTCAACATAATGTTTTGTCTTCAAAGTTCAATTCTTATATTTATATAGTATTCTAAGGACCATTCATTTGATATTCCTTGCAGTCAATCATGTAAAATTTAGATCGTGCCCAGTAAAATCAGGGGGTATTACACTGGACTTAACTGGATCGGCCTTGAAAATTAACTCGCGGGGGTTACTACCATGGTCAGTGGTCATACCTATAGCTATGTGCCGCAAAACAGGGTCTTTTTTCACTGGTTTTTATTCATGAACTCTCATATTTTTCAACCCTTAAAAGAACAGGTTTATAAATTGACGTCAAAATGTCCAGCATGTGTCAATGTCATAATTGAACAATCAGTTTTTAAAAAATAATATACAATTACTGTCTTTTGTTGAGGTAAATGTGCAGTGTTATTGACTTTTGAAAAACAGATATTCACTGAGCCCGAAGGGCGAGGTGAATATCTAATTTTTCTAAAGTCAGTAACACTCACATTTATCGAAACAAAAGACAGTAATTGTTTTATTCTAATATGGAGTAGGCATTGCCTAAATGCGAGCATAGCTAAAAGGGACTACGTTTTGTTTATATAATGTATTTGGGGCGAGATGGGATGGGGCGATTAAGCTTTTAGACACGTTAGTTTCGTACGTGCATATACCCAAGACGAAACGAGCAGCTTATGTGTATTTATTATTTTAAGAATATTATTTTCTTGTAAAAAGCGCAATTTATTATTTTTTTAAAGCATTATTTCTTTTCTTATAAATTATTTTAACATTCACTCCGGTCCTGTAAAAATAATAACCCTTTCCGGACCATAAAAAATCTAAATCAGCCTTAGCAAATTTCTCGCGGAAACAAATACCGTAGAGCTCTCCGCTCGAGCGGGCACTTCGTGCTCGCTTGCGAGCTATGCTCGCTATTATCCAATATCTGACAAAAATATGCATTTGAAGTGTTAAAAAAAATTAAAACTAAACAGAAAAATACTGTAACGACGTCATCACCTTTCCCGCCATTTTTTAGGTGAATATCACTTTGCCAGGTGAATATCCTTTTTTATTCACTTAGTTGATCATAATGGAATATGTTAAAGAATTATTTATATTATAGAATAATTGTTTTTTATATTTCCAACTTTAGTAAGATAGGAAAAATCGTAGTAAACATCACTGAAAAAGTATGAAAATGACTACATTTGTCTGCACTACATCTGTGCCAGGGTATGAATTTGTATGTTTTTGATGTCAGGTCCAGGTTTGTCAGCCCCATCAGCACATAGATATGCAATATAAAGGTGAGTAACCCCCTCCCCGAGATTAAGTACTGAAATTTGACTTGAACTCTTAGCACAACCAATCATAACTACAGGCCCATTTTAAACAAGAATTGACAAGTAAATTATGTTCGATCAATATATTTTTGGCTTTTGGCTTTACTATTGGTGGCTAGGCAATTCAAAAGGTCGTCACTAATGTGGGCCCGACTATCCTCACAAGTGACAAAGTTTCTAGGCATCAACCAAAATTTGGTAGTTTCGTCGACTTTCAAGTTTGAATTATCGGACGTTCATCCACCACAAGCCCGGCAACCATGCGAGAACATCATATAAAACAAAATGCATAGAGCTTAATATGTTGTCTGTTGACACATACTGAAATGCATGTGTGCTTTCCGACATTAAATATGTCTTATTTCTTACTTTTATGAAGTAGAGAATGTGTGTTGCTTACGAACAGGGCTTGGTCATTTTTTTTTAAATAGGTTGTCAGCTACCTTGCCAAGATCAGTGCTCCACCATAAAAAGCGGTCTCCTTATTTGACTCATGTACTTTGAAAGGTCAATAAAACCATTCCAACAGATTTCTTACGATCCGGGTATATTATTTTTCATCCTCTAAAATCATATTTCCAAAGAGCAATCTCTATAAGAACACAATTTGCTTTATTAAAAAATGTTTTTTTTTTTCTTTTCTCTCGAAATGGAAATATGGATATAATAAACTATTATAATTAAGAAGTTAATATGGATATGCAAAACTTTATTAGTTAACATATCAAATATTTCCGACATTTCAAATAGCACAGAGAGAGTTTATTCTTAAATCCTGGTGTATTGTATACTTTTAAATGTCAATAATGTGTTAGAGTGCATTTTAGAGAATGGAAAATAGGATCTGAAATGCAATCGCAGGATTAAGAAGATTGTGAAAACTCCCTATACCTTCAAACTACTTGACATAACATTTAAGTTTATAGAATTTATAGATTTTTCATTCCTTGTTACAGAAGCACTGGCTCAAACAAACAAAATATATTGCTTGTTTGAAAAACAAATACCAATTTAAAACAATTGACTTAGTCAATATAAAGTCACTATATCATATATTTAAGTAATTATATATTCTCTTTGGGTATGCATTATGAGACAAAACACTGCCTATACCTTGGGTTATATCGCATGGCCTATATCGCACCCCTATCACAAAAAATACAAAAGTAATAACAAAACGTTAGAATTTTAATATACGATATAATAATGAATATAGAATGGCGAAATATAATTTTGACATGTAATATTCAATATATAGAGCATGCAAAAAATTAAGTTGTAACTAGAGATCACTGTACAGAAACAGCCATTCATCCAAGTATAGCAGAAGAAGACCGAAACTCGAAATATGATGGATATCAAAATATTGCTTTCTCAAAAATACATCATTCTTGGGTTCTGCATCAATTTAAGACCAACCAATTATTTTATGCCATAACATTATGCAATATTTTCGTTATCATGATTTTTATTCTACGAGAAGCAACCGGTTCCCGATGACAGGATTTCACAACTAACTTTAAATTAATTGCTTCTTTCAACCAGGAATCGATGATGGTTTTGATAAATTTATCCTCAATGAGTTTATAAAGATTAATGCCAAAGATTAAATGTATGCTGGAACATTTCAGCATGGCAAACAAGTGAAAAATCAAATACATGTAAAGTTAATCAGATTCCTCAGTCCATATCAACGGAGATATATGATATATCACCTCTCAAAAAAAAATTAACCTTTCACAGACCATTGCTTTATCTATTTGACCTCACATTCTTTACAAATTGAAACAGCAATTAAATTATATTGTGTAGACCCTTCAAAACACAGCAATCATAACACAGACCCATGTATGTTATACGAAAAGGACCAATGTACGACCACAAACCAGAAGGAAAATAAAACAAAGAAAATGATAATCATGATTTTTTTCTGAAGATCCCTATTTTTTTTAAATGACTGGTAGAACGCATTGTGGATGGAATGCGAGAACATCAGCAGAAAGAGGCGGTGTTTGGCGTGCTTTTATATCATATAAGGTAGGTTACACTCTGGTTACCGAACTACCGGTATATGGAAACTAAGAGATGTCTTCACTTTCATACAACTCATCAATATATCTGTGTTCATTGCTTAGAGGTTTCGTGTTGTGAAAATCATTTCCTTAGAATAACGATCAAATTGAATTGAATCAAACCATGAAAAATTAATCAAGTAAGCACCTTAACACAAGGAGTCGTTGATATCACAAACCGACAGAGAGCTTAAAATTGCAATAAAATTCACATTTATGCAGACGTGACATATATTAATGTTGATATTAAACTGTGGAATTGCATTGTTTGGTTTAAATAAGGGTTTGTTTTTATATCCTAACATATTATTCGTATAATTGGTGTCAATATAGTCTTACCTTATAGTGGGGAACGAGCATTTTGGGACTATATTGCGATTGTTTTGCTGATTGCTTGCTTTTCGTTTTTTTGTGTGCATTATATGTTTCTTCATGTATTTCTCTCGTTTGTGTTTACTGGTTTTGTCTTTGCTCTTTCGATCATTTGGATGCCCTGTTGGTCATATACCTATTTTGGTCCTTCTTGCTTTAAAAAGCCTTTAAACAGCTGAATGCATTGTTTCTAACATGTATTGTTCAAGAGGCAAATTATTGCTTTTGCAAAGAATTTAAGTTTGGTCTTTCAATAACGCCTTTCGATGATTTACACCAGACGTTCGATAAAAACGACCAGATATAAATATATGTCAAATTTTATTACCCGACAAGACCTGTTTTTTAGTTTGCTTACATAATATGCATCCCCCTCGAATTCAAGCTTATTTTAAATCAACTGAAAAGTCAAGAGGTTTACGTTTTTTCTACGATAATCCACCCAGATTTTTTGCTTAAATTAACAGTACATGAATGCCATTGTCATTAAAAAAATACTTAATTGATTAAAGCCTAAAATTCCTCTTCACAAGTATGTAGTACTAGCCGTTTGAATTTAACAAAGGTCCTAAAATGTTGTATAGCTTAGGAACCGAACATTAAACTTGAAAGGGTAGTCTTGGTTTTTTGTCCCCCCACCGCAATGCGACAAAGGGATCTAGTAATGCTCTTCGTCCGCCACGCTTTTGTTAACACATCTCCTCTGAGACAGCACAACAGATTTTGATAAAACTTTGTAGGATTGTTTGTCATGATATGTAGTTAGTTAGTTAGTTAGTTATTGCTTTACTCCCAAGCAGCACGATTTTGGCTATATCCGGGAGATGAACATGAAAGTGGTGATAAAATGAAAATGAAATGATGATGAAGTGGAGGAAACGGGGACACAAGGCCAATCGGGTTGGAGAGTGGAAAAAAGGAGTGATGGGTAGGGACGGGAAATTTAGCCTCCTGCATGGGGATCCTACGGGTCTTCTCTTAACGAGACCTGCAGCAGGGTTCTTTAACGTGCGAGGAACGTGACATTTTTCCCAACACGGTGCACCACTATGGTTTGCGGTCAGGTTTTCCGCATTATCGCCTGACGACGCCGCATCTCTCGATGTCAGGGCTGCCCCATTCAACCACCTGGGGCACACATCCCAGTTGCTTTGTGGGCCTGGCCTGATGTCAGGTTTCTGAGCACTCTTTAGTGGACTTTTACCGACAAGCTTAGCGCTGCTGCGGGCCTATTCGCCATCCGGAACCCGCACGGGGACATGATATGTAGTATGTTGATGACAAATAGTATAGGAGTTATGGGACATTATTGACATTGTTCATTTTAGTTCATAGGGACACTATGTAAGAACAACTCTTCTAAGACCGGTCAACGAATTTTCATGAAATTTAGTAGGGTTGTATGTCATGATACTGCAACATCATTTTGATTTGAAAAAAATATATATAATAGGAGTTATCGGACTTTATCCACTAGTCGGAACTCATTATGTGCTCCTCTGAGGCTGTTGAACAGATTTCTGAAGTTTTATTCATTTGTGGTTGTATGTATAATATGAAATAGGCATTACCTAAATGCGAGCACAGCATAATTCTGTAAAATAAATGTAATGTTTTACATGTTTAGTGCCATTGTTAACATTGTTTAATGAACGAATAAAAAAAGATTTTATTTCGAATCGATGCAGTCAAATAAAATTTGAAATCATCGTAGTTATTTTTGTTTTGATTCATTTTCTAGAACGTTCAATTTGGGACGAGATGCTTGGGCGATTGAACGTTAAATAGAAAAGCAAGAAAAAATCGATTAAATTTGGTTACTACAAAAAAATGTAGCAACTCATCGTCATCAGAATATTTTTCTTTTTATACATTATTACATAGATAATTTTTGGAATGCGACTAGCAAAATGGGTAATTAATTTTCAAATTCACTCCGTACCTGTAAAATTTGAGAGCCTTTCCGGACCATGAAAAATCAATATCAGCATTAGGCAAATTTCTCGCGGGAACAAATACCGTAGAGCTCTCCGCTCGAGCGGGCACTTCGTGCCCGCTTCCGAGCTGTGCTCGCTATTAATACTATTTTGAGTTTGACAAATTCAACATCAGTAATGAGACTGTATTGTCAAAGTAAATTTTCAACTCTAGTGCGGCGACAGGGGAAATTGGTTGCGTGTATTAATCTTGTTTGTTCTGATCAGACTTTTTTCGCGCACTTTTCCACAGAGTGCAGAAAAAATTGTTTGATTTACAAAGGTGTCATTTTCGAAAGTCGAATTGCTACACCATTGCTTCTTTCAAACTGAGGCTTTCAACGTGAGCAAACACACCTTCCTCCTTTTTCTGGCACTGGTTTATTAAGCCAACGTTTCAGTTACCAATTTGGCAGTCATCATCAAACTTCATATATTTGGTGACAAATTCGCAGGATATCGACAAATGCAGAAGATTAGTTCGGTCTTAACATTTTGATGAATGCGTATTTTGGTATAAAAAATGTAATGACGTCTTACATTCACTTGCAGTCCGGTAATAAATAATTTCGCTTTATGGCATGGAAGTTTTCTAAAGCCACAGTTAGTCAGAGGTTGTTGCAATGAAATGTGTCTTAGCTTACCTTAAAGACATATTGATGAAGCAATTTCAATTACTTTCGATGTGTAATGAAGTAAATGTAGAGCACCCTTAAGTACCGAGTGGATTGGATGAAGCTTTTTTGAAGTAATCACTTATTCTCCTTTTTTTCTGAAGGAGGAATCGCGCTGCTTCCCGATGAAATAATAGAGATAACGTAAATTTTAAAGGTAACGTCAAAGGATTAACCACGTAGTTGTGTAACAAACGCCCGGTGATTTAATTGTAGGTGTAATTTTGACCTGTTGGTGTCCATTGTTATGAATGTGAGGGATCTGTTTTTATATATTTAAATTTAAGATTCTTTACACAGGACTGCACTTTGTGATTGATGTATGTACTTCAAACAGTCAAGTAAAAGGGGAAAAAAGACAATCGTGGATTTCATAGTTTTAAACAATGAATCTGCAAACTATAACGATTCCTAATATCTTCAAATGTTACTAACGTATTAATCTAGTAAAATAAATTTGCAAAACATTTTAAGCCCCCCCCCCCCCCCCCAAAAAAAAAAAACCCAAACAAACCAGGAGTTAAAAAGGTGAGAGAGTCTTGCAATTAACATTGACAGTTGCCAAGTTAAACAATCAGCCTCGTTCGATTTGAACCTACTGTATATTGGCACTCACACTACGTAGTTTTCCTATTGACATTTTTTTAAGATTACGTAATGAAGGTCAAAAGACGTTAGAAAGTACAAATAAATGTAGGTTTTTTTCCCTGTATTAGTTTGTTTTATTAAAGGTAAAGTACTATATTCAGAATGCCAAAACGATAAAAAAACGTCTAAAATAGAATCACATGTCATATAAAACACAACTAACATTGAGAAACCTTGTTACTTCTACTTCTATTAGTTTTCCTACACAAGTTTAATTAATTGTTTTTAAGCGAAAAAAAAACCAATGGAAATCTTACCTAATGGGTTGACTTTTTTTTCATGCTAACGGAGCCTCAGTTGGTTGTATTTTTGTCATGAAATAAGTGCCTGTGCTTTTGAACAACCAATTTATCCACAGTCCACCGAACTAGTATCGTTAATGGAGACGAAAGACATGGCAATGCCAGTTAAAAGGAATAAAATTAGTACTAAATGAACTGCTTAAAATAAAAATCGCGCTCTTGTATACTATTTGAGTCATTAAATACGTTGCCTTTCAGTTACAGCACAATTAAAATGTTGAACCTGCACTGATGTCTTATCTATTGTTCTATGCATCGTTGCTTTTGTTTTAATGAGACTATTTACAGGAATGCCAGTTACTTCGCATATGTTCTGTAGGAATGTAATTACACACATTATTTAACACCTCATTAACCTAAATAAGGACGTGTTTTTATCATCTCGAGTACTGATAATTGCAACAAATGTCACAAGGTGAGAACAAAAATTCACCTCCTCTTTCTATACCTGTAAAATTCCTCACTCGAAGCATGTAGCAAACCATTTTGTCAGTTTGTCAGCAACTTAGATTATCATGATTTAATAATATACGTTTGGCCTATAGAATTAAACGGGTTGAAAAGACACAAAAACTTGCAATTCTTTTAAGTACAGAATATGGCTTTGCTATTCTGTAAAAACAAGGTATTGCATCTTGAATTTTTTCGAAGTCCGTTTTCATAGTGGACGTAACACACGAGAATAATTTTATCTTCTTTTAATACTAATTTTTCTTTGGGAATTTGGCGATCATTAGTTGTTCAAGGTTGTTTTCAAAAACATTTCCATTTTTTAAGTGAAAAATAATTTGTAGTTAAGACATTTATCTTCTAGGTAAATTAAGATAGAACTTATATAACTCTTGAACTACTTATTTATTTCTGATCAATATATGTATTTTAAATGAAAAATCAAGGCTAAAAGACCTAACCCAAATCTTACTCGAAAAGCATATTCTTCTGTTGAAACCTCTTGTTTGTATTTCTCAATCATATACAGACGAGAAGAAAGTTATAAAACGCTTTATAAGAAGTAAAAAATTACATATCTCATGCACTTCAAACATAAGTTAGCATGAAGATAAGAGTCATCTTAAAATCAATGTTCTCTTCAGATCCCCAGATAATTGTAACATACTATGAGATCGCTGGAGATTTTGTCGCAGACACCGTCTTCCTGCTCAACAGCTACAGGATAAATGACACTTAATTATCAGATAATTTAGGGTTTACAGAAATGTATCAGGAGAAGATTATGCTATATAAAGTATCAATTGTAATCAATGACATTTCAAAAGCTATGGTTTTGATTGGTTTTGTACAATCATGCATGGTTTTTGAAATGTATTTTAGCAAGATATTAAAATCCAGCTTATTCCATGTACATGATGTAAGTGGATAACATAAAAAAATACAAAAAACCCCACTTATTGTTATCCTTATATGCACCAAATCATACAAAGTCAATTATTGTTTAACAAACTGTCAATGATTGCAAAAACACTCAACTTTGCAATTTGTAAAATAAAAGATAGAGAAAACCAAGATTATGTCCAAAAGACATAATGCCCGATCCTGAAACATTTGGGGCGGACGGATGAACAGACCAAAGCACTATATGCCCCTACTTTCGTAGATGGAGCGTACAAACATTGTATCTGGTCATGGACTTGTTATTTTGGTTTGATAAAATGTTAAACTACCTGTCTAACCTAATCTACATGATTTTCTCTGCTTTTCTTTGGTCATTGTACCCGTTCAGTATTTATAATTGTTACCTTTAAGGACCGGTATGACTAAGAACCGAAGCTGGTTTCTGACTAAACTCTTTCTATACACTGACCATGTTTAAAGGCATGTAACAGAACTCCATACATATTTTATCAAGGAGATAACATAAACATTGACTATTTCTCCAAAACAAATTTTATACAAATTCAGTTCAGTAGTTTTCAATCTTAATCAAAAGTAAGGAATGCTATTTGAGCCTTGATTTATAGATTTTTCTTTGAAGTTTGTTTATCAAAAAGAGATATTAAGGTTGATACAGGAATCTACTGATCCATTGCCCTGCTATTAACATCTTTAATCTTCGTGCGTATTAAAGGTTTTATAGATTCTTTTAAGTTACTTTACTAAGATAAAAACGGTTTTTGTTTGCAATCAAAGTCTCCTTTTTCATTTTAAATGAAACTATACGCTTAAGCCGAGTTTAAAATGTTTTCCCTACACTTCAAATTGTTGTTTGAGGCAATTCCTCGAAAGATGCATCTAGATTTACAATGCTGGCAATCCCATAAACTAACTTATCTCCGGAAAACATGACATCATATTTGTGTGTCTTCTTGACATTGTCTATTTAAGTGTTTTAATGATGTATTTGCATATTTTGGGAAATGAAATCCCAACAAATCCTATGACATAATGATTGACAGACATGGTATCTTGTCATTACTTTTCCACAGTTGATCGATAGGGAAGCAGTGCTACTGTACATTAACCTCCTACAATAAAATGTCTAACAAATCAAATAATATTCAGACAGTTTCTAATTATATAAGAACCGCAATAAAATGTGATAGACCTTCATATACCATGGAGTCAGTAGTCAAGATTCAACGTTTTTGTGGTTTCAAAATCAGATAAGTAAAAATTGCTTCTCCAAAATGTACCTAACATGCAACACTGAAGTATTTTGGTATGGATTAGTTTTACATGTACAGGTATGAGCGATATATTTCGGTCACATTTATCACCCCCACTTTATATTCGACAATTTCTTTTAATCTTTTATTGAAACACTGTGACTCCTAAGGTCAGTGAGTGAGTGGGTTGGTGTTTTACGCCCTTGCAACGCTATATAGGTTAACATGAAAAGGATGATAAATGAAGTATGTGGGTGTGGGAAAAAGGGAAAGGTGGGTAAGGGCGAAAAATTTAGCCTTGTGGTGCACTACTTTGCGGTGACAAAAGGGGTCTTCTACATGCATGAAGCGTGGCATTCTTCAGACACGTTGGTCCACTATGGTTTGTGGTCGGGTTTTCCACATTATCGCCTGACGACCCCGGCATTCATTATAATAGGGCTGCCCAATTTTACCACCCGGGGCACACGGGGAGTCGCTTTGTGGGCTAAGCGGCCTAACCCGATGTAATGTTTCTGAGCGCTCTTTAGTGGATTTTTACCGACAAGCTTATCCCTGATGTGGGCCTATTCAGCTCCCGGGCCCCGCACGGGAATGACTCCTAAAGAACGAAGACGTATACAAATGCAACAATCGAACGTCGTTAGTTCGAAAATGCCAAGATATAATCGATAGAAAAACCTGATATCTACCAAAGTAATACAAGAAGCAAAGAGGTATACAAATGGGGCATTCGAATTCGAACAGTGCGGTGAAACAGACAACACAACTAAATATATATAGCAATCAACAAGACGAGCTCAAGTCTTAACGAAATTGAACGCATGTGCTCCGGAATAGTAAGCAGCTTGCTATAGCACATCCGCCATGTCTTAAAGTTTTCCCTTCTTCATTTCAAGCTTAATTGGATTTAAACATTAACCAACTAGATAACAAAGTTTAAAAGAGGTACCAAAAACCAATAAAAACTACAAATATCGACCAAGCAAATTACTAAGCAGAACTCATACCATTGTCGGAAAGGATATTAACGTTTAGGTGTAACCAGGTTATTTTTTTAAAGAATGACTCATACATGTACATGTAGACAATGACAGAGGACCACGTAAAATGTACAAACGAGATACCAACAACTTTTGCCTGATACAACAAAATTATCGAAAGGGATTAAGCAATCTTAAATAATGAAAGAATAAAACGAGGTTTTTATTGCTAAATTCAGAAATTACCAAAATCCGACAATTTAAAATCAGCTTCCATAAACGATCAATTCCAGTGTTAGCATTCCAGAAATCATATCCTTGAACTGCAGCTCTTGAAACGTAATAAAGAAGTATTACAATAAACCTATTCATTGTTTTTGTAATAAATGTGGTTTCGATCTAAACGTCTTTCATAAAGCATTAATAGCAAAGATCGATCGTGCTATAAATAGAACAAAATTATTTTTAGAATGACATCATCTAAGTCAAGTTCCCGGATGTCATGCAAGCGATTGTAAACAAAAGGTCGTGCATGAGGTTGATCAATTTAGAAAATTATGGATTTATCGGACAAGAAAACAAAATCTGAGGGAAACAAACATTGCTGTTATGGGACCTGTAATAGCGATACTCGTTACAGACACCGGGAAGACATGCAAAATGTATTTTTCATACCGTTTCCAAAGCCAATAAGTCAAAGGGAAAAATGTGAAAATTGGATCAAGGCTTGCGGACGACCAGTTGCAGATTTTAATGTTGACAAAATAAAACGGTCAACGTACATTTGTAGTAAGCATTTTGTTGGTGGCAATGGTCCTACAAAAGACTATCCTGACCCGATTCCAGCGTTGCTTCATACAGATGAACAGGTATGTTTAAATCGAGGTTGTACAATGTACAACAATTTTGCTGTTCTTTTTTGACACATTTTGGACAAACATCCAAATTAAAGTATCTAGTATGTAAAACCAGTGTAAATAAATATTTATCTTTATAATGCATTTAGTAATCAAAATATTTTAAATCAATTGTATTCATTTATCACATTTTTGTGTATGTTACCAATGAAATATTTTAGAAATATATAGTGTACACACCTACATGTATGTATGTTAACTGAAAAGGACTGATAATCAATGATCATCTTGACAAAGCCATTAACAGCAATATCTGACATTTTGTTTGTTTTTTTTCAGTTGAAAAGATTCGAACGAAAGAGGAAAGCACCCACACCAAGAAGTAAACCATTCAAAATCTCCAAGCGGGATGTAACTTCTGCAGCACAGGGTCTTGTGGAACTTTCCTGTCACGATCCCTTGCCAAGTACTGCTTCTGGACTGTTTAAGGTACAGTAAACATTTTACATGTATATACACATGTCCAGACCATTTAATTTTCCCTAATGAAGTTACATGTATGTTTTACAAATCTATGAATTGTTAGAAATGTATAATTAACCCTGTACATCTGTACTTAACAGCGTTGCAAGCAAATATTTCACAGAAAAGGAAATTGAAAAAAAACATTTATTTCTTTTTACAGATGGATGATGGCTTCACTCCTCTTGATGTTATTACAACTTGTGATAAAGGAACGCAGACAGAAGAGATTACGATGGCTGAAATTGGTGTTCAAAGAGTATATGAAAAAGAAGTGTTGAATGCTAAGATCGAAAACATGCTCTTGAAAAACAAGTTAAAGACTGAGAATTTCAAGGAAAAATATAATGACAAAGATCAGGATGAGCCAGATACCACTTTATCACTAAAAGCAATAAAACATGATGACAAAAAAATGAAGCTGTTTACAGGGCTAACTTTTGCACAGTTTATGATTTTGTTTAGATTTTTAGGTGACTGTGTTAATAATTTAACATACTGGGATGGTAAAACGTCAACAAAAGAAAGTTCAAAAAGGGGTATAAGAAAGCTATGTCCTGAAGATGAACTATTTTTGACACTGGTTCGACTACGTCGTGGTTATAGTCTTAGTACTTTGGCTCACTTTTTCGGGATAGCTTCTTCAACAGTTAGCACTATATTTTCTACATGGATACAACTTCTTTATGTTCATTTTGATGGTATGAGAGATCGTATGTTCCCAGAACGTTCCCATTTTAAAAATGACCTTCCTAAAGTATTTAGAAAATTTAAAAATATAAGATGTACTATTGACTGTACTGAATTTTTTGTTCAGATGCCAAGGGACTTTAAGAGACAGGGTAATTTATACTCTTCGTATAAAAATCATCACACCTTTAAATGCCTGATTGGAATTGCTCCAAATGGAACTATCGTTTATGTTTCTGATTTGTTTGAAGGATCTATAAGTGATAGGGCTATTGTGGAGAAAAGTGGCTTTTTGGACTATATCAATCCAGGGGATTTAGTTTTAGCAGACAGAGGATTCACCATTAAAGATTTACTAAATCAGAAACAAGCGGATTTAAATATTCCTCCATTTCTTGGAAACCGACAAAAATTTAGTGCACAAGAGGACCTGCAAACTAAGATAATAGCCAAGGCAAGAATACATGTGGAACATGGAATTGAGAGAGTAAAAAAATTTAAACTCTTGAGTGGTAACATACCCCTGTCATTATCACCAATTTCTAACCAAATGGTTTTTGTAGCATCTTGTTTAGTAAATTTTCAAGAACCTCTTGTTAAATGAAATATTTGGTGTTTAATCTTATAATGCAACTACATGTATAGCTGGAATAAAACATGTACATCTCATTCATGTCTTTTACTGTTGGTTCAAAATTAAAATAAATAACAAGATATTAATAACTGATATCACATACATGTAACATGTACTAAAATTCAATCATAATAAATGTGTACTAGCATGACTAGACAAAAATCAAATTTATAAACGACTTTGGTGCTTAGAAAAAAAAGCAGTTCCTGTTGTTGCAACATACAGTACTTGTGATAGTTGTCAAATGTACATGACTTCATAATACATTACAGATGAAAAAGTCAATCATGCAGTCACAATATTTAATCAATAATGAATGGGAAGAGTTTTCTTGGTACCCTCATCTCAAATAATTCAGGTGCTAAAACTTTTAACCATAGAGA
Source organism: Arcuatula senhousia (assembly GCA_963971305.1). Taxonomy (NCBI): domain Eukaryota; kingdom Metazoa; phylum Mollusca; class Bivalvia; order Mytilida; family Mytilidae; genus Arcuatula; species Arcuatula senhousia. Next base: position 44,025,751 of record OZ020305.1, on the reverse strand, counting down.
TGTGACATTTCCCATCATTGGAACAATCAACTGATCATCACGTCTGATGCCCTCCACATTTGGTGTACCTATAGGTGACCACAAAACAAAATCACACCAGTTAAGCCCAGTTATAGCTAATTGAAACTGTATCTGATAGTAATATGCATGGGTTGTTTTTAGTTCCAGCACATCATTTGCACTCTGTGGACGTGAAAAGCATGCATTGTACAGTTCTCGAGTGGTAATTAATTTCTCTTCCAAACTTGTAAAAATATTACCAGGAGCAACAGTTTTCAAAATTTTAGGGCATTTTATCTCAACAAGCCCATATTTATTGAGTTCAGTTGGGTCGTAAACTAGTCCATCCGGGCTACAGCCTAGCTCTGGCCATAGCTTGTTTACCCAGAACCCTGTTTTTATAACATTAAAGCCTGGTTTCGTTACTTGCATTAAGTTCTGATAGTCGAGACGAGCCTGATCCTCACTTTCAATGCCATACTGTGTATCAGCAGTGGTAAAAGGATGCAAACCCCATAAGTGATAACTTGCGTAGTTATACAGCTTTCTGTGGGTAGACTGGTCATAGGGTGGTGTTTGAATAAGACTCCCAAGGGAGTTCGCCTGCTTTGCTGTCGATGCCGTTACTCTAAACCACCTTGAAGCTTTCCAAATTTCAGACCCAGATTGACCCTCAGTCCCAGGAATCGTATAAACATCCGAGTTGAACGCTGTACCAGCACTTCTTAAATTTGTAAAAAAATCCCATGCCATATCTTTCAATGCAGACTGCCGTTCAGCGTCCAGATCATAATCTTGGTATTTTATTGAAAGTACAGTTTGCCACATAGATACTCGTTTAGTGTTAAGACTATGATATTTCAAATCGCTGACAAAATCATTGACAGCAATATCACTTACATGCCTCATATCCTTTGGTCTTGGGTCAAAGTCTGATAATTTTGCTGCTTTTGGCTTGTACGAAGAATAAACAGCATCTTCCACCTTTGTAGGATTTTTTACCCTCTTCCCCTTATTCCACTCGCATGGTTTGCTAGTGCAAGCTAGTGGCTCGTGTCCATCAGTTTTACAGTGTTTATCTAAAGTTAGAAGTATAGCTGCAACATGGTTGCAACGACCTAATGCAGAGCCAGGGCACGTGCAGCTTGCATCGAGAATAGCACCACTTGCACAGGAAAGTGCAACCATTACATCTCGCTGTTCTTGTCTCATGGAAGCATCAACTTTTCCTTTCAAAAAATACTGGCCCGTTGACTTCTTGACTGTGTCCATTAGGTTGTGCACGCTTCCACTTTTAACATACTGTTCCCCTTTGGTAAGAGGCTTGGCCGTCATGTGTGACATGTCGGTGTCTTCATTTTTGCCATCACTCTTGAGAAGAACGACACTTTCTAATAAATAATGGTAGATATGACCATAGTTGAAACTTTTCGGTATTGGGCTTGACGGGAAAGGTTTCCAACCAAAAACAGGGGGAAGGCCGGGCTCATCAGTTTTGTCGGACACCGATGTTTCAGTTTTTACACGTTCAATCTTTTTATCAAACCATTTTCCTCCGTCGATATTAATATCTATATCATCAACTTTCCCAGCATCTACGACATCTTGACACCTACAGAAAACATCGTTTTATCACAACAAGGAAGGGAAAAAATGCCAAGTACAAAATCAAATTATTCGAAAAATAACATCTGTTATGGTTGAACATATTAATTTTGTTGACGAAAACTTTATTTAATAAAGAAATTATTTTTTTTATTTAAAAATTACGAACAACAAACAAGAATATAGACTAAAACAATCGATACGAAATGTAAACAAAGAAAAATTATACACGAGTTTTCGGGGGTCACTCACCTTTTAAGTAATTCTAATCGTTTTCCCGAAGTTTTGATACCCCGACACTCCAACCATCGTTTTAACTGAACATTATTATAGTTGTCAAATTCATTTACATCAAGATTTGTCCCGGGAACATCGGAAACAGAAAGATTTATTTTATGAAATTGCCGAGTCGAAGCCATTGTTTCTTGCGATTTGTTTGCATGAGCATCGATCACGTGATCGCGCATGCATATTCATGACCCAATTAGTGACGTGTAATCAGAAGTTTGCTATTGTTTAAACATTAATGCTTTCATAATTCCATTCTTGTTTATATTTCAAGGTTTTTTAATATTGCATTACTGACATGTTGACTTAGACCAGCTGATTTTGTTCAATATATTGACTAATAAGAACTTCAACAAGCCACATTTAATAATTCATAATTATAACTGTATGGAATCTAATTTCTTTATATATTAAAATATATGCCCATACTTTTTATGCCGCTTTCCTTGGCGTTTTATAAAGAGTTTTCATGAAGAATCAATTTTCTACAACGTCATTCAACTCATATTAAACATAAGGTTTTGGGTTTTGAGTACATGAAAAATAATGAAATATGTCTTATAACTGTGTTAATAAGGTAAAACATGTAAAAGGGGCATTGTAAGGAGTTGTTATAATGTAAAACATGATTGCCGATGATCATCAAAATTTTGGCCAATATGGTGCAGTACTTGGCGATCCACAAATTGATATTTTACGTGTATGAAGCGTTGCACTTTCACAACACTTTGGGCATGGGTCGACTTTCCGTAATATAGACCTTGGAACCTCTGAGGACGAGGGCCACTCTATATTACCACCTAAGGTATACACACCTTGGTCGTTCTGTGAACTGAGCCCCAGCCCAATGCATGAATCCAAAGACTCTAAGTATCTACTTACAACAAGCTACGATCTGCTGTTGGTCTATTCGCCACCCAGTCCCCACACAAAACGCAAATATATGGGCAGTGTACTTTGTCACCTTGTCACCTATTTATCAACTGATGACGAATCGGGCGCTTTTCCTTCAGAACTTACCTAGGCTGCAATGGGATTGATGGTATTACACTGTACTATTTCATGTAAAAAGGGGGGCCAGAACGCAATACAGAAAACCTAACCACAAAGTTAGTGGTGCACCATGTTTGAAAAAAATGCTACGCGTCTTTCGCTAAAAAACACTATTTTAGGTTTCGATATGCATAGGATCCCCCACAAGATACGTCTGACTCCCGTCCCCCTTTTTGAGGGAAAAATTTGGTTGGATATATAGGAAATCATTCAAGTATGACCAAAGTACCCCCTTTTGTAATTTCTTGATCCGTCACTGTGAATTCCATCATTTCTTGTTCACAACAAGATTGCTACATGTACCCAATTTCCCCGGCGAAGCACTTAAGTTTAAAATTGACTAAACTTTGAAGTATTAAAATTGCATTGCGATATGCTAACCTACATATCAAGACAAACATCTCTTCAAACTTTCATCGAAATCTGCGCTAACAAAGTTCCTATGACCTAAAATGAACAAAGTGGATAAAGTCCCAGAACTCCTTTAAAATTTGTCCAATCAAATTGGCGGTGCGATATGATCAACTAAATATCATGAAAAAACAATCCTAAAAAATCATTTAAATCCGCAGAGTGGTCTCAGAGGAGTTGCGCTCACAAAGTGTTCCTATGACTAAAAATATACAAAGTCGATAAAGTGCCATAACTCATATAAAATTTGTCAAATTGAAATGAAAGTGCGATATTATCAACTACATATCATGACAAACAATCCTACAAAATTTCATCAAAGTCAGCTGAGCGGTCTCAGAGGAGTTGCGCTCACAAATTGTACCCATGACCTAAATGAAAGTCGATAAAGTCCCGTAACTCCTATAAAACTTGTTGAATCAAAATTGCTGAGCGATATGACCAACTACATATAATGACAAACAATCCAACAAAATTTCATCAAAATCCGTTAAGCGGTCTCAGAGGAATTGCACTCACAGAAGTGTGACGGACTGACGAACGTAGACCATTCGTCATGTTGCGGCGGGGTAAACTAATCCCTTTCATGTTCATCTGCCTGATGAACATGGTATTACCGACTTCGAGCTGGCGACCTTTGTGTATTTACTGCTGTATTTTTTTTTTCATGACCTCGATGTAGCTCTGAAGAAATTGATCAAGCAGTATGTTAAACTTGTATTGTTTTCTTTGAAAGGTTAAGAAAACATACTCCTCCAACAGATATACTGAAGATGAAAAAATATCAATATATCACTATTGTTGAATGGTGATTTGAACTTTTATGCTTCCGTTATGAGGGCATTAAGATTTCCTTCTGATGAATTTATTTATCATAGAAAATGGTACGGTTTTGCACTGTCCTCTAATAGTTAATATAATAGGGTAAAATATATTACATTACATGTATATATACCGGGTGTCTTGTTAAGTGGTATATGACCCTTAAAAAGATATCCAGTGCATCTAAATATAAACTATTTAGTGAAATATTTTCATATTAATCAGCATATAAAAGTGTCATAAAAAGCTTCTATACAATGTAGCTAGTTAGTTTCGACTATATCGGGAAAATGAACATAAAACGATGATAAAGTGGAGGAAATGGTAACAAAAAGTTAACCGGGAATGAGAGTTTTGACTGCCGATGAAAAAAGAAGTGATGGGTAGGGACGGGCATTTAAGCCTCCTGCATGGGGATCCCAAGGGATCATCCGGGTCCTACTCTTACCGAGACTTGCAGCAGGTTTCTTTAATGTACAATGAACATGACGTTTGTTTTCCGACACGGTGCACAACTATGGTTTGGGGTAAGGTTTTCTGCATTATAACATTCATTATGACAGGGCTTTTCAACCATCTGGGACACACAGAACTTGGGGAGGTCAAATCTAGCATATGGGGAAACCTAACGAATACGAAATAATAAATTCGCTTTAGACAATAACTATAACAAATGCACACAAATACATAAAACCTGTTTCTTTCTTAATTAATATTTAACGCAATGAGAACAGAAGTTATGATTTAAGTGAATTTACTTGGCAAAGTAAGAGTTTAATCATGCATCAGGCTGATATTAAAGGTTAATCGATGGTATGCATGCGTTTGCATGTTTCTGTTCTGTTTATCAATCTCTGTGCCATCTTATAACATTCTTAGATCAAAAAAGATTCTACATTTAATGTAAGAGTACAATTCATCTTTGAAATTTCCCATCGTCATTACATCGTCGATTTAAAATAAATTATCCTCTTTCGATGAAGTGAAAGCTCTATATAATATAAATTGAGTAATTAAATACTTGTTAAAGGGCGATTGTCATTAGAAGAGCTACTCAGCAACACAAATAACGCACCACTTCTTTCCTTTAATGATTCTTTTTAGAATTTTGAAAAATTTAAAAATTATGTTACGCTAAATGATAAATCAAAGCAAATTCATTAAAAAACCAAGCCATTATTTCTGAAATTGGCACCAGTGTGCTTACGTTTTGATTTTTTGATAAAGCAGTCGAAAAAAAAACAAAGTCTGTAAGATTGATCAATTCAAAAATGCATGTTTCTGAAAAGTTTTTGTAACACTTTTGGATAAGCATCAACTTTTCATAAAATTTGTGAATTTTCCATTTTGGGGTTAAAAACTCATTTTTTTTTGGGGAAATTTTAAAAAGAGAATTCAGAATTTTTCGTAGAGGACCCCACACATGCTGTGCCGAAATCTCAGATCATTCCGACGACTACTTTAAGAGATATTTGCTATGAAACTTTTAGGTCAAAGGAAATGAATGGAAGTGGTGCGTTTTTTATGTTGTTTAGTATATTTCATTTTCATCTTCAATACATAAATGTGTCTTATTTCTATTAGGATTTTTTTTGCGGGCCTTTGGGGGTCTTCATTTTTAAGTTAACTTTAACATTTTAACATCTGACAAGAGACCTTTGAAGAATTAAAGGACAGTTAAAATTGATTAGTTCTCTACCAGATCACTGGAAGTTTGTTTTCTATTGAGAGTCACTCTCTGTCCGGCGTCAATTTGTTTTCTGTTTTGACCTGCTTCGTTTACCTAAGTACGACCAGTACTGGTTCGAACATCTGACCTTATCAGATTTTTAGTCGTTGCAAATATAGATAAAATCACATTACCATTTTTAGTAACGTACAGCAGGCATGTAACTTAAAAGTTTTGTTTCTTCGAGTATGTGAGTTGGTTTTATTTGCCCTAGCAACACATATAGGTTTTATAAGGGCGATAAGCATAAAAGAATGATAAAACAAACAAAAAATGATGAGATATATGAGAATAGGGGTGGAAAACAAAGGAACAGTAAATTTCGAAGACCACTAAAATAAGAGAAAGGTGGGTAGGGTTAGAGAATTTGGTTTATTACTTGGCGGTCTACAAAGAGTTCTTTTACGTGCATCCACACAAGATGGCCCAGTATGATCATCGATCAGGATTTCTGTATTATTGACCTGACAATACCTGCGGACGGAAGACCACCCTATTTAGCCGCAGAACACACCTTGTCGTTCTGTGGGTTGAGCACTTACCCGATATCAGAATCCATTAATAACCTTTTACGACAAGCTAGGCTCTGTTACAGGTCCATTTGGTACCCGTGCTTCGAACGAGTATTAAAACTAAATAATATACATCAAATCAAAATGTGGCACGAGGATTCTTCATAGAACGTTTTTATTTCAACATTTACTTGTAAATGTAGCTTCCTATCAATACCTTTATACAAACTAAGTCGTTTTTATTTGTCATGTACTGAAAACTTAACCACTCATCAGATAGCTCCAGTCAATTATTTTGTCATTGTAAGATAGCTATACTATATACTAAAATTTCAATGGTCATTTAATGGGTAGTGCCAAAAAAAGAACATATTATCTAATTATAATTCCAATATACTTTCAAAAAAATATTTGTAAAGGAGAATGAAGTCAAGATAATTTTTAAAAAAATGTCCAGGATGATAGAGAAAATGCTGTTACATTTGTTGATGAGAAATGGTAAAATGCGAAAGAAGATCAAGTACTGTATGATAATCAAAAATAATTCCATATTTTACTATACTTCTTAATAAAGAACTTACCTAAAATTACTACATGGATGTATCACCCAATTTCCTACCCGTTGGTGTCGTAATTTTTCTTTCATCAAAGCATTTTTGTTTCCAAATAATTTCATTGCAAGTTTATTATCCGAAGGCTGAAAGAAAGACACAATTTGTTCTTTAAGGAATGATGTAGGACTAGATTTTTGTTCATGGGTATAGTTTTCCTGAGAATTAGGTAACAGTTCCTCCTTTGGAGTCCCATATAAAGATGTTTGATCACCTATGTATCTCACTTTACTTGCATCATGTTTAAAATTGAGATCTGGATTTAAGTAGTCACTATACACAGAATCATCGTCTGAGTCTATTGTTATTGTTATAGACGGATTTCCTTGCTGTTTGTTCTTGTTACAATTTGGTAAACACGGCATGTTTGAATCTGATTTGTCTGCGTGTCTCTCTATGCTCATACGCTTGAGTTTTAAACTTGGCACGCGTCTGGACGGTTTTGGTGGAGTAGAATTCCCGATTGGTTGAGAGTTTTTTCTACCTGCATTCCCATTGGCCGATTTATTGAATTTCACCGAGTCCGATCGTGTTATCTTTGGTGAGAGGGTCGATATGAATTTGGCGTGTTTCCTTTGTCTTGGTTCTTTTTCTACTGTAAGGTCATGCACGTTATCATTGTCTTTAACACTATTGCCATTTCCGTTCTTCTTCGGGTCAGCTTTTTTGTACGGGGTAGCAGGGTTGCTGGATTCTTCGTCTGATGAATACGACAGCGTTTGATCACGATCATGCTCTTCGACGTCCAGAAGGGGCTGTTGTGCTGGTGAAGTCGTGTAGCCCTCCATGGTCGACGCCCGCACAGGTGGAACCTAAAATATTCATTACATATATATAATTCATTGTATATTTTCCAATATTGCTATTTACAGTCTATAAAACACACAGAACTTTTTTCAAAACTGTTTCGTTGTTTGCTTTGCGTCAGAAGTAGACAATATCTACAAGCGAGATTAATCGATAGTTTCGTAATGATCAGTTCTATACTAATTAATACGGGATTAGATTAATAATCTTTATTACATCCTTGAATTCATATTAATCAATTTCGATGTTTCTTCAGGTCTTGAACAGAACAGACTGAAGAAATAAAATTGGTATAATTAATTCAAGTCTGCACGTTCTTTTTCGTAAGCTTAAGTGAAATTTAGATTCCAGATTTGTCTTAAGCCTGGAAAAAACCAACAATTCTGGAAATTCGTATTAAGTCGTCTATCTCTAATCCTTATTTTTCGAACAAAATAATCAAATTGGGTTCTTCAACCAGCGAATGTTTTTTTCCATAGCTACATCAGATAGAAACAACTGTGCATTTTTTTCGTAAAGCACTTCTCAAAACCAAAATATCTATATGCATTAAAGCAATTCTAGGTGTAAAAGAAACAAAATAAACACTAATTATAGTTAAATATTGTGCACTGGGTTCTTAACCGACTTTTGAATCTGTCTTTTCCAAGAGACGACTTTTGATAATAACATTCCAAATAAATCTACCTTAAGAGCAAAAAACTTACAATATGAATGGATAATTTCTACATTTGAGTCTATTTTGTTCAAATACTACGCATTAGTTTACCTAAACAAAGTTTAAATAAATACATGGCTTTTTTGTTTTCTTCAGATAATTCTAGGTCTAACTTCTATTTTGAGATATTGATCTTGTTTCTTATCAGATTAATATCGACTCTTGCTGCTGCAAGTTTTATTTGTGTTTGTTCTAGATGCATCAATATGTATATCCAGATAGGTAGATAACGTGCTTTTATTCCGGAAAGCATTAAGAACGCACAATGAATATCTAATAATGCAAAACAGAACAAAACCTTTCTGCTTTTAACTGATATAAGTCGGCGTTTCTATCCATAGATGTACCTGAACTGACCTTGGACAAATATTTAAACAATAAGAACAACATGGTTTGCCAGAATATCTCTACAATGCCTTATTGTTGCTACTTTTACAAATTAAAGGTAGAAAATAAGGGGCGTAATACCAAATTTGAAAACATTACAGCCAAGTTTTTGGCAAATAAATTTAAACTGCGACTGACGTGGGGTTTTTGTGAATTGAAAATTAATCGGAGATTACAATGTAATTCCAAAATAAATCAGAATACAAAAAAATAGAACCATAAAGGCTGTCGATTGGATTAAAAAAAACGGGTTTTAAAGGTATAACAAACAATTATTACATGTACCATAATTATAGTGATAGAGTTGTTACAATTCTTTAAGCCATCCGGTGCCATATCCATAGAGATCAGTACTTAATTGTAACAGTCACAATACATCGCTGTCATACATATTTTAAAATGATATAGCTAGCACTAAAGTGACTCTAAGTCGATAACAAACTGAATCTATTTTTAATGATTGATACTTACTAATCATTACAACAACAACAGTATGAACATTAAGCTCATAAGGCGTATATATAAAAGACTAAAGAAAAATTCAAGAAAAACATAAAAATTCTTTTTCAAGTATTTTTTTCTTGGCCGTCGACGTAAATTAGAAAATTTCACAAAATGTTGAAAACATTACAGCCAAGTTTTAAACTGCGACTGACGCGGCGTTTTGTGAATTAAAGACTATTAATCAGAGATGAATTCCACTGAAATAATTCAGAATACAAAAAAAAAGAGAGCCATTACGTATCGAGCAGGCTGTCGATTGGATTTCAAAAATACAGATTTTGAAGGTAAAACAAACAATTATTACATGTACCATTATATTGATATATTTGTTACAATTTTATAAGCCATCCGGTGCAATATCCATGTCCATCCATAGAGATCAGTACTTAACTGAAACAGTCACAATAGGTCCTACTAATCGCTGTCATACATATTTTAAAATGCTAGCACTAAAGTGACTTTAAGTCTATATCAAACTGAATATATTTTAAATGATTGATACTTACTTATCATTATGACAACAACATTTCAAACATTTTAAAGCTCATAAAATCGTATAAAAGACTAAAGAAAAATTAAAGAAAAAGATAAATATGATACTAAGTCGTTACATACAAGTAGTTATTTTTGTTCTTGGTCGACGTACAATTACAAAAAAATCACAAAATGTTGTCTTTTATTTTTTACATGTTTCTTAATTAATACCGTCATACATGTATTTCTAAATTATGCATTATCAACGTAACGAATGCAAATGCATGCTGTTAGCAGCAAATTTTTAGTATCGATTTAACATTATTACTGCAGCATTATAACCAAAGAAAGAAAGTCGTCGTCGTTTGCAGTGTTATTAACATTGATTTGCAATAGAATAAATTTTATATCCCATTATTTTGCACAGCAATGATCTTTATAAATTGTTTCAATAATAGCATATATCACTGCGATAAATGATTAATTGTTTGATTAGAAACATAGAGCGATAGCTTTAAAGAAAATTATTTCGATAAATATATATTAAGGATATTGGAAATGCACGGGGAACGCAGTATGACATTGTACATTTATATGCTAAATATGGAAGAGAGAAACGAGGGTATAAATATACATAAGACTAAATTTTCAGCGTATCAGAAGCGAAGATATACATGAATTAAGAATGCATTTGTACATCTTTTCAACGACGAGTGAAATTTTCACGTAATGACTACGAGTGATTTTATGCAAATAGCTTTTAGCAGATTTATTTTGTTCTAACTTAATTCACCTTAGCACCCCATTTGAACTCATATGGTTTCGTTCGAAAATACATATGTCTCCCAAAATTGACTTATACTTCAATTGTATTCAAAATCAGTACATCATAATATTTCAGGAAATCATATTTGGTTGAAATCAAACAATATTAACTTATTCAACAAAAACAGCAATCATTTTGAAAGATTCAAATAGTGATATACATCTGAGTTTCAAATTTCAATCTTGATTGGTCAAAGAGTTTTCCTAATATATGCTGGTCAAGCACGCGGCCTACAAGAATGGCTCTAAAACATCCTTATTTATTATTCAGGCATGTAAGGAAAATCATCAGTTTATTCCCTACGAGAAACATTTGAGAAACAAAAGCAACAATTAAAGTTTCCAACTGGGATATACGGAAAAAAGCTTCGCGTTTTTTAATTTGTTACTTGTTATACGCTTTCGTAACATACTTTTATGAAGGATTTCCTGAAATATAAATCATTTTGTTGTGATCAGAAAAAAGCTATAAGCAAAATGTTCTCAAGAAAAATCAATACTTTGATTGACAGTCATGTACAGGTCAGCAATACAAAGATAACATATTCTGAACCTGAGACAACCTTGCGTCAAAGACAATTAATAGTGGAGAAATAAAGCCGTGCTTTGGACAACCATCATTAGCTGTCCACTAGATTAATTTGCAAATAGTATAGGAATGACATATAGAAATCCCAACGGACGATGTCTAGTTTATAATGTCTGCTTATATAGAAATAGGTAAAGAGAATCTAGGCTTTACATTAAGATTCCCATCTGAAAAATGATTATCCATTCCATCAATGTTTAAACAGGTTTTATAGGAATTCATATTATTTATTTACAAATCCATTGAAGACTTTAAGAGAGTATCTAGCCAACAAAACAAACGATTGCATTTGAGAATGATGGCTTTATTATGAAAATATTATTTTTGTTTTAGTTTAGTACATGTCTTAAAAGACAAGAAATACAAACAAAATACTCTGCTATATATAGAATTAGAATATCATATAAAACCCATCAAACACTATCAACAACCAACAAACGACTCAAAAAGAAGATAAAAATACTTAACGACAATTGAACCAGTTGATATGGTAAACCTACGTATATGTTGCAATACAATCATTTAGCTGCAAGTCGGGAAAGAAAGGAATAGAGAGCAATACAGACTTCCAAAACTATTGGCAGAACTAAACACGTGATTTTCTACTAGCACATGCTTTTTTCGAATATTCATTTAGTTAAGGCAAAAAGAAGCCGCAATACTATTTCTGGGTGTGAATTGTTGCTCCTTAAGAAATCTAATATTATGTCCATTTATGGCACAACATGGAGTTGAAAACTTTATTACACGTCATAAGCCAGTCCCCCGGAGCAAATAGAATATTGCTTAAATTAAAGGACAGTTAATCATTTGAAGGATATTGTTAAAGATTATTTCATTATCACTAAATCTAAAAAAATGAGATAATGTTTAGTTTTCATAGGTTTAACGATGTACTTGCATGATCAATCTACAGCTATCATGGCAATTGTGGTTGTTTTAATGTCTGTCTAACCATGCTAACAGAGAGTTAATTGCTACATACATACTGATGTCTGGTAAAACCTATCATATCTATTGAGCTGGTAATTAAGTGTGTCATTACTTTAGTTGTCTATCATTAAATCGTCAACTACAAGTTTAACTATCTGCTACTGAATGTTTAAGCTCATTTTCTTGAAAATCTCGAATTGTTTAGTTTGAGCGCGATTATTGTGTTCATGCTGCACGTCATGTTTTCCATGCAAAATATCGAATCAAATGGAAAACGGCTGAATAACTGGACGTTAGTATCAATTGAATAAATAATTGATAAAGAACCAAGATTCATCAGATGATATCATTAAATCAATCCGAGGGAAAGTAAGTACCCACTGATGATATCTAACCTGGGAACCATCCAGTGAATGATCATTGGAATAGCCCGTGTCGTAAACATTGTAAAAATAAAGCAAACTCAATTAATTGAATTTAGATATTCCCTTATCTAGATCATAAACATGTTTTTATAAGAATTCAAAGGCAACATCAAAACTAACTTTGAAGGTCATTATGGATTTCTTTATCAAACACTTTTTCGCCAGTTGTATTTTTTAGAAACGTAAATAAAAAATTCTTGTTTTATGGCTTTGTTAACAAAATAGAACTTTGATGTAGAAGAGAAAAAAAAATCCTTTATAATAGAAGTTATAATGCTGCGTGTTGATAAAATATTCACCTTACATGTATAATGGATGTATTACATGTAACACACAGCAATATCAAGATCAAACACGTGTAAACAAAGTATAAACATATAATACTACGCAGTTTTTGCAAGACTTAAACTGAGTTCGTTCTATTCACCATGCCTCTTAACCAGATACGATGTAGGACCTTTTCGATTCTAATTTCTTTGCTTTCGAACAAATAATCTAAGACACAATTTTTAACTACAGTAATTAGTATTAACTAATCGTAGCAATGTGTGGGAAAACGTATTAGAGGGTCATTATAAGGTTTGTTTACTGCCCGGTTCACTGTTAAGAAAGATGAAAGCAGGCCTTTGTGCATGGATTTATATTAAAAAAAATACAAAAGTTGATATTCTCTTAAGATTTAAATTTTACTTCTTATAAGCTTTTATGTTTGGTTTTATACTTAATGTCCCGAAACAGCGAAACTGTAGAGGCAAATAGTCATCAAAGAGTCATATATGCAACTATCATGAGCGTAAACGTTCAAGTGTAAGTATATTTTGTATTGTTTCTTTATCATTAATATTAATCCTTATAAAGTTTAGCATTGTTTTGATTTATGTTTTGTGTCCCGTAATCAGAGCCCTCTTGTGTTTTATTTTAGGTATTGTATATCACCCCATCAATGATAATGGTTGAAACTGGAGATCAAAGACAAACAGCAGAAAGATTTAAGATATCAATATTTTATCCTGCAAGGATCGATTCCATTTATTCAAAACGTAAAAACCTTATGAAGAGGTTATGGATTCAATTAATATTGTTTTTCGCTGCTTGTGCCTTGTTGTCAAGACAACTTCAGCCCATACAAGGAAATAATAAGTTTCAGAACTCAGTGGTTTCAGGGTTTACAATTACATCATGGTAATGAAAAATACATGCAAAGTATCAATTTGTCAAGTAACCTGTCCAGCAACCATTAAATTCTCGCATTTCGTGCTACGAATTTCAAACAAATCATTTTCATTGAAAAAAAAAATTATTGAGATTCTTTAACAAACTAAGTAACAAGCAAGTGATTCCCAAATGAAATCAAACTTAGATTACGTGTACTTCATTTTCGTTAAAATGCCAAAGATCAACGGGATGTCATATCGACACGAACAACGCCGTGAAAACTAGAGTACTGAATCAAATCAATAAGGACAGTCGGTGAAAAATCGAATTTTATGAAATGTTTTGCAGAATAAAATGAAACTATACTATGTGATTCCTTTAATAGTACTCAATAATTATGTAAAATGTCAAATCTATACGCATTACAGTTAAAAGCTTTTGAAAAAAATTGCTGACGGGAGATTATACGGACACACGGTCGGACGGAAAATGTATAAACTATTGGTCTTACGCCTTCTCGATGCGAGGCCATTAATATTATCATTATCAAACCTAGCTCACCAGTTTCAAGACTTTGGTCAATCCTCGGAAACCTAGGGGGTTCTTCTCTCAATTACTCGTGAATGAGTAGGCAAGAGAAGAACCCCATACATGTAGGCTTCCGAGAATGATACAAGTAATGTAAAAATAAAAAAGTTTGAAAAAAACATTTAAAATGTAAGATTTCCTGCACGTTTTGGGTCCATTTTCAAAATAAAAGGCTCCTATATGCATGTATATGTTGTGTGCAAGTTACAATATTGTACATGTTGCAACATGTACAAAAAAGTTGCTCATGTTGCAACATGTACATCTTTTGCTGTACATGTTGCAACATGTACAAATTTTTGAATGAAATTTGTTTTAACTTGTACAAATGGTATATTAGGATAATCGCTAGCTATATATATGAACTACTTATGTTATTTCCTTGAAATTCTGCTTTATTATCCCCGAGCCCAACGGAGTTGAGAAGGGATATATAGCTTTTAGTTCATTTGTTCATACGTTTGTAGGTAATGGTTTTCGTTTTGTCAATATCTTGGGTTAAGGTACACGTGAAAATCTTGGCAAGTACAATTAGTAGAGGTATGATATTTGGAAAGTGGGTAGATCTTGGATAGTAATTGACATCTGTTCCAGATTTAGGTCACCTCCACTTAAATTTTAATTTTAAGGACAAGGGGATTAGCAGTCGTGTGTGACTGCTCCATTTCTTTATTTACAAACTAAAATGTTATCAAGGAGATATTTCAGAAATATGCCAAGGACAATGTTCAGCAATATTGACCAGTCAACTTTTAATTGCAAGATGTACATGAATGACACTTCAACATTGCAATTTGTTTTTTGGGACACTCACAGCTTTCCTTACAATTTTTCCTGTTACAATTACAAAAAAAAAACCCCAAAAAAACAAACAACATTGCCTTCTACTCACTAACATTTTGCATACAGCCTAAAACTCCATTTAACATCAGGTACAGCAGCTACACTTACAATCACACATCCTGTAAACTCAATCTGTGTCCTTCCCATGTAACCATTTTGTCATTATGCACTGCTCTCATTCACACTTGATAACTCCTATGGACACTTATTATAATCTGTAGTAAATTTAACCTTCAAAACAATTTCTCTCAAATATGGTTCTTTCTTTTTCCAAATGAGCTTCTCAAAAGATTCAATTTTAATCACGTTGAACAGCTTTATAACTATCCCATCTAAGGCAGATAAGTTGTAAGCTGCCGCAAAGGGACTTGCGCCCCTCTATCAATATTTAATCTGTCAGTGTGCTATGTTTTTTTTTTTGCATGACTCACATTGACTCTTAACAAAATGCTGAAAGAGAGGAGCAAGTCCCTTTGGCCGCTGCTTGCTTGGACCCTTTCAATTCTTGTATGAGAGCTGGTGTATCTCCCTCATTCAAGGCATTGTTGCAGAATCTGCCCAATCTCTTGATAAGACCTTCTGCTGTGTTTCACTCATATTTGCAACCTTGTAGTGTTATCCGCAGAAGCTCCGACTGCCGGTCTTGCTGGGAAATACTTTTTTCGTACCGAGAAAGAACGGCGACAGGACCTATGGGGACAATAAATTTCTCCGCGGAAGTCCCGACCACGGGCATTGTGGGGAAAATAAATTTCTCCGCGGAAGTCCCGACCACGGGCATTGTGGGGAAAATAAATTTCTCCGCGGAAGTCCCGGCCACGGGCGTAGTGGGGGAAATAAGTTTTTACCTTTAAACATCTTCTCAGTTTAAGCTGAGTGGTCATTGAGATATCTTTTTAATTTCTATCATTTCTATTATAATTTAATCCAAGTTTCAGGGTAAATTTTAAAATCAAAATACAAACACAATTAAATTAAAACTGAGTTTTATGTATTAGACACTTTTTATTTACAAAACAAAGAAACATAAATGTCTTCACTGACCAGTTGTACAAGTTAAAACAAATTTCTTTAAAAAGTTTGTACATGTTGCAACATGTACAGCAATTAGTATGTTGCAACTTGTATGGTTGCATCATACATGTTGCAACATGTACAACTTTTTTGTACATGTTGCAACATGTACAATATTGTAACTTGTACACAACATACATTGTATACACAACTAGACTAAGTCTTTTTATTAGTATTTATTTTCATTACCTCAATGGTATTGCCTGTCTTTTATGTCTTACAACTTAATTATTGCCTTCTATAATAATAGTTATAATAATAATTGTAATCCATGCCAACTTTATTGGCAGTCAACTGACATAGAAAGGGAGTTGTTTGAAGATACCTTTTAAAATGTCTGATGGTATCGCAAAATTTCTGATACAATCTTAATGTTTTTTTTGTATGGTATTCTTCTGTTGAGCCTTCATGCAAAGTTTTCTGATCTATGTATGTGTAAAACTAAGACTTGGATTCTTATTTTTTTTATTGCTTTTAAACATACCACTGACTCACATTGATTTTAATTAATTAAAACAATGTTGACGGATAACTATTATTTGTTAAACAAAATAAATAAAATAGATAGTGACTGATTGAAAGCTGAAAACGTGTTACACGGTAATAAAAAATCAAAAGCTCCCTGACGATAGTCAGAATCGAGGATTATTTAATAAGCTTTCCTTTAGTTTATGTTGAAAAAACGTAATAAAATCATTTTAACAAATTGATGAAATGTCAAAATCTATAATCTTCTTAATAAGCTCCCGCTCTGCGGGAGCTAAGTTGACTGGGTATGATGGTAGTTTCTAATTGGAATACAGTTACTCAGGTGCCGTTCCGTCATTGTACCATTGACTTTCGTTTTTGTAATCATGATCAACAAACGTCATCAATCACAGTGTAGATAATTATAGAACGATAAAAATAGAACTAGAAGTTATACAGTTACAGGAAAAAAAAACAAACTTGTGTAATAATTTCGGTAATGTTTTGAAAAAATTCGAATAGGACAGATTATACGGGAGTTTTTTTTTAACATAACAATAAATACAATAAGCATTATTTAGACAGAGGGCTTCCATTTAAAATATTTTCTTCATAAATCTCCTCTGCCAGAATAACGGGGGGGGGGGGGGGGGGCGGTACTCAAAGTATTTTCATGCTTTTTTAATGCAATATAAAATTTAATTACGTATAGAATAACGTTATGTTTAAACTTAACATATTCTATAGACCGGGGGGGGCAGTAGCCTACTTCCTATATCATCAATGGTGTGAGTGTGCCGCAATATAGAATATAGGGTCTACTTTTAACGGCAATGTGAAGTTGGTTACTTTTTCGTTATTCATTTGATATTCATTTAACATTCGTTTAATATTCATTTAACTTTCGTTTAACATTCGTTTAATATTCATTTAACATTCGTTTCATATTCATTTAGCATTCATTTAATATTTATCTATAACTGTCATGGGGTGTCGCCAAGATGCGGAACGGAAAACAAAACGGAAAAAACGGAATTTCAAATTCAAATGATATAGCAAACGTTTTTTAGTTTTTATTCGTTGTTTTTTTTTATTTGTGGGGTAAGGATTTTGTGTTTTGAGTCATTTATTGACCCTGAAATTGAGTAAAATGGTGAAGACATATAAAAAGATGCAAATACTATGATTTTTTCAAAAGTTATTTAGCATGATACAGGTCGGAAAACAATATTTCGTCTTATAAATTAGACAAACATAGACTACGCGAAGGATTTTCCTTACTATACGTACTTATATCATAGAAGACGATTTCCTCAATAATGTAGCATTACGCACATTACTTTAATTGATTTATATATAACGTATACGGTATTTCAGAACATGTAAGATATATCAGGATTCTACAAAAGTGTAACAACCGATAAAGAACTATGCTTTTCATACATGTATGTTTAAGACATCGGGAATATAGACATATACGGAATTTTGGTCTCTCACATAAGCACGATTGTTGGTTTGCTTATAATAACATTCATGTACTGTCCTACTTTTTCGAATTAGATTCGCCCTATATGAGTAGTATCAAAATGCCGATTCTGCCGCACTCGCCATTTTCATGCAGAAATCCTGCATACGACCCCCACCCCAACGACCAAATGCAAACGGACGGCATAGGGTAAATACAAGAATTATGGCTTTCATACCAAGCAGAGACGACTTCATCGGTGAAGACTTGATGATCGGTAAGGGCTTGCCTCACACTGAACAAGGAAAAATATCCTTTGCAAGGAGCATACGTCCGAAGCACTGGGTTCAAAGTAAGCAAGAAATCCAAGCAGGAATACTTGTCCTACGATCTGGTGTGGACGTAATAAAATAATGGGGTAGGGGATGCAGAAATTTTCCAATCCAAGGCGGATTGGGTTGTCTTTTTCAATCACTCGACACTTAGAGGGTTCGGGAATTATGCGCGAATGTAAGAGCCGTCCCCATTGCACATGCGCATTAAGCTCTTCGCTAAATGGGGTTGAAGGTTGATGCAACCGATCTTTCACATTGAAGTAGTTCTTAAGGCAGATGGCAGGCGAATCATCTTCACCTGCGAGCTGGGATTACAGGTTTTGGCTATTCCAACGTTGTCTCGATGTTCTTCTTCTTGGCAAGACGGTGCGAGATCAGGGACAGAGTGCCGGTGGCACTGATGCAGGCGAGGGAACCTTGGAAATTGGATTCCACAGCATCCACACCGATCAGAGCAGACCCCATGGTACCACTGGTCAGCAAATGACTGCCTACGGAACATTCACCCAGGGCAAATGAGGGGACTTTATCCAATAGGTCGTAGATCTTAAACACATGCCCATATCTCTTGATATCTGCGGTGAGCTCCGCATCCATATATAAGATACGGCTTGCATCTATTTCATCGTCCATTTATATATATAGGAGCATGCCGAGCAGGGGGGTGCTCTTGTAGGGACTATTGGGACCGAGGATCAGCCCATACCATCGTATAGCCGACGTCCGCTGTTCAAGTACAGCCCATCGCCGTAGGTATTGGGCAAAGTGCCTGGGCTGAGAAATAGACCACGGCACCGAGGTTTCAAGCAGCACACTTTTCCTCCCTTTTTGAGGTATAATCCAAATTCCATTGCTTTTTGGATGACTGCACCATCAAACCGCTCAATGCACCCACCCCCAAAACAGGTAGCACAGTTTTGCTAGCATTGGTAGCGCGTCAGAGACGCGACCTGCAAGCATGGGGAGGGATCCACATTCTTTCTGCAAATTATGCTTCATCTGCAATAGCTTGGTGATGGGCTGGATTTGACGGTGAATGAGGAGCATTTTATACCCGCCGGATAGGTTAGTATGCAGCAATCGGACGCTCACGGGGCAGCCCTTCTTTGCTGCACGCTGAATCTTCTCTGTCTGACCTTTTGTCAAGTTCAGACCGTGCTCTTGATAAATTATTTATTTATATCTCACGCAGATGGAAGTGAATAGTGAGATGTTCTCCTCGCAGATCGATGGAATGACGTACCGTCTTGATCGGTCCGATAGCGGTCGTTGGTCCTAGGAGTCACGGATAAGTAGACTAGATTCTTAGAGGTCTTGATGATCTTCATGCCCGGATCGACTCCGAGAAAGAAGTTATAGATGTTTGACTGCTGGGTGCCGTCTACATAGCTACCATGGATGATATCGCTATTAACCAGGATGCTATTGATGCTGGTGATATTGACAATATGCTCACCCTCCCTGTAGCCGTTCATGGGTCTGTCGAATGTATACGTCTTACGCTCGAATCCTAGCACGGTGCTGATGCTAGTCCACTTTATATTTTGTTGTCAATGGAGAGTGTTGCTCTCAAAGTCGCACGATTGGCATCGAGGAGGACCTTAGTTTTGTGCTTATTGAGCCGCAGTTGCCGTTGGATCTCATCTTTGATATCGTTGATGCCTTAAGACCCAGTGCTCAGCTCGATGGGAAACCAGCTAGTCCTCTAATCGTGAGAGTAGCAGAAGGAGT
Source organism: Arcuatula senhousia (assembly GCA_963971305.1). Classification (NCBI taxonomy): domain Eukaryota; kingdom Metazoa; phylum Mollusca; class Bivalvia; order Mytilida; family Mytilidae; genus Arcuatula; species Arcuatula senhousia. The sequence goes on along the minus strand of OZ020305.1, from coordinate 44,005,399 downwards.
TATTACTTGCATGGATATTGGGGATTGAGTAGTATGTCTCCATATTCACGAGGGCCATCTCGTAAGATTACTCCTTACGCAGTTGGAGGGGTGGGTTGAAGTAGGTCAAAATCTGGCTATCGTTCCCATGGCCAGAAACGATGAAGGAGAACCCATGAACGTTGATGACAAAAAGGGGATAGAGATCGGTAAAATCGGTAGGTTGATACCACCATTGCTCAGCAGATTTTCCATGCTATAGAATTTCTTGCGGAATTTGGCAGCCTCCTTATAGACCATGGCGACCTTGCACTGGTAAATAAAGAAGTCGGTATTGAAATCTACGTCGGGATAGCGCTCCTCATTGAGGGTGACGTGGATATTTCGTAATCGGCAGTGGTCGAAGACGGCGGCATAACGCAATTGGTCATTGTCCTTGTCTGTCTGGAAGGCGACGATGATCCACCGCGGTTTCTCATGGCCGCTTTTAGCGACCAGCCGCCAGTGGAATTGCGAGGGCTGGGGCAAGGAGATGGAGTCGCACTGCCTCATGCAGAATTAACAATCGATTTTGGTCTTGTGTTGGATGGTCTTATAGAGTCGCAGCTTCTTTTCGTCGGAAGAAATGACGTAAGCTGATGCTGCGAAAGAGTAACATCACACCGTTGTTGACGAGCGTCACCAGATCCTTGTCGTCGTAAACGTCTCCATCGTTCTTCTGAAGCCTACCTTCGATCAAGAGATAGCTTTCGGCGCGGTGGCGGAATATATCTTGGGTTTCGATATTAATGCGTATCTCCGCACCATTATTCACCTGAGCCCCGGCTTGAGCTTCGTATTCTTAGAACTGATACTGCTGGAGACTTTCATCGAAAGTCAGTCCTTCGGTAATAGCTATATTGAAATCATATCGGCCATGATATATTTTATTTATAGCGCCAGACGAAGTCGTTAATTGTCGCGTTGCCCCCACCCGAAATGAGATTAATGAGACGGGCCTGCTGTTGCGGGGCCCTCTTAGACTTGGTAGGGGTGCTGGGGGAAGATTTTTCTTACGAGTCACCGTCTTGTTAGCGCCTTTCTCCACACCTTTCAGGGCTGCATTGGAAGCGGTGCTCATGACCTTACACACACTCTGTTGGCAGAGCAGGTAAGCACATTTCCAGCCAGACTGGCGATAATATCGAATATTCCTCGTCCACCGACTGCATATCTCCGACAATAACCGTGATTCAACACTAAAGGCATCGAAACTTATTAAGAGAGGCTTTTGATGCAGCTTTTCGTACTTAACCCTGCTGATATGATTGGATTTTCTTATTGCGTCGAGGATGGCCACTGGTCGAAGCATTTTGGGAGAAAGACGGTCTGCACCCCGATCCCATACTTATCATGATTATAAATGTACTAGACGATTTTCTTCCACTTGTGGTTCTTGTTAGCCTTGGGGATTCTGGAGATAATAGAATTTCCTTGGTATATGTTACCAGACGCTTTCATGATGTCGCCGTAATTTGCAAAGTCTTTGGTGTGGTACGATTCGGGATCAGGGCATTTTTTTACCGTGAGCTCCCTCAAGCCTGGAGTACCCTTATAGCACTGACCGCCGACGAAGATATCGGTTGCACAGAAAGTGACTGGTAGATTCTCGATCATGATGGCATTGTCCTCCACTCTCAATCCAAGGTTATGATCGGCTTTTGGAGTCATACTGAGCAGGAGATAATGGGTTTCTCGCGAACCGAGGACGATACCCATCGCATTGGGAAGTGGTTCATCGCCGTCGTCGTCAATGGTCGGGAGAACAGGGAGGGCTGGCACCGAAGCTGGTAGGGCGAGTGGGATATCTTCGATCTTTTTGGCGATTTTTGAAATGGTCTCCTTTTGCGTCTTGACCACGGGCTTGAATATGTTAGTGAGGTCTTATCAAGACGACGATGCATATCGCTAGCCTTGATGCTACGCTTGTTCTCCTGCAAGTCCTTGGCCAGCGCTAACGCAGCTTGGGATCGGTGAACTTGATAAACGTCATTATGTCTCCTGCAACGAGTTGCAGAAGCGACATATAGGGGTTACTTTGGCACCATCCGTCGTCTTGCGTTGTCCTGCGTCCTGTGGCGTCACAAATATTTTCGTCGCTGTTTTCCGGGAAACTACAAGTCACAACCTCTTGATATTTGGTATGTGGCTTCCTCCTATGGTACTATATGTTGTAAAGCGATTTTATGCCCATATCTCATCTTCTTCCTGTTAACCAAATATTTAAAGATGCAGTTGACATACGTTTTCCATGGAAGACCGCCATTCTATAGTTTATATATCGCACCGCCATCGTCCCATAGCGTTGAGAACATCGCCTCTCATCTCCACATAGCGTTGGAGTCATGACATCTCATCGCCTCTCAACACCACAGAGCGTTGGAGTCATCGCCTTCCTTCGCCCCATAGCGTGGGGACATTCGCCTCTCATCGCCCCATTGCGTTAGAGCCATTGCCTCCCATTGCCCCATAGCGATGGAACCATCGCCTCTCATCGCCCCCTAGCGTCTGAATATTGCCTGCCAATCGGGAGAAAGTGCATATGATCTGTCCTTTCAGCACTTGGAAGAGCAGAAAGATTTGCAGTCGGGGCGGACGAACTCCAATCCCACCAGGACTTACGCCCGACCACAGGGTGATAAAATCGGAGAATGCATATGGTCGCCTCCTTGTGGGGACGATACACAGCTTTACCGCGGGCAATCTTAGATCCACACCGGCAGCATACCTCAGGGAAAAGTTTCGAATGCTTCTTGCATTTATCACTACCCGATATGAAGGGATAAGTGCATTGATAGCCGCAGACGGTCTTGATGAGGCTTGGTGGCCTGGCGACGGCTTAGGCTTGAAGCGGGGGTTGGAAATTTAGGTCTTTATTTCGAAATTCTGACAGCGAGTGTAGCTTTCAGCACCACATTTACTCCAGCTATAGCCTTGGAGCTTCCAGTCTGTAAGCACACGCTCCCATTTGTGCTCATAATCACGGGGTGGTCTTGGGGGTTTGGGAGAATTCTCCCGATCTAGGTCCCGTTGATGCTCCAGAAAAAAATCCTGCAAGTGATCCATTCATCTAATTTGCACCGATATTTCCCATCCGTCTTGGAACTCGTGATTGATGGTCAGGAATCCATGATGTTGGGCCCAGCGTTTGCACAGGGTATCGAATTTGTCTTGAGATCGCCGCAATGGTCCCGGTGAATATTGTCGAAATTCTTGGTATCCTGCTCGAATAGGCAGATGAAGTTTGCATTCCCTCGGATCTTTCATTCTTTCCTTGTAATGCACATGGTCGATATCCTCGGTGCTGGATTTGGCTTCCTTGTTCGAACGTTTTGGTTTTGAGTACTTTTCGTTTTCAAGAGTTTTGGAATTTGACCTTCCAATGTTTTGATTTAAATGCTTCTGATGAGAGGTTACTCCTTGAAATATCGATATATAGCATATCCAAATTAACCGTTTATACCCGCGTTTTGGTATTTGTAATTTTGAAACCACTGGGCGATAACCGCTGCTGGTGGACCAAAGGTCCCCGAGGGTAATCACAAGCCTGGTAGTCAGATTTGTCTGACACAATTTACCATAAAATTTCTAATATTTTTGTCACTGAAATTTCCGTTTATTAAATTCAAAATTGTTAAAAACACCAGGTTTCTTTCCTTGTAATGAACATGGTCGATATCCTCGGTGCTGGATTTGGCTTCCTTGTTCGAACGTTTTGGTTTTGAATACTTTTCGTTTTCAAGAGTTTTGGAATTTGACCTTCCAATGTTTTGATTTAAATGCTACTGATGAGAGGTTACTCCTTGAAATATTGATATATAGCATATCCAAATTAACCGTTTATACCCGCGTTTTGGTATTTGTAATCGATTGTCGCAGGAGCAATTTTGGCAGAGGTAGAAGCATTCCACTTTATTATGACGACCCCGCACGTAGTAGTCTTTGCACTTGCTCTGCTTGCTCAGCAACAAGTCGTCGGAGACCATGATACTCTTGCGGGTGGGATTGAGCTATCGATGATCGGGCACGTCGCTGGCCTGCTCGAACAAAAGGTTCAATACCACTAGGCTCTGTCGGTGGCTTCATCACCTCCACCGCGTCGACCAAAGAGTGGTGATAGAGATCCTTGATGGAGAGAAATTGTCTTTTGAAAACCGTTCCCCAGCGCATGCCGCAGTAGTTGGTAGATGGGCTGGTGGGGCGATTTTCCGAAGACGTAGAGGCAATCGTAGTCGAGCCATCCATAACACAAGAGGAGGTTATTCGGCAGCGTCGTCTTGTTGCAGTCCGACTTTCCGATTATCAGACCTCGGATAGATCGCTGCCGGAGGAGAAAGTGGTTTTGCCGACGACTGGCGGTGGGCTCATCGTAGGTTAGGTTTTCTATATGAAATGGTAATGTACTGTTTAGAGTGCAAGGAGAAGACGAGGTGAATATTCGCGTCGTGGTCATGAGCGACGACGGACGACAGCGACAAAAGGTGGGGACCTGTGCCAAGCGCAGTGCGCGGAAATCTCAATTCACCTAGACGGAGAGGGGCACCAGACTCATGAATTGGCTGGTCAATCGGATGCCCGTCGAGATGCATCTGCCGGGGCATAATTTCATCGGTCCGATGACTCGACTCAGGCAGCGACTGTGTGCCGACGGCAGTCCCAAACTTTGGTCGATGCCCGTCAATCGAGTCGACGAGGCCGCCTATCGCCACGATCTGTGCAATGCCAAGCACAAGGATATGGCCGCACGCAATTCGGTCTGCGATAAGTTGATGCTAGCCTCGCTAGATGCTATCCTCAATCCCACTGCGTCAGACCTATCATCGTCACCTAATCACGATTTAGGCTGGGTGGGGGATGTAAAAAAGTACACTGGTCGGACGCTCTAGCCGTAGAGCTGCATTAGCAAGTCCGACGAAAAATTCCAGAATCGTCGCGTGGTGGTAGGTGGGGTGGATGAGATCTGGACTGCCGACCTTGACCTCTTGAGCAGCATCGACGTCTTCGCCAAGAGCACGAGGGCAAGGTTTTCTGGAATCTCTATGGAGATTTCCCATCCATGCAGTCGGATCGATTCGACGAAGGCGATAAGGTCCGGATTATCAAGAAGAGTATCTTCGAGATGGGATATACTCCGCGCTGGACGGAAGAGGTCTTCAACATCGCCTAGGCTCTAGCCGCCCACCTAGCTATCGTCTCAATGGTTTCAACGACAAGGATATTCAGGGATCCTCCTACGAGCCTGAGCTCCAGCGAACCGACCAGAATATCTATCGCATCGAGAAAGTCGGCGCACCCGGGGAGTGATGAAGCATACGTCAATTGCAAGTGGAAGGAATATCCGATGACCTGACTTGCAATGATCACCAACGGGCCTGCATGTCCAGTGCGTGCCGGGGCCATCGCGATCGTCGTGATTTAGGATGCCGCACTCGGCGGGATGGGGGTTGGGTGGTAAAGTGTTACACGTGGATACTCCTCTTAATCCAAGGATGCCTAGGGTCGCGACTGGGGAGGATAATGTCGTGCATTCGAATGCTGGTCATTTATCTAGATATCGGTGGGGCTTCAGTCGCTGGTGATTCAGTCATGACCATGGTAATGGTGCTGATGTCGTATTGGAGAATGTGACGCTTATCTTCCTATGCAAAGAGATCAATCTTTAGACGATGCTGCACTTAATGACGCTCTTTGTTACTCCCTTTGCCTTCTAGGTGGTCTATTTGCCGTCCAACTTGAAGGTGTATGGCTTCGCCCGGATCCCCATAAATTCGGTCATGACTTTTCCGCCGCATTAGTCCTTCAACCTCTGATGTCACCTTTTTATTTACGACAGAGGAATGCACGGGTGGGTAAATAAAGGTAATAACAAAATTAATAGAATCAATCTCAAATGTGTATAAGACAAGACAAAACAAGGAAGACATATATGCACGTATTGAGCCTTACCCGTGTGGTGCGATATCCTTGTAGAAATCGGCGGTCTCTGGATCTTTTAGGCCAAGCTGTCGGTGTCGGTGATACATCTTTACATTTCGTTAGTGGAGCGTAAATTTTTAGGCTTGCCCAGGTGAGACACGAGCTTGTGGATTTTGGTAATCTTCATGTTCCCTGGTGCGAGAGGATTGTCATTGCGGCTGTCGTGAAGATCCTGTTGATATTCGAGATCACATTCTACCATGGCTTCATATTCGTGGTCGTATGGATAAGTTAGGATCACGTCGATCTTTTCCGGTTACACCATCTCAAAGTCTCCCGTTGTGAGAGGCTGTGCCATCGCCCGTAGAGATGATTGGCATCGAGAAAGGTCAAATACTTGGTGGGCTGGGAGCTATCGAAGGGTTGTTGGCCTTGCCGTGCCGGTGAATCATGGCGACCCCTCCTCTGGTGCCCTTCTCGAACATCATCAGAATGTCGGGATCGGAGGGAACCTCCAATCTCACCCCAGTGGTTTTGAGGGCGGCGTCGTAAGATAGCCCCGGGATGTGAAGAAGTGGGCGGGATCTAGTCCGTAGTGGGTCAGGCAGATTTAATATCCTGAAATTCTCGAATATGTCAGTCAGCAGCAACTCGTCAGTCTCGAGATAGCTATAGAGGTCGTGATAATGTCGTAGGTTCTTACACTCGAAGGTCTTTCAGACCCTCTCAGCGTGTGCGTAATGAGCGTGATGAAGAAGGCATCTTCGGGTGGGAGTCGGGTCTCTTCCAGTTTGGCCGGTCCATCCATATAATCGTAGGGAAATACAGCCTATACGGTCGCAAATTGGTCAGGAGAGAGATTCTTAGCTAGAGTACAAGTATCCAGGCTGCTGAGCATAAAGCTGCCCGAATCGACAAACCTCATCTTCAGATCGTCCACCTGCTTGGAGAAGCTTATATAATCGTCGGTATTGGGGAGGCAGTTGAACTAACCATTGGTGTGGCCAAGCTCCTTGACAAGGATGTGGGGTCGTTCCCGCTCAAAACGTGGAAGAAGATGGAATCGTGCTTCGGAAGCTGAAAATCAAGATTGCACTGGCTGTGCACCGCGATATTTCCCGGTGAGATGGTCGTGATCCCGGACCTTATCCCCTGCCAATGCGTCGTCGTAGATGTGGCAGTGGGTGCTTGCTTCAAAGCTTGCCTTTTCGTCGTCCGTCATATCCATGGGCTTATTCTCCTTGTAAAGCTTGGCAATGATCCATGCTTCTTCTTTCACACACTGCACAAATTTCTTGGCCGCATTCTCCCCGCAGTAGACGACTGAGTCTTTAATTTGTAGTCGCCGTGAGCGTACTTATTGTGGCAGCAGAATCCTGGGGGGGGGCGCTGAAGTTGGTAGACTTTGTGTAGGAGTGGGAGTGGGATCCAACAGGCAGGTGTTGAGCTTCTTTGTGAATCACTCAAAATCCGCGTAGATCGCAAAAGGGATTCCTATCATCTTCTTGTGTTTATGGTGGCTCTTTCTTGCGACATCTCGATCCTGACCGTTCCCGATCCTTCTGGCTGCAAAACTCCATATGCTCATCCAAGATGTCCTGTCTGGTAAAGTTGGAAAGGCATCTATGACAGAAGAGGAGCACGTGAGATTTTGGAGCTCAAGAGTCGTGAGAGGCTCTTGATCCAGCAATAATGTTACTTATCTTTACGAGTCAGGAAGAGCAGATCTACGTGGGTAGGACCCATATTCTTCGATATTTTGAAGGGGTTAATCTGTAGACCCTCTTCTCCATCCCCACCGTTCTTTACGCCGTCAAAGCCATAGACGTTGACGTTAATTGTGGGATCTGCCTCTTGAATTTATTGATCGCCTTGAACGAGACCGGGAAGTTGATGTCTTCAAATTTTAATTCATTCTCTCATTTCTTGTACGGAGATACGTGGTTTGTAGCTTTTCGCCTATCGAAAATCTTGATCTCATCCTCGACCGTCGCGTTTTAAATGTTCTCTTCCAACAGCTGGAGCAGATAGTCTCTCTTGAGCTGGGAGTACTTGGCGAGATCGCGGTTCTTTGCTAGCGCTTTGAGCTGCTTCTTGCTGAAGACTTCCTGGTGAGCAAATTTACGGGTGTTTTTGTCCTCGAATAGCTTCACCAAAGCCTCCTTATTCTTCCTGACTCCCATCAGACCCTCATACTAAGCTATTTGACGGAGGGTCTTCATAGTCTTTTTTACAATCAACTTACCCTCGACGGGGATGACCTCCTCTTCCTGCTGAAGTGGTTGCTTTCTATGCCTCCGGGTTTGATTTTTCAGAACTCTCCCTTCTTTCTCTTGAGTTGGACGTTGCAGGCAGTCTTCTTCTTCCCTAGTTGATGTTCAAATCGCGGTTTCATTGACTCCACCATTGTGACACACTTGAGTACAATCATCAACGTTGGGGATATTGCAGTACTGCTTGGGATTGGAGCTGGAGTGCTATCTTCCAAATCTTTCTTATTCTCCAGGAATTAATCCCGAAAGCGATTCATCTTATCACCATTGGATTCCATCCTTTTATTCATTTCAATCTGGGGCACCCCTCTCTTTAAGGTGTTCTTATCCCCAATATCCTCTGGGCCGATTTTTCACCATCGAATACATATGACATACTTGTATTTACCTCATGCTCAATAGAGATACCATCCGTTTGCATCTGACCTTCGGGGTGGGGGTCATATGCAGAATTTATGCTTGAAATGGCGAGTGCGGCAGAACTGCCATTTTGACACTACTTAATATATGAATCATTGGCAACGCAACCGGGTACAGCAAACCCTCACGAAACATTTCAGTTGACAATTTTTTTTGCCGTTGACGAGTTTGCACTGCTAATTGCATTACAGTTGTGTTTTTCTTCTAGTGTCTTTTGCTTTTTTGCTCTTTTGTTAGATAATAAGGTTAAAATTATTTTCTCTGCTTCTCCTGCTAACCATTAATTCAACAAGAAAATGGGTTTCTGAGGCACGAATATCTATTCCCAATATGTACATGTACTACCCATAATATGGGCATTGAGCAAAAACTCAACCAGTGTTACGCGCGTGCAGACGGACAAGGGTAAAACTACATGCAGTCCCACAAACATGTATGAGGCTCGGACATAAAATTATAAAATGATAGTAATTTTAAGACACATGCGGAAACGGCTTCCTTTTAAAAAATTAAGATCGCCCGCAAACAACAAAATCGCTATCATTATCAGACCTTAACCGGAAGTCGTTGCCAACTTTTGAGACTTGGGTCATGCACCTCAATACCTCCCCTCTATATGCCACCTAGTCCCTATGCCACCCAAAATAGCCATCGGGGTCAAATGCGGGGTCGAAAGGACCCACCCAGGCACACTTTATAACAAAATCGCTATCATTATCAGACCGGAACCGGAAGTCGTTGCCAACTTTTGAGACTTGGGTCATGCACCTCAATACCTCCCCTCTATATGCCACCTAGTCCCTATGCCATCCAAAATAGCCATCGGGGTCAAATGCGGGGTCGAAAGGACCCACCCAGGCACACTTTATAACAAAATCGCTATCATTATCAGACCGGAACCGGAAGTCGTTGCCAACTTTTGAAACTTGGGTCATGCACCTCAATACCTCCCCTCTATATGCCACCTAGTCCCTATGCCACCCAAAATAGCCATCGGGGTCAAATGCGGGGTCGAAAGGACCCACCCAGGCACACTTTATAACAAAATCGCTATCATTATCAGACCGGAACCGGAAGTCGTTGCCAACTTTTGAGACTTGGGTCATGCACCTCAATACCTCCCCTCTATATGCCACCTAGTCCCTATGCCATCCAAAATAGCCATCGGGGTCAAATGCGGGGTCGAAAGGACCCACCCAGGCACACTTTATAACAAAATCGCTATCATTATCAGACCGGAACCGGAAGTCGTTGCCAACTTTTGAGACTTGGGTCATGCACCTCAATACTTCCCCTCTATATGCCACCTAGTCCCTATGCCACCCAAAATAGCCATCGGGGTCAAATGCGGGGTCGAAAGGACCCACCCAGGCACACTTTATAACAAAATCGCTATCATTATCAGACCGGAACCGGAAGTCGTTGCCAACTTTTGAGACTTGGGTCATGCACCTCAATACCTCCCCTCTATATGCCACCTAGTCCCTATGCCATCCAAAATAGCCATCGGGGTCAAATGCGGGGTCGAAAGGACCCACCCAGGCACACTTTATAACAAAATCGCTATCATTATCAGACCGGAACCGGAAGTCGTTGCCAACTTTTGAGACTTGGGTCATGCACCTCAATACCTCCCCTCTATATGCCACCTAGTCCCTATGCCACCCAAAATAGCCATCGGGGTCAAATGCGGGGTCGAAAGGACCCACCCAGGCACACTTTATAACAAAATCGCTATCATTATCAGACCGGAACCGGAAGTCGTTGCCAACTTTTGAGACTTGGGTCATGCACCTCAATACCTCCCCTCTATATGCCACCTAGTCCCTATGCCATCCAAAATAGCCATCGGGGTCAAATGCGGGGTCGAAAGGACCCACCCAGGCACACTTTATAACAAAATCGCTATCATTATCAGACCGGAACCGGAAGTCGTTGCCAACTTTTGAGACTTTGGTCATGCACCTCAATACCTCCCCTCTATATGCCACCTAGTCCCTATGCCACCCAAAATAGCCATCGGGGTCAAATGCGGGGTCGAAAGGACCCACCCAGGCACACTTTATAGCAAAATCGCTATCATTATCAGACCGGAACCGGAAGTCGTTGCCAACTTTTGAGACTTGGGTCATGCACCTCAATACCTCCCCTCTATATGCCACCTAGTCCCTATGCCATCCAAAATAGCCATCGGGGTCAAATGCGGGGTCGAAAGGACCCACCCAGGCACACTTTATAACAAAATCGCTATCATTATCAGACCGGAACCGGAAGTCGTTGCCAACTTTTGAGACTTGGGTCATGCACCTCAATACTTCCCCTCTATATGCCACCTAGTCCCTATGCCACCCAAAATAGCCATCGGGGTCAAATGCGGGGTCGAAAGGACCCACCCAGGCACACTTTATAACAAAATCGCTATCATTATCAGACCAGAACCGGAAGTCGTTGCCAACTTTTGAGACTTGGGTCATGCACCTCAATACCTCCCCTCTATATGCCACCTAGTCCCTATGCCATCCAAAATAGCCATCGGGGTCAAATGCGGGGTCGAAAGGACCCACCCAGGCACACTTTATAACAAAATCGCTATCATTATCAGACCGGAACCGGAAGTCGTTGCCAACTTTTGAGACTTGGGTCATGCACCTCAATACCTCCCCTCTATATGCCACCTAGTCCCTATGCCACCCAAAATAGCCATCGGGGTCAAATGCGGGGTCGAAAGGTCCCACCCAGGCACACTTTATAACAAAATCGCTATCATTATCAGACCGGAACCGGAAGTCGTTGCCAACTTTTGAGACTTGGGTCATGCACCTCAATACCTCCCCTCTATATGCCACCTAGTCCCTATGCCATCCAAAATAGCCATCGGGGTCAAATGCGGGGTCGAATGGACCCACCCAGGCACACTTTATAACAAAATCGCTATCATTATCAGACCGGAACCGGAAGTCGTTGCCAACTTGTGAGACTTGGGTCATGCACCTCAATACTTCCCCTCTATATGCCACCTAGTCCCTATGCCACCCAAAATAGCCATCGGGGTCAAATGCGGGGTCGAAAGGACCCACCCAGGCACACTTTATAACAAAATCGCTATCATTATCAGACCGGAACCGGAAGTCGTTGCCAACTTTTGAGACTTGGGTCATGCACCTCAATACCTCCCCTCTATATGCCACCTAGTCCCTATGCCACCCAAAATAGCCATCGGGGTCAAATGCGGGGTCGAAAGGACCCACCCAGGCACACTTTATAACAAAATCGCTATCATTATCAGACCGGAACCAGAAGTCGTTGCCAACTTTTGAGACTTGGGTCATGCACCTCAATACTTCCCCTCTATATGCCACCTAGTCCCTATGCCACCCAAAATAGCCATCGGGGTCAAATGCGGGGTCGAAAGGACCCACCCAGGCACACTTTATAACAAAATCGCTATCATTATCAGACCGGAACCGGAAGTCGTTGCCAACTTTTGAGACTTGGGTCATGCACCTCAATACCTCCCCTCTATATGCCACCTAGTCCCTATGCCATCCAAAATAGCCATCGGGGTCAAATGCGGGGTCGAAAGGACCCACCCAGGCACACTTTATAACAAAATCGCTATCATTATCAGACCGGAACCGGAAGTCGTTGCCAACTTTTGAGACTTGGGTCATGCACCTCAATACCTCCCCTCTATATGCCACCTAGTCCCTATGCCACCCAAAATAGCCATCGGGGTCAAATGCGGGGTCGAAAGGACCCACCCAGGCACACTTTATAACAAAATCGCTATCATTATCAGACCGGAACCGGAAGTCGTTGCCAACTTTTGAGACTTGGGTCATGCACCTCAATACTTCCCCTCTATATGCCACCTAGTCCCTATGCCACCCAAAATAGCCATCGGGGTCAAATGCGGGGTCGAAAGGACCCACCCAGGCACACTTTATAACAAAATCGCTATCATTATCAGACCGGAACCGGAAGTCGTTGCCAACTTTTGAGACTTGGGTCATGCACCTCAATACCTCCCCTCTATATGCCACCTAGTCCCTATGCCATCCAAAATAGCCATCGGGGTCAAATGCGGGGTCGAAAGGACCCACCCAGGCACACTTTATAACAAAATCGCTATCATTATCAGACCGGAACCGGAAGTCGTTGCCAACTTTTGAGACTTGGGTCATGCACCTCAATACCTCCCCTCTATATGCCACCTAGTCCCTATGCCATCCAAAATAGCCATCGGGGTCAAATGCGGGGTCGAAAGGACCCACCCAGGCACACTTTATAACAAAATCGCTATCATTATCAGACCGGAACCGGAAGTCGTTGCCAACTTTTGAGACTTGGGTCATGCACCTCAATACCTCCCCTCTATATGCCACCTAGTCCCTATGCCACCCAAAATAGCCATCGGGGTCAAATGCGGGGTCGAAAGGACCCACCCAGGCACACTTTATAGCAAAATCGCTATCATTATCAGACCGGAACCGGAAGTCGTTGCCAACTTTTGAGACTTGGGTCATGCACCTCAATACCTCCCCTCTATATGCCACCTAGTCCCTATGCCATCCAAAATAGCCATCGGGGTCAAATGCGGGGTCGAAAGGACCCACCCAGGCACACTTTATAACAAAATCGCTATCATTATCAGACCGGAACCGGAAGTCGTTGCCAACTTTTGAGACTTGGGTCATGCACCTCAATACTTCCCCTCTATATGCCACCTAGTCCCTATGCCACCCAAAATAGCCATCGGGGTCAAATGCGGGGTCGAAAGGACCCACCCAGGCACACTTTATAACAAAATCGCTATCATTATCAGACCGGAACCGGAAGTCGTTGCCAACTTTTGAGACTTGGGTCATGCACCTCAATACCTCCCCTCTATATGCCACCTAGTCCCTATGCCATCCAAAATAGCCATCGGGGTCAAATGCGGGGTCGAAAGGACCCACCCAGGCACACTTTATAACAAAATCGCTATCATTATCAGACCGGAACCGGAAGTCGTTGCCAACTTTTGAGACTTGGGTCATGCACCTCAATACCTCCCCTCTATATGCCACCTAGTCCCTATGCCATCCAAAATAGCCATCGGGGTCAAATGCGGGGTCGAAAGGACCCACCCAGGCACACTTTATAACAAAATCGCTATCATTATCAGACCGGAACCGGAAGTCGTTGCCAACTTTTGAGACTTGGGTCATGCACCTCAATACTTCCCCTCTATATGCCACCTAGTCCCTATGCCACCCAAAATAGCCATCGGGGTCAAATGCGGGGTCGAAAGGACCCACCCAGGCACACTTTATAACAAAATCGCTATCATTATCAGACCGGAACCGGAAGTCGTTGCCAACTTTTGAGACTTGGGTCATGCACCTCAATACCTCCCCTCTATATGCCACCTAGTCCCTATGCCATCCAAAATAGCCATCGGGGTCAAATGCGGGGTCGAAAGGACCCACCCAGGCACACTTTATAACAAAATCGCTATCATTATCAGACCGGAACCGGAAGTCGTTGCCAACTTTTGAGACTTGGGTCATGCACCTCAATACCTCCCCTCTATATGCCACCTAGTCCCTATGCCATCCAAAATAGCCATCGGGGTCAAATGCGGGGTCGAAAGGACCCACCCAGGCACACTTTATAACAAAATCGCTATCATTATCAGACCGGAACCGGAAGTCGTTGCCAACTTTTGAGACTTGGGTCATGCACCTCAATACTTCCCCTCTATATGCCACCTAGTCCCTATGCCACCCAAAATAGCCATCGGGGTCAAATGCGGGGTCGAAAGGACCCACCCAGGCACACTTTATAACAAAATCGCTATCATTATCAGACCGGAACCGGAAGTCGTTGCCAACTTTTGAGACTTGGGTCATGCACCTCAATACCTCCCCTCTATATGCCACCTAGTCCCTATGCCATCCAAAATAGCCATCGGGGTCAAATGCGGGGTCGAAAGGACCCACCCAGGCACACTTTATAACAAAATCGCTATCATTATCAGACCGGAACCGGAAGTCGTTGCCAACTTTTGAGACTTGGGTCATGCACCTCAATACCTCCCCTCTATATGCCACCTAGTCCCTATGCCACCCAAAATAGCCATCGGGGTCAAATGCGGGGTCGAAAGGTCCCACCCAGGCACACTTTATAACAAAATCGCTATCATTATCAGACCGGAACCGGAAGTCGTTGCCAACTTTTGAGACTTGGGTCATGCACCTCAATACCTCCCCTCTATATGCCACCTAGTCCCTATGCCATCCAAAATAGCCATCGGGGTCAAATGCGGGGTCGAATGGACCCACCCAGGCACACTTTATAACAAAATCGCTATCATTATCAGACCGGAACCGGAAGTCGTTGCCAACTTGTGAGACTTGGGTCATGCACCTCAATACTTCCCCTCTATATGCCACCTAGTCCCTATGCCACCCAAAATAGCCATCGGGGTCAAATGCGGGGTCGAAAGGACCCACCCAGGCACACTTTATAACAAAATCGCTATCATTATCAGACCGGAACCGGAAGTCGTTGCCAACTTTTGAGACTTGGGTCATGCACCTCAATACCTCCCCTCTATATGCCACCTAGTCCCTATGCCACCCAAAATAGCCATCGGGGTCAAATGCGGGGTCGAAAGGACCCACCCAGGCACACTTTATAACAAAATCGCTATCATTATCAGACCGGAACCAGAAGTCGTTGCCAACTTTTGAGACTTGGGTCATGCACCTCAATACTTCCCCTCTATATGCCACCTAGTCCCTATGCCACCCAAAATAGCCATCGGGGTCAAATGCGGGGTCGAAAGGACCCACCCAGGCACACTTTATAACAAAATCGCTATCATTATCAGACCGGAACCGGAAGTCGTTGCCAACTTTTGAGACTTGGGTCATGCACCTCAATACCTCCCCTCTATATGCCACCTAGTCCCTATGCCATCCAAAATAGCCATCGGGGTCAAATGCGGGGTCGAAAGGACCCACCCAGGCACACTTTATAACAAAATCGCTATCATTATCAGACCGGAACCGGAAGTCGTTGCCAACTTTTGAGACTTGGGTCATGCACCTCAATACCTCCCCTCTATATGCCACCTAGTCCCTATGCCACCCAAAATAGCCATCGGGGTCAAATGCGGGGTCGAAAGGACCCACCCAGGCACACTTTATAACAAAATCGCTATCATTATCAGACCGGAACCGGAAGTCGTTGCCAACTTTTGAGACTTGGGTCATGCACCTCAATACTTCCCCTCTATATGCCACCTAGTCCCTATGCCACCCAAAATAGCCATCGGGGTCAAATGCGGGGTCGAAAGGACCCACCCAGGCACACTTTATAACAAAATCGCTATCATTATCAGACCGGAACCGGAAGTCGTTGCCAACTTTTGAGACTTGGGTCATGCACCTCAATACCTCCCCTCTATATGCCACCTAGTCCCTATGCCATCCAAAATAGCCATCGGGGTCAAATGCGGGGTCGAAAGGACCCACCCAGGCACACTTTATAACAAAATCGCTATCATTATCAGACCGGAACCGGAAGTCGTTGCCAACTTTTGAGACTTGGGTCATGCACCTCAATACCTCCCCTCTATATGCCACCTAGTCCCTATGCCATCCAAAATAGCCATCGGGGTCAAATGCGGGGTCGAAAGGACCCACCCAGGCACACTTTATAACAAAATCGCTATCATTATCAGACCGGAACCGGAAGTCGTTGCCAACTTTTGAGACTTGGGTCATGCACCTCAATACCTCCCCTCTATATGCCACCTAGTCCCTATGCCACCCAAAATAGCCATCGGGGTCAAATGCGGGGTCGAAAGGACCCACCCAGGCACACTTTATAGCAAAATCGCTATCATTATCAGACCGGAACCGGAAGTCGTTGCCAACTTTTGAGACTTGGGTCATGCACCTCAATACCTCCCCTCTATATGCCACCTAGTCCCTATGCCATCCAAAATAGCCATCGGGGTCAAATGCGGGGTCGAAAGGACCCACCCAGGCACACTTTATAACAAAATCGCTATCATTATCAGACCGGAACCGGAAGTCGTTGCCAACTTTTGAGACTTGGGTCATGCACCTCAATACTTCCCCTCTATATGCCACCTAGTCCCTATGCCACCCAAAATAGCCATCGGGGTCAAATGCGGGGTCGAAAGGACCCACCCAGGCACACTTTATAACAAAATCGCTATCATTATCAGACCGGAACCGGAAGTCGTTGCCAACTTTTGAGACTTGGGTCATGCACCTCAATACCTCCCCTCTATATGCCACCTAGTCCCTATGCCATCCAAAATAGCCATCGGGGTCAAATGCGGGGTCGAAAGGACCCACCCAGGCACACTTTATAACAAAATCGCTATCATTATCAGACCGGAACCGGAAGTCGTTGCCAACTTTTGAGACTTGGGTCATGCACCTCAATACCTCCCCTCTATATGCCACCTAGTCCCTATGCCATCCAAAATAGCCATCGGGGTCAAATGCGGGGTCGAAAGGACCCACCCAGGCACACTTTATAACAAAATCGCTATCATTATCAGACCGGAACCGGAAGTCGTTGCCAACTTTTGAGACTTGGGTCATGCACCTCAATACTTCCCCTCTATATGCCACCTAGTCCCTATGCCACCCAAAATAGCCATCGGGGTCAAATGCGGGGTCGAAAGGACCCACCCAGGCACACTTTATAACAAAATCGCTATCATTATCAGACCGGAACCGGAAGTCGTTGCCAACTTTTGAGACTTGGGTCATGCACCTCAATACCTCCCCTCTATATGCCACCTAGTCCCTATGCCATCCAAAATAGCCATCGGGGTCAAATGCGGGGTCGAAAGGACCCACCCAGGCACACTTTATAACAAAATCGCTATCATTATCAGACCGGAACCGGAAGTCGTTGCCAACTTTTGAGACTTGGGTCATGCACCTCAATACCTCCCCTCTATATGCCACCTAGTCCCTATGCCATCCAAAATAGCCATCGGGGTCAAATGCGGGGTCGAAAGGACCCACCCAGGCACACTTTATAACAAAATCGCTATCATTATCAGACCGGAACCGGAAGTCGTTGCCAACTTTTGAGACTTGGGTCATGCACCTCAATACTTCCCCTCTATATGCCACCTAGTCCCTATGCCACCCAAAATAGCCATCGGGGTCAAATGCGGGGTCGAAAGGACCCACCCAGGCACACTTTATAACAAAATCGCTATCATTATCAGACCGGAACCGGAAGTCGTTGCCAACTTTTGAGACTTGGGTCATGCACCTCAATACCTCCCCTCTATATGCCACCTAGTCCCTATGCCATCCAAAATAGCCATCGGGGTCAAATGCGGGGTCGAAAGGACCCACCCAGGCACACTTTATAACAAAATCGCTATCATTATCAGACCGGAACCGGAAGTCGTTGCCAACTTTTGAGACTTGGGTCATGCACCTCAATACCTCCCCTCTATATGCCACCTAGTCCCTATGCCACCCAAAATAGCCATCGGGGTCAAATCCGGGGGCAAAAGAACGTGTTGTCAATGTGGGATTTTAGGGGATCCGGACACTTTCGGGCTCATTTCAATAGGACAAGTATTAGAAACAAATATATTTTTAAAACTTTCCCTTTTCATCGATTTGAAGTCATAAGTTGGTTTGTAGATACTGTAATAATTAATATTTAATTCAAATGAACACAAACCCCGTCTAATCTCTGTATACGCATGCGGTTTCAAAGATGGATTATTTAACGTACTACTTTTCAGGATGCCGAAAAGTACGACAGCCTTTTGGTAATAAAACTTAGTATTAAAATGTATAAGAGTCATTGACAGGGGAAGGTAAATGCATATAGATCAATTAATTAAGATATTGCACAGATTATTTTTTTTAAGCCAACAAATAAAGAAGATTAAAAAAATACATCAGCTATATAAGAAATAGCGCTAGATGAGGGTCTACGTAGTTAACACATTCATAATTATTGATGGGTTTAATCCCTTACATTGCTAATTATTTTGCTGTGTGTTTCATTTAATTGCAAGTTTATTATGGATCCAGTTACGATATATTTTTAACAGTTTGCCTTGTAATTTCATAATATTCCATTTAAACGAGAAAGTGATAGTAGGATTTTGAATAGGACTGGTGAAGATATTTCCACCTTTGAAAAAGTAAAATTCAAAATATGTCAACATTCTTATTATAGTACTTTTTTGTACCATCTCTTTTTCTGGTTTAAAAAATTATATTGTCTGGGAAAACAAGTTATCAATTAACTCTTTTCCACATCCTTATCCTTGTGATCCATTTCAATAATGCTTTGACTTTTCTTGCTTTTTAATCAAATTTAGAGAAATTTTGATACAGATATATGCTGTTATACTGCAATACAGCGAGCAATGACAGGGGCGTAGCTTTCCGTTTTTATTTGTTAATGGAAAAGGCACCAGAGGTTTTGGTCTGATTGGGCTCTCTAGTGGGTCCAATGCACAGTCATGGTTGGTAACTAAAGAGGAGAAGCACCGCCAAAAACTTATTAAACCTCTCAGATGAACTTGTTTGGAAATTAATACAATTTTAAAATAACAAAATCGAATATTCAATGAATATCAAAAGAATGTTAAATGAATATCAAACGAATGTTAAACGAAAGTTAAATGAATATTAAACGAATGTTTAATGAATATCAAATGAATATCAAATGAATAACGAAAAAGTAACCAACTTCACATTGCCACTTTTAACAGGGTTAAAAATTCAGACCAGCTGTTACCAACGGGGTTACAAATACGTGCAAGTAAATAAATTTCATTAGTTATATAAAATGGACATTAAATTTAAACCTTATAATGCTTCTAAAAATGTAAGTTCCGGATCTATTTTACCTCAAAATGTTATCCCCATTGTGAATTTCCTCTGAACGGCTATGGATAATACAGTAAAATATATACACAAAAGCATTTTGATAGTGTCATAAGGGAGCAACCATTTGATTTTAAGGGGGGGGGGGTATGCATTTTTTCTTCGTCCTGCCTTTTGATTTTTGGGAAAGTCGAGCCTGGATTGCGCGCGCAAATCTTTAAATTTTTTAAGCAACAATACATTTTTTAGCAAAAAATACCTTTTTTTTTCTCAAAGCACTGTCCTGTCTTTTTATTTCTGGATTTTTGCCATCCTGCCCTTTATTTCAAATTTCACCATAGCCCCCCCTAAAACCCCATAAAAATCAAATGGTTGCTTCCTAACAGGGTATGATATAAAATGAAGCCTGGCATAACAGGGTATGTTTTTAGCAATTTTTTTTATACTAACAGGGTCCGGTTCTGAACAGACCAACGGCACAGGTATACCCTAAATTATAGGCAGTAGCCCCCCGGGTCTATAGATCTATTAAAATCAAACATATTCTATAGACCCTAAATTATAGGCAGTGGCCCCCGCGTCTATAGATCTATTAAAATCAAACATATTCTATGGAACGGGGGGGGGGGGGGCTACTTCCTATGTTCTATTAAAATCAAAGTATGAATGTTTAAAGTGAATACCAAATGGCATTATGAATGTACACTGCGATAATTAAAATTTAGTCTTAATTTTCTCAGATCTACAAAATACATACCCTCTGCTGCCAAAATATTTTTTTTCATCAAAAATAATTTTCTTGTCTTGATAAAATCTTGTCTGCTGTCAAAGAAGGTCAACAAGCATACTGCGACACTATTTATAATCATAGTGGGTTTTGAAGAACTCGAAACATTTGTTAGATCATTTTAAATCTAGATCATTTTCTGCGGTTCATTCTTTGAAAACGTTCGATTTTTCAACTTTATACACTACCCCGCCACACGAAAACCTAAAATGTCGCCTGAAAAAACTTCTCGAAAAAGCCTTTTCATATTCTAGGAATTTTGTTGTTTTGGGTTATAACTCGATCTACATTCTTTCCCAAAACATCTTTCAAAGATAAAATTTGTTACACACTGGAACAAGTTTGCAGTGTGCTTGATTTCCCCATTGACAACATATTTGTCACCTTCGGAGGAGACATTTTCAACAACAAATCGGCATTCCAATGGGCACTTACTGTGCTCCTCTCCTCGCCGATTTGTTTTTATACTGTTGCGGGACTGAATTTCTTCGACTCGTAGGGAGCAGGGGGGTGAAAGGGGCGGGGTCGTTTGGTCTTACATTCAGATATATTGATGATGTCCTTTCTGTCGGTGGCACTTCATTTGGTTGATGGGTTCCTTCAATGTATCCTCCAGGGTTTGAGATAAGAGAGACCACGGGGTCGGATTGCTTCACGTTTTCCTTGGATTTGCGCCTCGAGTGTCAAACCAGGTGGTCATTTCGGTACAATTTACGATAGAAGAGACGATTTTAACTTTCAAATTGTTGGTTTTCCTAATCTGCAGAGCGGTGTGCCTGCTTCCCCTGCGTGCGGTGTTTGTGTTTCACAAGTTGCTCGATGTGCCGGGGCTTGCACGAATTTCTCGGATATTTTGATCAGGCACCGATTTCTTCGTGACCAACTTTTGGAGCAGGGCTGTATGAAGAGGCGTTTCATGCGGTCCCTGGGAGAATTCTTTCTTCGTTATCAGCCACTGGTGGAGGGGTTCGGAATTGAGTTGGGGGATGTTTTGGTTGGTTGTTTTAGTTGGTGTTTGGCTGGTCTGCTGTATTGAGATGATCACCTCAATATCCTTATTGTGTCTCACAGCTGTGTTGTGTTTTATGGTCATTACCGGATCCTAAGATCGCAATGGAAGAGGTAGGTTTGAGAATATTTTTTTAGGAAAAAACAACGCCCCCCCCCCTTTTCAAGTTAAATGGTCGGTCCCTTAAGGTCACAAGGAGGCAAAACGTAATTGCTGGTTCACTCTTTTTCTATTGATATATGATATTTGTAAAAAGTACACCTTTCATATATGCAACATCTAAAATTTCACTCGATTTTCATATTGATACCCGAAAAGTAGACCCTTTTGGGACGCACATAAGTATGTACCACTACCCCCCCCCCTGGACAGAATATATTTTTAAATTTTAAAATAAAATAACTAGTTTAAGGTTTCAAAATACCGCTAATTATTACGGATGCTTTCTTTCGTCTCCGCATTTGTTTTTTTTTTTTGTGTCATTCTTAGGACTTTAATAGTCACAATTATTAATTATGATTATAAGGTTACAGTTTCCCTCAAATGGCGACGCCCAGTCGTTCCGCAACGTAGACTCAGAGTTTAGTATTTAAGGTTCTGGTATATAGATTACCCAACTAAAAGGTATTCGATCGTCTGTTTTATGTGTGTCGACGACAAAAACATATCGGTGGTCATTAAATTTTACTCATGTCCGACCGTCTGTACGTACATCCATATGAATTTTCGTCAAGCTTTTCTCAGAAATTGTATATAAGAATGACTTGTTAGGATGGTTCATAATTCCATTGCGAGGAAGGTCTCAAGGAACGATGCTAGTCCTTCGGAAGGGACAAAAAAAGGCCGTCCCGTGTATGTGGAGAGCAATACCCCATGCATGTTAAATACCCCTTTGTAGAGTTTGATAAGAGAAAGCTCAATGGGGCCGCTACAAAGGCCACGCTCGCAAACCGCTAACTGGGGAGGGATTCACATAAGCATTAAGCTTGTTTCCCAATCCAGGATACATAAATATGTTTAAATCAAAAATAATTACAAACTGTACAGTCCTGAGCAACTTTCAAACCTCAAAACTTCAACTTCATGTTTACGACTAGCCGTGTTATATTTTTTCTTTCTTTCGTAATACATTAAATCAAATATAAACAAACATGACACATGTATTGGGATTATATATGCAGAGAAATAATCATGAAAGAAACAGAGGTACCGATGGGGTATCTGAATGTCAAAAGTCCGAAAGGGCAGAGACAAAACCAGTAAACACCAACAAGAACGGTACAAAAACAGACATGTAAAACATGGAAACACAAAATAACTGAATATTAATCAACAACGCGAACTCAAGTCGAAGCAAGAGTGAACTCAGGTGATCCGGGAGAGTAGGCAGTTCCTGCTTGCTATAGCACATCCGTTGCGTTGGCAACGGTCAATTCAGCATGTCAAATCCGGTAAAGGAAGACAAAACAAAACTCTATGACAAACCATCTGAGAGATCGAAATCCCGTATTTATCTATAAGTGCATGATGTCTTCCGTAAAAATTCTTGAGTGAAGACAGCAACCGAGGAGCAACATAACCCTGTGTGAGCAATTCTGCTAAGGAAATCGATGTAAGTCCTGCACGCTCTGGAGTAACGAATCAATTGAGATACGTAAACTCCATAAGCTGGAGCGGTTGGAATGTTTTATACAAGAATGGAAAGTTGACTGAGACAAATAAGACAAAAATTGTTATAACTTTTCTACTCTGTAACTCAACACACCATATTTCAGGAGTAAATTATTTTGAACATTGCTTTTATTCCTTGATTGCATATTTTAGATGAGTCATTCAGGCTTCGACCAGGCTTTAAATTAAACACCCTCGCAAAAAAAAAACAAAAAAAAAACAAAAACCAAACAAACAACAACAATTCTTTCTCTTGCAAAAGATTGTTTGACTTAACTTTGAACATTTGTAAAAATGTAAGGATCCTGTGGCAGTCTGTAAGTACTCTTGGAGATTCTTTATTTAGAATTAATACTGTGTCTTAAGAACAGTTAAAAATGTATTAAACGATAAAAACACAAACGTATTTATATGATACAAAAGTACCAAATTTCACCATATTTCACCATGCACTCAATTGCTACAAATACTCAACATCCAGTCATTCAGAATGGAATCCAATCTTTCATATAATAATTCAAAGCTACCCTAAACACATTCATTAATACAAATGTACCAATTTTTTCCATATTTCACCACTCTATTGCTACAAATATCTAACTATACTCAACATCCAGTCATTCAGAATGGAATCCAGTAACTCATATTCTTAGACAGAGCTATTATAAACACAATTATATGATACAAATGTACCAAATTTCACCATATTTCACTACTCTATTGCTACAAATACTTTAACTATACTCAACATCCAGTCATTCAGACCGGAATCCAGTCATTCATATAATAATTCAAAGTTACCCTAAACATATTTATATGATACAAATGTACCAAATGTCACCATATTTCACCACTCTGTTGCTAAAAATACTCTAACTATACTCAACATCCAGTCATTCAGAACGGAATCCAGTCATTCATATAATAATTCAAAGCTACCCTAAACACATTCATATGATACAAATGTACCATTTTTTTCCATATTTCACTACTCTATTGCTACAAATATCTAACTGTACTCAACATCCAGTCATTCAGAATGGAATCCAGTCATTCATACAATAATTCAAACTGACCCTATACATTATTATATGATACAAATGTACCAAATTTCACCATATTTCACCACTCTATTGCTACAAATACTCTAACTATATTCAACATCAGGTCATTCAGAATGGTATCCAGTTTTTCATATAATAATCCAAATTTAACCTAAACATATTTATATAATACAAATGTACCAATTTTTTCAATATTTCACCACTCTATTGCTACAAATACTCTAACAATACTCAACATCCAGTCATTCAGAATAGAATATAGTCATTCATATGATAATTCAAAGCTACCCTAAACATATTAATATGATACAAATGTGATAAATTTCACCATATTTCACCACTCTATTGCTACAAATATTCTAACAATACTCAACATTCAGTCATTCAGAATGGAATCCAGTCACTCATATTCTTAGACAGAGCTACCCTATACATAGTTCTTAAGTTCAAATGTGATAAATTTTACAATATTTCACCGCTCTATTGCTACAAATGCTCTAACTATACTCAACATCCAGTCATTCAGAATGGAATCCAGTCACTCATATTCTTTAAGAGAGCTACCCTATACATATTTATATGATACAAATGTACCAAATTTTTCAATATTTCACCACTGTAATGCTACAAATACTCTAACAATACTCAACATCCAGTCATTCAGAATGGAATCCAGTCACTCATATTCTTAGACAGAGCTACCCTATACATAGTTGTAAAGTTCAAATGTGATAAATTTCACCATATTTCACCGTTCTATTGCTACAAATGCTCTTACTAAATTCAACATCCAGTCATTCAGAATGGAACCCAGTCATTCATATGATAATTCAGAGCTACCCTTAACATATTTATATGATACAAATGTACCAAATTTCACCATATTTCACCACTCCATTGCTACAAATATTCTAGCAATACTCAACATCCAGTCATTCAGAATGGAATCCAGTCACTCATATTCTTAGACAGAGCTACCCTAAACATAGTTGTAAAGTTCAAATATGATAAATTTCAACATATTTCACCACTCTACTGCTACAAATACTCTAACTATATTCAACATCTAGTCATTCAGAATGGAATCCAGTCACTCATATTCTTAGACAGAGCTACCCTATACATATTTATATGATACTAATGTACCAAATTTTTCAATATTTCACCACTCTATTGCTACAAATACTCTAACAATACTCAACATCCAGTCATTCATATTCTTAGACAGAGCTACCCTATACATATTTATATGATACAAATGTACCAAATTGCACCATATTTCACTACTCTATTTCTACAAATACTCTAACTATATTCAACATCAGGTCATTCAGAATGGAATCCAGTCATTCATATGAAAATTCAAAGTTAGCCTAAACATATTTATATGATACAAATGTACCAAATGTCACCATATTTCACCATTCTGTTGCTAAAAATACTCTAACTATACTCAACATCCAGTCATTCAGAACGGAATCCAGTCACTCATATTCTTACACAGAGCTACCCTATACATAGTTCTAAAGTTCAAATGTGATAAATTTTACAATATTTCACCGCTCTATTGCTACAAACTCATATTCTTTAAGATAGCTACCCTATACATATTTATATGATACAAATGTACCAAATTTTTCAATATTTCACCACTCTATTGCTACAAATACTCTAACAATACTCAACATCCAGTCATTCAGAATGGAATCCAGTCACTCATATTCTTAGACAGAGCTACCCTATACATAGTTCTAAAGTTCAAATGTGATAAATTTTACAATATTTCACCGCTCTATTGCTACAAACTCATATTCTTTAAGATAGCTACCCTATACATATTTATATGATACAAATGTACCAAATTTTTAAATATTTCACCACTCTACTGCTACAAATACTCTAACTATATTCAACATCGAGTCATTCAGAATGGAACCCAGTCATTCATATGATAATTCAGAGCTACCCTTAACATATTTATATGATACAAATGTACCAAATTTCACCATATTTCACCACTCCATTGCTACAAATATTCTAGCAATACTCAACATCCAGTCATTCAGAATGGAATCCAGTCACTCATATTCTTAGACAGAGCTACCCTAAACATAGTTGTAAAGTTCAAATATGATAAATTTCAACATATTTCACCACTCTACTGCTACAAATACTCTAACTATATTCAACATCTAGTCATTCAGAATGGAATCCAGTCACTCATATTCTTAGACAGAGCTACCCTATACATATTTATATGATACTAATGTACCAAATTTTTCAATATTTCACCACTCTATTGCTACAAATACTCTAACAATACTCAACATCCAGTCATTCATATTCTTAGACAGAGCTACCCTATACATATTTATATGATACAAATGTACCAAATTGCACCATATTTCACTACTCTATTTCTATAAATACTCTAACTATATTCAACATCAGGTCATTCAGAATGGAATCCAGTCATTCATATGAAAATTCAAAGTTACCCTAAACATATTTATATGATACAAATGTACCAAATGTCACCATATTTCACCATTTTGTTGCTAAAAATACTCTACCTATACTCAACATCCAGTCATTCAGAACGGAATCCAGTCATTCATATAATAATTCAAAGCTACCCTTAACACATTCATATGATACAAATGTACCAATTTTTTCCATATTTCACTACTCTACTGCTACAAATATCTAACTGTACTCAACATCCAGTCATTCAGAATGGAATCCAGTCATTACTACAATAATTCAAACTGACCCTTTACATTATTATATGATACAAATGTACCAAATTTCACCACTCTATTGCTACAAATACTCTAACTATATTCAACATCAGGTCATTCAGAATGGTATCCAGTTTTTCATATAATAATTCAAATTTAACCTAAACATATTTATATAGTACAAATGTACCAAATTTTTCAATATTTCACCACTTTATTGCTACAAATACTCTAACAATACTCAACATCCAGTCATTCAGAATGGAATCCAGTCACTCATATTCTTAGACAGAGCTACCCTATGCATAGTTGTAAAGTTCAAATGTGATAAATTTCACCATATTTCACCGCTCCATTGCTACAAATGCTCTAACTAAATTCAACATCCAGTCATTCAGAATGGAACCCAGTCTTTCATATAATAATTCAAATTTAACTTAAACATATTTATATGATAAAAATGTACCAATTTTTTTCCATATTTCACCGCTCTATTGCCACAAATACTCTAACTATATTCAACATCCAGTCATTCAGAATGGAATCCAGTCATTCATATGATAATTCAAAGCTACCATTAACATATTCATATGATACAAATGTACCAAATGTCACCATATTTCACCACTCTATTGCTACAAAAGTTCTAACTATACTCAACATCCAGTCAATCAGAATGGAATCCAGTCACTCATATTCTTAGACAGAGCTACCCTATACATAGTTCTAAAGTTCAAATGTGATAAATTTTACAATATTTCACCGCTCTATTGCTACAAACTCATATTCTTTAAGATAGCTACCCTATACATATTTATATGATACAAATGTACCAAATTTTTCAATATTTCACCACTCTACTGCTACAAATACTCTAACTATATTCAACATCTAGTCATTCAGAATGGAACCCAGTCATTCATATGATAATTCAGAGCTACCCTTAACATATTTATATGATACAAATGTACCAAATTTCACCATATTTCACCACTCCATTGCTACAAATATTCTAGCAATACTCAACATCCAGTCATTCAGAATGGAATCCAGTCACTCATATTCTTAGACAGAGCTACCCTAAACATAGTTGTAAAGTTCAAATATGATAAATTTCAACATATTTCACCACTCTACTGCTACAAATACTCTAACTATATTCAACATCTAGTCATTCAGAATGGAATCCAGTCACTCATATTCTTTAAGAGAGCTACCCTATACATATTTGTAAAGTTCAAATGTGATTTTCACCATATTTCACCACTCTATTGCTACAAATACTCTAACTATACTCAACATCCAGTCATTCAGAATGGAATCCAGTCACTCATATTCTTTAAGAGAGCTACCCTATACATAATTGTAAAGTTCAAATGTGATAAATTTCAACATATTTCACCACTCTACTGCTACAAATACTCTAACTATATTCAACATCCAGTCATTCAGAATGTAATCCAGTCACTCATATTCTTAGACAGAGCTACCCTATACATATTTATATGATACAAATGTACCAAATTTCACAATATTTCACCACTCTATTGCTACAAATACTCTAACGACACTCAACATCCAGTCATTCAGAATGGAATCCAGTCACTCATATTATTTAAGAGAGCTACCCTATGCATATTTGTTTAGTTCAAATGTGATAAATGTCACCATATTTCACCACTCTATTGCTACAAAAACTCTTACTATACTCAACATCCAGTCATTCAGAATCCAGTCTTTCATATGATAATTCAATTGTTGAATATACAGTACACTCAGAGAGGATTAATTCTCATACTCTGATTTCAGTGTCCAGTGATTCACAGAGTTTCACAGAGAAAACTCTTAAAATTCTCCAAGGAATTTCTCCAACCTGGGAGAAATGCATTACCTTTTTCGGAGTATTTTGGAGTTGTTTATTACCTTGTGTATTATAATCATTTTCACCTGACAAGAAAGACAGGAAATAGATGCTACTTCAAAAGGTTTTCAAGGCAATAAAAAACTCCAAGCTCGGAGTAATTTATTACCCTTTGGAGGGAGTACTCCTAGAACCCTCCTAGGTTTTATGGCTTTTCTTGGAGTTTCCTGGAATCATTAATAAAATTCCCTCCGAAATCAGAGTATGAGAATCAATCCTCTCTGAGTGTACTGTAGTTAGAGTATCTGTAGCAAATGCCAATAGAGCGGTGAAATATGGAAAAAATTGGTACATTTGTATCATATAAATATGAAAATAAATAGGTTAAACTTGAATTATTATATGAAATACTGGATTCCATTCTGAATGACTGGATGTTGAGTATAGTTAGAGTATTTGTAGCAATAGAGCGGTGAAATATGGTGAAATTTATCACATTTGAACTTTACAACAATGAATAGGGTAGCTCTGTCTAAGAAAATGCGTGACTAGATTCCATTCTGAATGACTGGATGTTTAGTATAGTTAGAGTATTTTTAGCGTGAGTGAGTGAGTGAGTTGGTGTTTTACGCCCGTGCAACGCTATATAGGTTATTTACAGGCGATGAACATGAAAAGGATGATAAAATGAACATGAAATGATGATGATAAATGAAATATGGGGATGGGGTGGGAAACAAAGGACCGGTTAATTTTGAAGAACCACAGGAAAAGGGGAGAGGTGGGTAGGGGCGGAAAATTTAGCCTATGTGGTGCACTACTTGGCGGTCCACAAAGAGGTCTTTTACGTGCATGAAGCGTGGCACTCTTCACACACGTTGGCCCACTATGGTCGGCGGTCAGGGTTTCCGTATTATAGACCTGACAACCCCCGCGGACGAGGGCTACCCTATTCAGCCACCTAGGGTACACACTTGGTCGCTCTGTGGGCTGAGCACTGACCCGACGTCAGAATCCCAAGACCCTTAGTCGCCTCTTACGACAAGCTAGGCTCTGCTGCGGGCCTATTCGCCACCCGGGCCCCGCACGGGACGAGTATTTTTAGCAACAGAGTGGTGAAATATGGTGACATTTGGTACATTTGTATCATATAAATATGTTTAGGGTAACTTTGAATTATTATATGAATGACTGGATTCCATTCTGAATGACCTGATGTTGAATATAGTTAGAGTATTTGTAGCAATAGAGTAGTGAAATATGGTGCAATTTGGTACATTTGAATCATATAAATATGTATAGGGTAGCTCTGTCTAAGAATATGAGTGACTGGATTCCATTCTGAATGACTGGATGTTGAATATAGTTAGAGTATTTGTAGCAGTAGAGTGGTGAAATATGTTGAAATTTATCACATTTGAACTTTACAACTATGTTTAGGGTAGCTCTGTCTAAGAATATGAGTGACTGGATTCCATTCTGAATGACTGGATGTTGAGTATTGCTAGAACAGTTGTAGCAATGGAGTGGTGAAATATAGTGAAATTTAATACATTTGAACTTTACAACTATGTTTAGGGTAGCTCTGTCTAAGAATATGAGTGGCTGGATTCCATTCTGAATGACTGGATGTTGAGTATTGCTAGAATATTTGTAGCAATGGAGTGGTGAAATATGGTGAAATTTGGTATATTTGTACCATATAAATATGTTAAGGGTAGCTTTGAATTATCATATGAATGACTGGGTTCCATTCTGAATGACAGGATGTTGAATTTAGTAAGAGCATTTGTAGCTATAGAGCGGTGAAATATGGTGAAATTTATCACATTTGAACTTTACAACTATGTATAGGGTAGCTCTGTCTAAGAATATGAGTGACTTGATTCCATTCTGAATGACTGGATGTTGAATATAGTTAGAGTATTTGTAGCAGTAGAGTGGTGAAATATGTTGAAATTTATCACATTTGAACTTTACAACTATGTTTAGGGTAGCTCTGTCTAAGAATATGAGTGACTGGATTCTATTCTGATTGACTGGATGTTGAGTATTGCTAGAAACAGTTGTAGCAATGGAGTGGTGAAATATAGTGAAATTTATTACATTTGAACTTTACAACTATGTTTAGGGTAGCTCTGTCTAAGAATATGAGTGGCTGGATTCCATTCTGAATGACTGGATGTTGAGTATTGCTAGAATATTTGTAGCAATGGAGTGGTGAAATATGGTGAAATTTGGTATATTTGTACCATATAAATATGTAAAGGGTAGCTTTGAATTATCATATGAATGACTGGGTTCCATTCTGAATGACTGGATGTTGAATTTAGTTAGAGCATTTGTAGCT
Organism: Arcuatula senhousia; assembly: GCA_963971305.1. NCBI lineage: Eukaryota > Metazoa > Mollusca > Bivalvia > Mytilida > Mytilidae > Arcuatula > Arcuatula senhousia. The sequence goes on along the minus strand of OZ020305.1, from coordinate 43,974,385 downwards.
ATAGAGCGGTGAAATATGGTGAAATTTATCACATTTGAACTTTACAACTATGTATAGGGTAGCTCTGTCTAAGAATATGAGTGACTGGATTCCATTCTGAATGACTGGATGTTGAATATAGTTAGAGTATTTGTAGCAGTAGAGTGGTGAAATATGTTGAAATTTATCACATTTGAACTTTACAACTATGTTTAGGGTAGCTCTGTCTAAGAATATGAGTGACTGGATTCCATTCTGATTGACTGGATGTTGAGTATTGCTAGAACAGTTGTAGCAATGGAGTGGTGAAATATAGTGAAATTTATCACATTTGAACTTTACAACTATGTTTGTATAGTTAGAGTATTTGTAGCAAAAAAGCGGTGAAATATGGTGATATTTATCACATTTGAACTTTACAACAATGTATAGGGCAGCTCTGTCTAAGAATATGAGTGACTAGATTCCATTCTGAATGACTGGATGTTAAGTATAGTTAGAGTATTTTTAGCAACAGAGTGGTGAAATATGGTGACATTTGGTACATTTGTATCATATAAATATGTTTAGGGTAACTTTGAATTATTATATGAATGACTGGATTCCATTCTGAATGACCTGATGTTGAATATAGTTAGAGTATTTGTAGCAATAGAGTAGTGAAATATGGTGCAATTTGGTACATTTGTATCATATAAATATCTATAGGGTAGCTCTGTCTAAGAATATGAGTGACTGGATTCCATTCCGAATGACTGGATGATGAATATAGTTAGAGTATTTGTAGCAGTAGAGTGGTGAAATATATTAATTTATCACATTTGAACTTTACAACTATGTTTAGGGTAGCTCTGTCTAAGAATATGAGTGACTGGATTCCATTCTGAATGACTAGATGTTGAATATAGTTAGAGTATTTGTAGCAGTAGAGTGGTGAAATATGGTGAAATTTATCACATTTGAACTTTACAACTACGTATAGGGTAGCTCTGTCTAAGAATATGAGTGACTGGATTCCATTCTGAATGACTGGATGTTGAGTATAGTTAGAGTATTTGTAGCAATAGAGTGGTGAAATATGGTGAAATTTATCACATTTGAACTTTACAACTATGTATAGGGTAGCTCTGTCTAAGAATATGAGTGAATTTACCAAAAGGAACGAATTATTTAAGGAGGAGACCTTGAAATTTTCTTTGAAAAAATATTTTGTTTCTGAATTTGTGATAAAAATCTGGGACTTATTAAAACTAGTTATTTCATTTAATGTAAAAATATATTCTGTCCAGGGGGGGTGGTAGTGGTAGGTACATATGTGCGTCCCAAAAGGGTCTTCTTTTCGGGTATCAATATGAAGACCGAGTGAAATTTTAGATGTTGCATATATGAAAAGGTGTACTTTTTACAATTATCATATATCAATAGAAAAAGAGTGAATTAATCAGCATTTACGTTGTTTTGCTGCCTTGAAACCTTAAGGGACCGACCATTTAACTTGAAAGGGGCGATGTTTTTTCCTAAAAAAATATTCTGTTGAAAATTATTTTTGATAAAAAAAATATTTTGGCAGCAGAGGGTAAGAAAAAAAATATTCTGAAGAACGATTTCTGCCACATAAAAAAATGTTAATGAAAACAAATATTCTGTCGCGACGCCTTCGAAAAATAAATATTCTGACCAAAACAAAAAACCAAGGCCCCCCTTCAAGTTAAATGGTCCGTCCCTAACTGTTAGTGTACATTTTATTTTGTAGATCTGAGAAAATTAAGACTAAATTTTAATTATCTCAGTGTACATTCATAATGCCATTTGGTATTCACTTTAACCATTCACAATTTGATTTGAATAGAACATAGATCTATAGACCCGGGGGGATATACTGCCTATAATTTAGGGTATACCTGTGCCGTTGGTCTGTTCAGAACCGGACCCTGTTAGTATAAAAAAAATTGCGAAAAACATACCCTGCTATACCAGGCGACATTTTATATCATACCCTGTTATGACAATATCAAAATGCTTTTGTGTATATATTTTACTGTATCTATAGCCGTTCAGAGGAAGTTCACAATGGGGATAACTTTTTGAGGTGAAATAGATCCGGAACTTTCATTTTTAGAAGCATTATAAGGTTAAAATTTTTAATGTCCATTCTAATTAACTTCTGTATGAAATTTGGTAACAGCTGAATTTTCAACCCTGTTCTACACCTTGATGCCTGAAAAAGTAGACCCTATATTCTATATTGCGGCACACTCACACCATTGATTATATAGGAAGTAGCCCCCGGTCTATAGAATATGTTAAGTTTAAACATAACTTTATTCTATGGAATTAAATTTTATATGCATTAAAAAAATCATGAAAATACTTTGAGTACCCAACCCCCCCCCCCCCCCCCCCCGTTATTCTGGCAGAGGATACAAGATACAAGATTTTTATTAAGCAAATCACTGCGCCCAATATTGAGCATATAATCATCTTAAATATAAGTATAAATATATACATTAAACAAAGTTAAGCGAAATAAGTAAACTTTAAACATTTGTATGATTGGTAAAATTATAATTAAATAAAAATCATAATAGTAATGAAAATGATATAATAAAACAATTGTGTTAATTAAATAAGGTATTTAAACTAAAGGGGAAATAGAAAGAAACAAACAACAATTAATGTTAGCCCCATGACATATTTCTTGAGGAAACACACTGATCCTATATTAATGATAATGATTATAAAAATCCTCTATTGTTCAATATTTAATATTTGGTTTCTAATATAATGAAAGGTTGATGTTATTTTAAATAATAGTTTTATTGAATCTTCATCTTCTGCTGACATGAGCCAAATAAATTTATTTTTGTTTGAGAGATTTTCAAAATTCTTATATTTTTTGGATATTAAAGCAAATATATCTTTACGTTCATTTTCATAGGTGTTACATTCGGTAAAAAAGTGTAATTCATCTTCTACAAGATTTGAATTACAAACTTTACATACACGGTCCTTAACTTCTAACCCAATATATCTGCCTTTCTCGATGTTAAGGTTATGATCACTTATTCTTAATTTTGTTAATAGCTGACGCTGTGATTGATTTCCATTAAAAAGATATTTTTCAATTTCAAATTTAGATTTAAAAAGTCTATAGGTTCTAAGTTTATTTCCTCCTTTTGAGGAGATTTATGAAGAAAATATTTCAAATGGAAGCCCTCTGTCATACTAAATAATGCTTATTGTATTTATTGTTATGTAAAAAAACTCCCGTATAAACTGTCCTATTTGAATTTTTCAAAACATTACTGAAATTATTAACACAAGTTTTTTTTTCCTATAACTGTATAACTTCTAGTTCTATTTTTATCGTTCTATAATTATCTACACTGTGATTGATGACGTTTGTTGATCATGATTACAAAAACGAAAGTCAATGGTACAATGACGGAACGGCACCTGAATAACTGTATTCCCATTAGAAACTACCGGGTATGATGCCTTAAACCGGAAGACGTATAAGCTAGTCAGAAATCCGCACCAAATAACACGGAATGCAAAATTAAATTCCTTTTTTGTAATTCTCAATTTAAAAAAATAATAAACATAGTTATTGTATAAATATATAATTAGTTAAAGTATTCCCAGCTATGAAATGTTTTAAACGTAAAGAATTTGTATTAAAAAATTAGGACTTCAGGCATATCTTAATTATTGGCGTCCATATGCATTCTATCACTAGAGGTCGCGTCCATCAAAACAAAATGACAGAAGCGCGGGAACCTGTCATTCTAATTTTCGCGAAGCAAGCTCCCACAAAAAAGCGGTGTATTGTCAACCAAACAAATAACTTGATTAATTCAGCAGACAAATTTCATTCCCTGCAGTCATTAGATTTACTTTGTCCTCAATAAACAAACTGTGTTTGTTATTTTCCCTCCAGCCGGCTGTGCACTCCAAAATGAAAGTAGAAGGTGACTTCGGCGAGGTCCGCAGAATATAACTTCCTTGTTCTGTTTGCAGCGTGTTCTTTTTTTCAAAATCATGTAAATGATTGCCTTTCTTGCTGTTATTATAAAGATAATGAGTTCTTGCTTTACGTAAAGTATGAGGCACCATATATTTATATATATATATATATAAGAAATTTACTTTATCTGCGGGAGCTTTTCAGGTTTAACCTGCATCATATTATAACTTGGATAGTATAATGTCAGAAAAGGCGATATACATTTTTTTCAATTTCAAAGTACGTTTCAAGTCAGCTTCAAAAGTTATCAGATCAGAGTCAATAATTGATTGCCATTTCACATTTCAACCAAGATGTTTCAATTGTCAAAGAAAGCGAAGAGATTACTTCATCGATACCTAATTTAGAAACGTGACACGAATCTGTTTCACTGTAAAATTCTCGAATTAATTATTTAAACTTCACAAGAGCATAGTCGCATGGTAAGGAGCCAGGCAGTTCAACAACAGTATTGTGCATTGTAAAGATAATATGCTTAACTTCAAAGGGTATAGCAATGAAACCTAGCTCAACCTCCACAGCAAAAAGTCGAGGAACTAGGTTCAATTTCAACAGCGCAAAATGAAGGGTCTAGGTTCAACTTCAATAGCGCATGGTAGTGGAACTATGTTCAACTTCAATATTACATACCAATCAAAGTAAGCTCAAATCCCATAGCGCATATCAATGGAACTAAAGCATGTATAGGCTCAACTCCATAGCGCATAGTAAAAGAACTAGGCTCAGCAATAATATTGCATAGTAATATAATATCGCATTTAAAAGGAACAATAGGCTTAAATGAAACTGGCCCATCTTCAATTCATCGTTCTGAACTACAGAAGAACTAGAGTCAACGTCTTTATTCCACAGTGCTCTTCTTTTTCGACTTGTGGTCAGCCCCGTTTAGAAAGTTCATAGGTTTATAGAACAGCTTAAACTTAACGGGATGCAACTAACAATCCAACATTTTTAAAACAGCCTATATTTAAAATAGGAAAAAATCTAGATAACATTGTGATAATCAAATATTTTTGACATCTTCCATCGAGATTCCATACACGGTTAAACATAACATCAATTCAAAACGTCCCGTGCGGGGCCCGGGTGGCGAATAGGCCCGCAGCATAGCCTAGCTTGTCGTAAGAGGCGACTAAGGGTCTTGGGATTCTTACGTCGGGTCAGAGCTCAGCCCACAGTGTGGGCCCTAAGTGGCTGAATAGGGTGGCCCTCGTCCGCGTAGGTTGTCAGGTCTATAATACGGAAACGCTGACCGCCGACCATAGTGGGCCAACGTGTGTGGAGAGTGCCACGCTTCATGCACGTAAAAGACCCCTTTGTGGACCGCCAAGTAGTGCACCACATTAAGCTAAATTTTCCACCCCTACCCATTTCTCCCCTTTTCCTGTGGTTCTTCAAAATTAACAGTCCTTTGTGTCCCACCCCACCCCCATAATTCATTTATCATCGACATTTCGTGTCCATTTTATCATCCTTTTCATGTTCATCGCCTGTAAATAACCTATATAGCGTTGCACGGGTGTAAAACACCAACTCACTCACTCACTCATTTCAAAGCATACAAGTTGAATTCTTTACTGCAGATACGACAAATCAAATATTCAAATTCTTTTATATATATGTTAGCCAAATATGAAAAATATCGGTTACCTGAGCAATCTAATGAGACGGCGAGCAGCCACCCCTGGTCACATTGAAGCCTGATGGCTGCTTTTCATTGCGGGCTTTTGAAATTGCCGCTGGTTTATATAGGTTGTGTCCCGTTAACTCCTACACATGAATCTACGAACTCTTGAACATATATGTACATTATTAAAAAAATGTGCATAATGTATTAATTTTATTTTGTAAAAAGTCATACATATATAGGTTTACAAAATGTCTTTGGTGTCTTTGACACTGAGAGACTGTTAAAACTCGTTGAAAAATTTTCTATCATTTTGTCCTGAACCTCAATTGCACTTGTGACAACGGACTATCTTTCTGTTGTTTCTTTCAGACAAGGTGGCATTTGTTAAAAACAAGCCATAAAACGTCAGAGCAATCGCGTACTATTGTGACATATAAAATAGTTGTTTTAAAATAGTTCTACCACATGTATATGGCTTTATACTAAAAGATATAAACTGCTACTCGAAGCATGCATATTCTCCATAATACTGACCTGCTATTTGGTCATATTATAAACAATCATGCAGTGGATCAAATGCACATCGATTTGAAACCTTTAACATTTTGTTACACAGGACACATATCATCCCAGAAAATTTACCACATGTAACAAATTAAGTCATGTAAGTTGGTAAAGTGTTGTTATATCATTTTGAGGTTCTTATTAATTCGACTCCTTGTTTTAACCTTGAATGTCTCAAACATCAACAAAAACCAAGGATCTTTCATAAAAATACGACACCAACGTAAAAATTCGTATCACTGTTTTAATACGTAATATAAAAGCAATAAATCTAAGACAGCCTACCTTGTCATCGAAATCAGTATCGTCATCAACTTCTCGATTTAAAACTGACATCCATTTTTCCAGAAAATCCCTTTTAAGATGGTACGACATGATCGAGTCTGTGGTTTGGAAACTAAATTATGACCAATGCATATTGCTGCGTCAAACAGACCTCATGTTTTATTGTGTTTGTTGATTTTTTTTTCAAAAACATATGGTACAACGTTTATTTTCGTCATCTTCCTACTCATTGGTTAATTACTAAAGATACGGTGTCGTTTTTCGCAATAAGCCGTTAAAGACTATCCAATGCTAGCAATATCAATAATTCCATTTTCACCTCTCCATCGTTAGGTGATTATAAATGAAGAAATCAAAGCCTTATTCCACGTGATTTGAGTCTTTGACAAAGTCATATTGGATTCCTACTGGAATTGGTCCCATATATTGGTTACGCTTCGCCACGCATCAATGCCTTTCCAAACAAGATTTAAAATTAGACCCTTATATCAGTCTTAAAAGATAAAGCTTTGTGGAAAGAGGAAAACATATGAGAGACTGTCATCGCCAGCATCCTGATTTCCTGACTGTGATGGGTTGTTTTCTATTTAATATAGAAAACTCTATTAAGTCTGAAATCCCCCATGACATGATCAATAGAAAATGTTTACAACAAAATGCCCAGGCTACACACGTAGAAACATGAGCTTATAATGAATATCAATGAAGCATATATATGACTTCTTTGCTATTATATGTATGCGTGTAATAATCCAGAAACCATGGAACTATGTCATGTATGTACGATAAGTAATGTAGGGATTTCTGTTTCCTGGATTTACTCAGGACAACACAGTGATTTTGGAGTTTTATTTGCATGCAATTTTATAGTTATAATTACCCATTAACATGTATATGATTTACAGAACAGTGGCTAGGGATCATCTTTGAGGCTTCAGTATTGAAGGATACGCAAAATAGAGTTATTGTGGAATATTAACTACCGGCTTACATAACCAAGGGCCTCTCAACTGGTCTGAAAGATGATTATGTCCCTTAGTAACAATGCAGTGTAAAAACTAAAATACTGACTAAGTCAGAAGGCCCTCGTCGACAACAAATTAAAGTTTTTCCTAAAATATACAACGGATTTTTTAATGACATTTTTAAAAAATCAGAACAGAACTGTCAATGTTTTTTATGTCCAAGTATGTACTTATCTATAAAAAAAGAAGTTTTAAAAAATGTTCGCTGATTTCAATAAGCACAGTATGACATTCTGCATACAAAATGTACAACATTTCAAAGCTGTACTGTAAGTAGTTTTTGAGTTTTAGTGCTCACAACGAATTGTTGATTGACGAACAGACAAAGTGAAAACTATAGTGCGTCAGCATCGATACCCTAATTTCCAAAGCAGGTATCAATGTACATGTATATTTTAAGGAGTAACTTCTCATTAGCAACATTTTAATAAAAAAAAAAAACACTGGAATGTAAACAAACTAAAAGTATAGAATAAAAAGTACTCACATCCATATTCTAAAAGTTGCCACCAGTCACCTAGGATATCGACCATTTGCATAGAAATATAGGAAGCAAGAAATAACGTTAACGGGATAAAAACGGCGAATTTCGTTACAAGTACTGTACTCTGAGGTACTGTATAAAGTATGCGCACATTTGAAGGCGTTGTCTCTCATCGGTTCAGCAGGCAACATTTGTATGAAAAATTTACATAATTGTACACTAGAATATGGTCGAAGACATTCTTTGGATTTGACTTGTAAGTAAAAGTTAAGTAAAACGTCATAAAATTCTACCAGATTTTTCTCGTGATATGTCATGTATGTACTTGAATGTAAAATTCTATAAATCAAATGAATAAAAAGAGCCCGATTTTGAGGCATAGATTATTAAAATGAATATAAATTTTGATGAAAGATAAATAATTTTTGAATAGAACCATAAATGCTAGGGTATGAGTTGTAAGATTGAATGAATAAAGCAGAGTAGTATCTGATTGAGTATGTGTTACATGCTCTTCATAATCATATAATAGTGTTTGGCTTTTTTCAATATATTTTCGGTAGAGCGCCTCTGATGAGTCTTGAATAGACGAAACGGGCGTCAGGTGTAGCAAAATTTGATGTCTGGAACTTTGCTGTCACTTTTAATTTCGTATGGCAGTGGCACACTGCAATATTGATAAAAGAGCAAGATCATAGTATTGTATTCAGTCTAAATATAGATGCTACAAAGCTTTTGAAAAAAAAAGATGTTATCTTAATTTCTAACATCTAGAGTTTCAGAAGTGTCGAATGTTTTACATAAAGGCATTGATTATTTTTTTGTTTCCAGAGAACTTGAGTCATTATTAAATTAGGAACAAACAAATACTTTGTAAAAAAAATAAATATAAAATAATTTATCTCCGCTATGAATTTTTCCATCCTGTATGGGCTTGTTCGTCAAACCCCAACTCTTACACTTGCTGCCGATGTGAGGTTACTTCCTTAATTAAATATGCCTATAGTATTATTAAATTAACTGTTTTTTGAAATTAGAAATAAAGTTTGGTAATATTGGTCTGTTAAATATGTATCAATAAACTGTTGGTCAATTATTAAAGCAATTGGATAAAGGCTACATGTACGTTTACGTAATTGGTCATGGAATACATATAGGTTCTTCCTTCATTAGGTATATTATGTTCGAATAATGCTGAAAGGAAAGGGATGAAAAATTAACACCGTAAGTCAAACAATACTATCATAATAGCAATTGTTATCGATTCCCGAGAGAAGCAACCTAATTCGATTGTCATATTTTAATAAAAAAGAGTTTATTTTGAATTTGAGATGAATATGTTTGTGTGCTGAAAGGAACATGAGGCCTGACGTGGTCGGATGGGAATGAGTTTAATCAGTTATATTAGCACTGATGATAAAATTGATTGCATTTTCTTTCAGTTTCATGTAAGAAACATATATACAGACGTGACGGGAAAAGCAAATCCGTTAAAAAGGCCTTTAGTCGTAACACTGACTCGAATCTTGAAATCAAAAGAAAACAAACAAAACAGGTGACAGTAAGACAACCTCTGAACGCATCTGGAAAATCAACACTCTGTATGCGATAACGTTTCTCCCATTCAAGAGTGTGGAATATCAAAGGGACAACGCCAGTGCCAAACATGACGTTCAACAATCTCATGACATACCCAACACCGGTTGTTTAAGGTAAAATAGATAAGCTATAATTCGGCTATACAAAGAAGAAAGAGAGAGTCGATTTAGTTGCTTTGAAAATCAATGCCACGAATATGCTTATTTCTAACGTACTTTCAAAATAACTAGTTGAAGGCTGCTGACGGTTTTTCATTGTTTTCCCCCATAAATTACCACTTGTTATGAGAGCTTTGTCGCGTACACTTTTTCCACATCTCATTATTGTCTATGGTGTTTCCTGGAGTTAAAAGTGCGTTGGACCACGGGATGTAAAAAGGGACCAAAAATAAAAGAACATTATCAAAGTAACGACATGTGAAAGTGAAAAGATTGAGAAGGTTTGCTGCCATCTACTTAAATTTTTGTCAGATGTATCTTATGTGACTAAGAAAAAAAAAAACATCAGTAAGTAACCATATATGCATTTCAAGAGCTCATTAGAACATCAAATGTGTTCACCTAGCAGAAAAAGAATGTAAGTCAATTAAGATTAATATCTAAGAATCAATGTGAGTGTTATTACATTATAAAACTGTTTTGATGGCCGGATTTTTTGTCCACATTGAAATTATAAGAACTTGAAGGTTTTAAAGTACATTTTGTCTCAGCAATAGGTTCTTATATATTTATGTTATAGTGTATTATGAGTTTTTGGAAAAACAAAAGGTCGAACTTCATAATCATATAGTGGTTGGCTATTTCCATATCTTGGGTAGAGTGTCTCTGATGAGTCTTGAATAGACGAAACACGAGTCAGGCGCAGCAAAATTTATTGTCTGGAACTTTGTTGTAATTATACCCCGCCACACGAAGTGCCGAGGTATTATGTTATACCCTCAGTTTTTTTCGGTGTCCATCTGTCCTTCCGTCCGTCCCCCGAAGGTTTCTGACCAATAACTTGAAAACACGTCAAGGGATTTGAATGATATTTGGCACAGCTGTTTAGTACAATTAAAAACAGGCCAAGATCAATTTCCAGCATGATCTGAAAAACAGTTTTTGAGATTTGCTACTTTGAAAAAATCTTATTTTATGAACTATTGATATATCGTGGCGGGGTATCATTTAATGTCCCATAAGATGCCCTATTTTGTTTTATTTCGAAATTGGGGAATGTTTTATGATTGCCATTGACTTGCTTCTTTGAGAACAGAGCTTTATATATATATATATTGTTCTCCGTACTACGGCTTCCCTTATTAAAGCTAATGTATATATATCGTAAGTCACACAATCAAGATTCATTATAAATGATACTAAGCATGCTAAGGTTAGAAGTAACTTAGTAACATGCATGAAACCAGCTGTCAGATGTGGTGTGCCCATTGCATGCCGACCGTCTCACCAGACTAGATGTGTAATACAGAAAACTTGACCGAAATTTAAATCGTTATTAATGCATTGATTCCTATGCCATGACATCAAACAAACCGAACTGTCAATTCAATAAACCCTTACAATATTGTATTTCATCTATGAAAAATGTTCCTTTTAATTCTTTTTGAAAATCAATTTTATACTTTTAACACCGTCAAATTTCAGGAAACTGCTTTCAACTCAATGCGATCTAAAATTTGATGTTTATCATTTTTTATGCGTTAACAGATAGAAAGACAATGATCTACATAACGTGAATGTTTTACATCACTTTTTTTATTTACAAATATTTGGATTTACCATGGCAAATTAATAATTATTCTAAGTTCTATAGTTAGTTAATGGAACTTGAAAGTAATCTTGTTATTTTCATTTTAGGTACTAAATGAATTTATGTCCATATATTGAATAATCAAAATAAATGGGATATAAAATTCAAAACCTTGAATTTATATGAAAACATATTGCCTTTGTCCATTAAGCAGCATTACTTAATTAATGTGTTTACATTTTCTAAATGTTTAATGATACCTTTTTTGTTGGTAATTATTTAAAACATCATTCTGGTGAAAGAAAATAAAAGAAAATCAACCAATCAACCAACTACTAGTATCAACTTATATAGCCCTTCTCTGTAACTTTTATTACCATTGAAAGATTTTAAAGAACTAAAGCATACTTACTGGTACAATGTAACAGTGCTTTGGTAACTGACATGATTTCTTGAACACACAGTAAACACATATTGAGAGGCAAAGTATTTAAAGACAACTTAAAATTGTGTAAATGCCAATAAACACCCAATTGACATCTTTGATTCTTGTTTTGCTTACTCCTACAACAACATGATTATGCAATGCATTTCTCAAGGGATCTTGCTTCATGTGCAGCCAACTTATAATACAGAACTTAAACTGTATATGCTTATTAAATCGAAAATCACGACATACCTGTCTAAGACAACTACTTTATATAAACCTTTTATTTTACGTATGTGTTTGTTTTGTGTATAGCTTTCTATATATTATCCTTTCCCACGACATTTCTAATTGACAAAGGCATGATCATAAACTTATCCAGTAAAAGTAGGTTTCGACCTATTATCTATAGTTGTCTGACTTCTTGCTACATGAACATGCCCATGAGGACTACGGGTTTACTAATACCAGCCTAATATGGTTATCGATTTGAAACCTCAATTCCTATTTACTCTACCTTTGTCTTGCCTCGCAGGTTTTTATGTGGATTTTTTAGCCCACTTTCTAGACAAAAGCAATGATCTAACAAAATGTTACAAACTATTAATAAAAAAGCATTTGTATATCGTATCAAAACTCATTTGGAGAGATGATTTACACGAGTTTTTTTTTAAATTGTTTATGACAAGAATTACTTCAACTTGTGTAAATTATCCATCTTTTCACGAGTGTAGCGCATCTTTTCACGAGTGTAGCGCAATGGAACGAGTTGAAACAAAAAAAAAATGTTCTACAATTGGACAAAATACCAATTTTTAATAAATGACGAGTGAAAGATCATATTTCGTCCGTCTTTATTTTTTTCAAATTATTTTTGCATTATTTTTTTAAATGCTTCTGATTGGCTTATTTATCAACGGTAAAAGGATTTCATGATCTTATTTGCATAAACATCTTCTAAAAGGCTTTCTTATAGGCTGATTTATCTATGACAAAAGGGTCACATGATCTAATTTGCATCAATTTCTATTTTAAATGCTTTTTATTTCTGAAAAGGGTCACATGATCTTATTTGCATACACTTCTTTATTAAATGCTTTCTAATTGGCTTATTAAACTACGACAGAATACTGCCAAGACCCTGTCTGTAAAATGAAAATGAAAGAAATGAACTTTTCAGAAAATCTCACATGGATATTATTGCTACCTTTTTGGGAGAATTCTATCGACCTATCATGTAAACACACCAATTATTTAATAGCAGTGTGACGCAACAATTGAAAATGCCAAGATCACATGTATGAATAAAAGCACTGTTTAATTCTTTAACTTGTTGGGGACCGACCATTGAACTTGAAGGGGGTGGCCTTGTGTTTTTCCTAAAATATTTTGAAATTGATTTTTGATGAAAAAACAAGGGGTTGCACTTAGTCGTGCTAATGGTACCCCCACTCGACCACTCAGAAAACAGGAAGTAGATGTGCAAATGACCTAGAAAGGGGAGGCAAAAAATACAACTCATCATGCTAAAGCTGTATACCAAATTTGAAATCGATCCCTTCTATTGAAGCCGAAAAATCTGGGACGAAAAATTGTCTATTTCAACCCTTAAAAATGTCTAAGTTGGCTCAGAAAACAGGAAATGGATGCGCGACTGACCTGGGAAGGTGAGGCACGATACAACTTGTCATGATAAAGCTGTATACCAAATTTAAAAAAAATCCCTTCAGTAGAAGCTGAGAAATCTGTTACGAAAACTTGTCTATTTTTTACCCTTAAAATGTCTAAGTCGGCTCAGAAAACAGGAAGTGAATGCGCGACTGACCTGGAAAGTGGTGGCACGATACAACTCATCATGATAAAGCTGTATGTCAAATTTGAAATCAATCTTTTCAGTAGAAGCTGAGAAATCTGTTACAAAAGTTTGTTACGGACGGGCAGACGGACGGACGTACAAGGTGATTGCAATATAGCCCCCTCTCTTAAGAGTGGGGGTATAATATTTTGGCAGAAAAGGCTGAAAAAAAAGATATCCTTAAGAGGGATTTTTAATATATAATTGTGGATGTGGAATATTACTTGCAACATCAAAATCTACCTGAATATTAATTTGAATCAGAATCCAAGCACTTTTAAATTTTGGCGGAGATCTTGGATTTTAAAATTTCACATTTTCTCATTTTGCGGAAAAACCGTAAATATCGCTTCAAATTTTTTTTTTGATATTTTTGTAGTACTTATCAAGCTCTATAATCCTACCAAGTTGCAAGGTCCTCACCACCTAGGTTACCGAGATATAGCAATGTCCTATATAATGAACTTTTGCTGTTTACTCGGAAACGGTGGCCATTTTGAAAATTTCGAAAACGTTGTGCACACCTCTGATATGTGCCCTATCACTGTGGAAAGTTTCATAAAGCTCAGTCTTCACATCTCTTCGGCTATACCCGGACAAGCGTTTGGCAGAGTGCGGAAGAAGAATAATGAGAATAGTAAGAAACGGAGTAAAAACAATATGTTCCCACACTTCGTTTGGGGAACATAATTAGCTGACATGGTAATTTTTCATGCTTAGTGAATAAGTTTATCGAGAAAGTTGAGAAAAGTTTTCACTGTTAATAAATGTGGTTTCCGTTGCTGGTTGTCCAAAATTTAGTTCTGGCTTGCGTATATGTGTATAGTCATTAGTCCATTATCATCCCATTAACCGATCGAAAACCAAGAAATAAGTGGCAAATCACTTCATGGCGCTTCTAAAGAAACAAAAGCCTGTACCAAAGGGGCAATCAAATATCGACAAAGACAAAAGTAGTAGACATAAATTCATAAAAAAAAAACCCCAAAAAAACACATAACAACCAAGCTACAATTGGCAACTTGAATTCAAGTCGAAACGAGAGTGAACTCAGCTAGTCCGGGCGAGTAAGCAGTTCCTGCTTGCTATACCACACCCGCCACGTTGCTAACGATCGATAACGTGTAGGTTAAATCCGGAAATGAAGGCAGGAAATAATAAGATTTGAACAAATCTTCAAGTAATTAACATTAATAATAACCAGTAATTATAACAACTCGTTGATTTTAAGTCTTAAATACTTCGACATCACCAAAAAATAAATTATGAAGCTTTATTTTGTATTTACTTTTAAAAAGCATTGAAGTTATTTTTGTATAGTGTTTGCATCAGATAAGCTGCAAGTTTCTATTTATGGAATATTCTCGTTAGAATTGATTGACAGACAATACATGTCTGAGTGGCTATCGAACCAAATACGTCATGTTAGCAGTAGAGGGGAAATAACTGTTATGTTAATAGCAAAGCAACAGCTCAAATGCTAACAAGTTCAACAGTAGCAAAAATATCAAACACCTTTGAAGTCTGAAAAATCTACTAAATTCAAAATAGATATCAATAAAACGATTTATTTGCAAATAAAAAGAAGTAACCCCAGCCTCTCGCCAGCAGCATTTAAATCAAATAATTTTAAGTTCGAACAACTAAATACTTTGTCAATACAAGTTAATTTATGGCCTTATCTGGGACTTGAATCTTGTTTTTCAAGAAAAAAACCCCACAAAAAACAACAAAGAACTTAAGGTATTTGAATTTTGTCTACTCCGATTTCACAGTTTAAAGACCCAGGCTTGATTTGTGTTATAATTGGTTTTAATTGGAGTTTTCCAGAGAACCATATGAAATGCCCCCCCCCACCCCCCGGCAAAAAAAACAAAACTGTTTTAATTAAAATCTTATTAAATAAAACACCATCATACCTTGTATTTGTTATGAAAAATTGTATGATTAAAGCAACTTTCTGGCCTGGCTGACACCTCCTTCCAGTAATGGACTACTACGCGATGACAGTCACATCCTTGTCCCATGTACATTTACTCGTTGTTCAATATCACATTTTCAAACAAATAATTAAGGGAAATAATAGGGATGTAACAAGCTTATTGTGATTGAACTTTCAGACGGTTGGCGAAAGTATAAATTAGTATAAATTCTTTAATTTTGATAACATCACTAACACATTAACCCCTTTGATCTTTGATTTATATAAAAAGTAAAGCAATATACATATGTGAACCAAAAGTTCAAAACAGCATCTGAAAAACATGAACTCTGAAGTGGAAAATCTAAGTCAATGATGGGTTAATTTGTTCGCTGAAACTTCAGAGATAAGACTTTGATGTATAACCTTAGGGATCTTTTCTTCAAAAATAGAAAGGCATTGATTTATTTCCAACTTTTAAAGAATAACCAACTAGTGCAAATATTTTGATTGGAATGTGATTGAAATGCGATCAATATTTGCAGATGTTTTAAACTCTTGCAGCATTGTAATGTTTATCTCAAATATTTCAAACATTATACAATAGGTAATTATTATCCCGGGGATTTAAATTAAATTCTAAAAACAGTACGATAGACAATCAAGCATCGGTTTTAGAAACAAAACTTTCACTGTGTTTGGCATCTGTATAATAGGTTTTGAATAATCTAAACAAATACAGAAATTTTGGTCAATTTGCAAGAAACGGAACAGACATATAAAACTTGGTCATATTGTAAAAATATTTAAATAAACTGTATATGTATACGATTAAAGTTGTTTCTTGGAAATATCAGAAAACTAATTGCCTTGCAAAATTTTGAACACAATCAATCATCTCTTAGTAATCTTATAGCGAGCACAGCTCGGAAGCGGAGAGCTCTACGGTATTTGTTCCCGCGAGAAATTTTCCTAATGCTGATATTGATTTTTCATGGTCCGGAAAGGCTCTAAAATTTTACAGGAACGGAGTGAATTTGAAAATAATTACCCATTTTGCTAGTCGCGCATTCCAAAAATTATCTATGTAATAATATATAAAGAGAAAAATATTCTGATGACGATGAGTTGCTACAATTTTTTGTAGTAACCAAATTTAATCGATTTTTTCTTGCTTTTCTTTTAACGTTCAATCGCCCCAAGCAGCTCGTCCCAAATTGAACGTTCTAGAAAATGAACCAAAACAAAAATAACTACTAATTTGACTGCATCGATTCGAAATAAAATTCGTTCATTAAACAATGTTAACAATAGCACTAAACATGTTAACATTACATCTATTTTACAGAATAATGCTGTGCTCGCATTTAGGCAATGCCTTTTTCATATTATTATAGGCAATAGCGATGCCGGTAAATAAAAAAAAGGTAAAAATTAGCATGTAAGGATCCAACACATTGAAGTTGAATTCACTTCGAAAATATGCATGGGAGGAATTAAGAAATTTGAGAAAAAAAATACCAACTGCAGTGGCTCCAAAAAGCTTAATCTTTTTCAAACTTGATATAGGGGTACATTAATTCGTGAAGTAAATTTAATGGCATGATAATGGACATTGTCAAATTTAAATAAAAAAAGACCATTAGGATTGATATCTAGTTTTCTGTATATGTTTAATTGCTTTTGGAAAACACAAGGCACAAATGTATTTATGTCTTAACAGCTTCTGGTGACCACTTATCTAGATTTCCAACCGGACAACTTAAGTCATCAAGAAATATTCTAAACGTTTATTAAACGGTGGAAAAATTCAAAATTGAGTTGAACGTATTGGTTAATGTTTGTTTTGATTAGTGTTTTGCTGAAGGTTGTACTGAGATGATCATCTTAATATCCCTTTTATGTCTTCACAGCCATGTTGCGTTGTGTGTTATTACCGGTCCTTGAGATCTCAATGGAAGAGGGAGGTTTGGCGCGCCATAAAACCTGGTTTAACCCATCATTTGAAATGCCTGTACCAAGTCAGAACCTTTGCGATCTATAACTAATCCGGTGTGTCTTCAATGTTTTGTCTTTTTTTTTGGACATTGAGATTTATCCTCCAAGTTCCGTAATTTTGTTATTACCTTTATTCAATACATGTATGCAATAAAAAAAAATACCATATTTTATAATTTTGACGGTTAAAGTATTTAAAATTTTAGGACAAGAGTGTAAAACAACCCTTAGTACTGTGCGTTGTTGGGTGTCCAGTCATCAATATACATACATGTACGTATATGCGCAAGTAGATTCGAAAAGGCTATTATATGTTAACTTTAGAACTTTAGAACTTTATTTCAACGCTCAGACACCATACAGTGTAACATGAGGTACAAAAGTAAACAAAACATATATACATAAATGGCGAATTGAGCAATACACACTATGAATCGCATTCAAAGTACAATACATAAATGGTTACAGTAATTTTGACATTTTTCTGATAAAACTTGACAGTTTTGACAATATCTTAATGTTACATAACGAAAATAAACCTGACATTTTATGCTTATTTGGTGGGTTCCAATAGTATTTTGAAATAAATTTTTCCCTTAAGTTAGAGATAGTGTCGTTTTTACATATAAATAAAATATGATATTCATCACCAACTGTTTCGTTGCAAAAATTACATAATCTATGGAACGCCGTAACTGCCTGATGGTACTTTATTCTTTATCATGATGAGGTTTTTCTTTATTATGATGAGGTTTTTCTCTATCATGATGAGGTTTTTCTCTATTATGATGAGCTTTTTCTTTATTATGATGAGCTTTTTCTCTATTATGATGAGCTTTTTCTTTATTATGATGAGCTTTTTCTCTATTATGATGAGCTTTTTCTCTATTATGATGAGCTTTTTCTTTATTATGATGAGCTTTTTCTTTATTATGATGAGCTTTTTCTTTATTATGATGAGCTTTTTCTCTATTATGATGAGCTTTTTCTCTATTATGATGAGCTTTTTCTTTATTATGATGAGCTTTTTCTCTATTATGATGAGCTTTTTCTCTATTATGATGAGCATTTTAAGTACTGAAATGACCTTGAAAATCAATTCAAGTAGGGATCAAGGTCTGGATATGGAAATCCATTGTACTACATTTAATTGAAATCCATTGACATATTTAGATTGTAGTGATCATAAGCTTTTCTGCTGAAAATTTCAGTCCCATTAAGACCTTTGACGCATTGCCTTGTCAATCAATAGGGTTCAAGGTCTTTTTATGACATAAGCAACACGACAGGTGCCAAATGTGGAGCAGGATCTGCTTACCCTTCCTGAGCACCTGAGATCACCCCTAGTTTTTGGTGGGGTTTGTGTTGCTTATTATTAAGTTTTCTTTGTTTTGTCTTTTTTTCATTTTTAGCCAGGTGTTGTCAGTTTATTTTCGATTTATGAGTTTGACCATCCCTCTGGTATCTTTAGTCCCTCTATTATGGATTTTCATTGTACCAAAATGGTTAATATCCATTTAGTAATGTTAATTCTATAGTGTTCACAATGATAATATTGGATGAAGAATTATCAAATGACATTGACCAATGACCTTGAGAATATTAGGGTTCAAGGTCTTGCTATCAACATCCATTGTTCTACGCTTTCTTGACATTCATTGAAATATTTTGATTCTCGGATGAGTGTTCATAAGGGTTTCTGCTGAAAATTTGAAGTCCATTAACGACCTTGACCTTTGATGCATGACCTTCAAAATAAATAAGGTTCAAGGTCATTTTATGGATATTTCTTGTATCAAGTTGGTTGATAGATATAGAAAAATGTGTTATGAGTACTAATGAGACAACCACACTAAAATCACAATTCATGAAAGTAAACCATTATAGATCATTATAGGTCAAGATACGGTCTTCAACACCTTGGCTCACACCGAACATCAAGCTATAAAGGGTCCCAATAGATTACTAGTGTTTAACCATTCAAACAAGAAACCAATGTCTTAATCTATATAAAAAAAACTAGAAACAGGTAACACCTATGAACTACATGAAACTGACAACTACTAAACACCAAATTCCTGACCGGACAGGTGCAAACAATTGCAGCGGGTTTAAATGGTACCAAACCTTCACCCTCGCATAGCACAAGGTCATGCTTTTCTCTGGCTTTTTATTGACGTCTTTACACTAAATCCATTGGATGTTTGATGTGTACTGATTGATAATTTAGTCTTAGATGCATGATATTTTTTCCTTAGTTTTCTTTTGTAAGGATGTAGAAGTACGCACCCCGCCATGTGCACTTGTATTAGCAGTATTTGTATGTTTATCCATCTGATGAGTTTAGCCTTTTCAAATGATTTTTTATAGTTCGTTCTTAAGTTGTACTGCTACACCACTGTCCCAGGTTAGTGGGAGAGTTGGGGATCCAGATAACATGTTCAGTATATATTAACACCATGACATTCTGTATGTAACGGCATGTCCAAAATCAGGAGTCAGTAATTCAGTAGTTGTTGTTTTTTTATGTGTTACATATTTGTTTTTCTTTAATATTTTGTACATAAATGAGTTTTTTCGTTTGAATGGTTTTACATTGTCATTTCAGGGCCTTTTATTGTGGTCTATGCTGTATGTGATTTGCTCATTGTTGAATACCGTGAGGTGACCTACAGTGTACAGTTGTTAAATTTAGTTGGAAAACTAAAAACAAAACTAAAACAGGCGAAGAAATAGACAATGATCATGTAAAATATTACTTGTTATTGTATGCAAAAACGATCACTGAAAAGTTCAATCAGGCTTGTGCAGAAAGGATTTCAACACATTTCACAAAGTCATCAATGCCAAAGTTGGTACCTGTCCTATTGAAATTTTCTCTCATTAGTTGGTCATTAATTGCAATGTTCATTGGCTCAAAAATTGGCCTTCCGTCGTCCGTAAGATTAGCCGCATCAACGTTTCCCTCTAATCCATAATCAACTAAATCTCGTTCACTGAGTTGTGTACCAACTGGATTCTGTATTTGACCGGCGATCCAAATATTGATAGGAGATGATTTTGTTGTTCTCATTCTATGGCTTGCCCAAGCTTGAGTCCAAATATCAAGTCTTCTGTTTATTTCATCCATGTAAATGTAGTGCAGGCCTACTAAATGCAGTTCGTTTAGTGGATCAAGAATTCCCTGGTCTTCCAAATGATAGAATAAGTTGTAGAAATAGCTCAAAACACCCTCGTAAACGTCCCTCCATAATCTCTCTATTCTCTGATTGTGCGTGCTTGGGCCTGTAATCATACTGCCGTCACCATGTTTTGTCAACATGAAATCCGCCACAGATACATTTTCTAGTCCCTTATCTGACCGAACCCTTAAGGGTATACCAAAATTCGCCACTCCAGAGAGAAAGCTATTCAATACGGTGGCGGAAGTGTTGTTGTCACGATAATGCAGGAACATAATCAGCCTACTGAACCCATCAACTCCACCCAGTATAATGAATCTCCATCTTACTAATTTATGATTACTGTCTATGTGCCATAAGTGGTTCGGTGCCATCACGTTGTATACACGCCTGTGTAGTCGACCGGTCTTTCTTTCTTGAGTACCAGCATAGTCTATTCTATGAATGGCATCTCTTAACCTCCATCTTTGTATTTTAATTCCTTGTCCTTTCAGTATTTCCCGCAGCATGCGTTCGCCACAACGAGGAAAGTCTACGACAATGCCGGAAAGTATATTGTCAAGGTTGTCTTCATCAATGTCAGAAAAATCTCTTTTCTGTAGTCCAAAATGAGCCATCCGTCGATAGATTGTTCTCTCCGAGAGTTGTAAGAGATTTCCAATGGCCGATATCTTAAAGTCACAATCCAACAACGATTCCAGTACATTTTTGTCGACATGATATTTTGGATGGCCATCCAAACTATCAGTTTTCACAGGTTTCATGCTTTCGTACTTGATGCATTCCATTCGCAGTGTCATCATATGGGCTGGAATCGAAACTCCCAGATATTCCAGTTCATGTTTTGAAAGCATGCTGACAATATTTGGTGTTATTTTTTCTTTATCAAACATTTCCCGCACATGAAGCAAGCCAACTTTCCGAAGAACTTTCAACATTTCTGATTCTGCCATTTTTTCTTTTTGTTTATCTTAATTCTCTTAATTTCCCATAATTCTTTTAATTTCCCATGATTCCCTTCTAACAGCTCATCATAATAGAGAAAAACCTCATATTAAAGAAAAACCTCATCATGATAGAGAAAAACCTCATCATGATAGAGAAAAAGCTCATCATAATAGAGAAAAAGCTCATCATAATAAAGAAAAAGCTCATCATAATAGAGAAAAAGCTCATCATAATAGAGAAAAAGCTCATCATAATAAAGAAAAAGCTCATCATAATAAAGAAAAAGCTCATCATAATAGAGAAAAAGCTCATCATAATAAAGAAAAAGCTCATCATAATAGAGAAAAAGCTCATCATAATAAAGAAAAAAGCTCATCATAATAGAGAAAAACCTCATATTAAAGAAAAACCTCATCATAATAGAGAAAAACCTCATCATGATATAGAAAAAGCTCATCATAATAGAGAAAAAGCTCATCATAATAAAGAAAAAGCTCATCATAATAGAGAAAAAGCTCATCATAATAAAGAAAAAGCTCATCATAATAGAGAAAAAGCTCATCATAATAGAGAAAAAGCTCATCATAATAAAGAAAAAGCTCATCATAATAGAGAAAAAGCTCATCATAATAAAGAAAAAGCTCATCATAATAGAGAAAAAGCTCATCATAATAAAGAAAAAGCTCATCATAATAGAGAAAAACCTCATCATGATAGAGAAAAACCTCATCATAATAAAGAAAAACCTCATCATGATAAAGAATAAAGTACCATAAGGCAGTTACGGCGTTCCATAATAATCTGTGTTCTTTTGGAATCTTATTCCATCGACCTGTTTCAATAGGTAACTTAATGTTTGATGTACGAAATTGAGAAATAAATAATCTGTCTTGAGAAGATAGCCTCAACAGGTATTCTTCTAGTTTAAACTCAGTTTTAATAATTTTATAAAAGTCTCTCGAAGAATTTTCAATATCAGAAAACCACTTTTGAATAAACAAATCTGGCAATTTTTGTCTGATAATATCCTTTAGATATGTACCATGAATAAAAAGTTGAGAATTAAATACATAAGGTAAACCTACTTCATTAAAGATTGATTGTACATAGCTAACCCATTTAAAATTACAGAATCCTTCCTTTTGTAATTTCAACATCAAATTGTATAAAGTGGAACTAAGTTTGTTTTCACAACTTATCAACCTATTCCAGAAAGATATCATTCTTGTCTTAATTCTGACTGAAAGGGGGAAACAACCTAATTCCCCATAAACCATATAGTTTGGAGTAGATACTCTTACATGCAATATCTTTTTTAAGATTTGTAGATGTATTAACAAGATTGACAAGTCGTTCAAAACTGTCTGACAAACTTGAAACGGTTGTTGCTGATAGGATTATCAATAATGGAGCTAGATTTTGCGAAAGACTATTGTCTTACTTAGATTTTTAAATTATTTTCTTCCAGAAATCCCATATGAATTAATTTATTCCATATTAGCTTCACTTTGGATCATATCCCGTTTTTTATGGTTTAATCAGTTTCATTACGAAATTTATATTAGATTTTCCCTGCATTAATGAGAAAGATGAACCTAAAACTGATATTGAATTTTCGACGTAAAACTTTTGAAGGTCTACTAACTATGGAAAACCGGAGATGTTATTGTATTTTCCCCAATGGTTTCGCTTAACGTTCTAAGCCGCTTAGTTAAACTCTGGTTAAAACTAAAAGATACAGTGGCTGATAAATTGTGTAGGTGATTAGGGAATACAACTTTTGACGCACTGAACTGTATGTACTAGTTGTATTGTAAAATTGCTAGAAAACAGTGAAGGGATAGAAACAATGAAAAAGAATGCACATTGGTTTCCTTTTTGAACCACATCAGTTAAATGGTACAATCAATAAGATTTAGAATAAAACAATTTAAGCCAGACAGGCATTGTGACTGATATATATTAAACTTAAATCATACCACATTTTATTCGTATACGCTAAATGTACGACCACACTTTTTTTCTACTGTGTTTTGTGACAGTTATTTAAACACGTCAAGCATTGTCCTAATATTAAAAAAAAATTGCCTAAACAGTGATATAATAATGTTGCTTACAAAGTCGGTACAAGAAAAGTAAAGTTTAACTCGGGCACCAGAACTTATAGCAAAAGGAAGAAAAAGTGTTATAAACATGTTTCAATATAACTTTCATTTTGTTTCTTTTTACCCTCAAATTAATAGTTAGAAAGAAAGATAGTTTTCATTAAGACTTAAGGATGGTATGTAGGATTGTGCAAGGCCTCAACAAACACTTAAAGAATACAGTACCAATGATCATTGGTTTAGACTAGTTTGTATGCTTCGTTGTGTTTTCGTTACACTGTAAAAATGATGTTTAGATTCTAAACAATCCTTAACACAAAATTTGTGTTGAATTTTAAGGTTAATATACAGACAGGTGTCACATGACTTTTGTGCCTTTAAAAATGCAAAATTTAAGACCAGTGTCTATAAAGTCAATAATAAAAAATAGAATATTTGAATTTATTGAAATGAGTAATAAATATTCAATTGCATCAATCGTTTCTTTAATAACGCAATTTTTGACAAAAACAAGGGAAATAACTCTCTTCAAAATTACCCTAAATTTACAATGGAATTGAAAAGTAGACAAAAATCTAAGCTGATGACCCCCTGTTTTCTATGTTTTATTTTAATATATAGGTAAAAATATAACTTTTGACAAAATAAAAACAAGATCCTAAATGTAAGGAATTTTTCTAAGACATGATTTTATGCCTAAAATTTGGCCTTTCCTGTATAATCTATTGTAATTTAGGCATACTTTAACCACTTATATTGCAAAAACGAGCATGGTGACCTATCCTTATTTTTATTTTAAATAAAGGATATTAATAACATGTTTCATTTTAGTCCATAAAATCAAATGTTTAATAACATAATTTTTTTTCAGTATAGGTGTCCACATTAACCTTAGGATTGTGTTTAGATTAATGAAAATAGTATAGGAAAATTTCTAAGATTGATATTTGCAAGAAGTGAGTGAGTGAGTGAGTTGGTGTTTTACGCCCGTGCAACGCTATATAGGTTATTTACAGGCGATGAACATGAAAAGGATGATAAAATGAACATGAAATGATGATGATAAATGAAATATGGGGGTGGGGTGGGACACAAAGGACCGGTTAATTTTGAAGAACCACAGGAAAAGGGGAGAGGTGGGTAGGGGCGGAAAATTTAGCCTATGTGGTGCACTACTTGGCGGTCCACAAAGGGGTCTTTTACGTGCATGAAGCGTGGCACTCTCCACACACGTTGGTCCACTATGGTCGGCGGTCAGGGTTTCCGTATTATAGACCTGACAACCCCCGCCGACGAGGGCCACCCTATTCAGCCACCTAGGGTACAGACTTGGTCGTTCTGTGGGCTGAGAACTGACCCGACGTCAGAATCCCAAGACCCTTAGTCGCCTCTTACGACAAGCTAGACTCTGCTGCGGGCCTATTCGCCACTCGGGTCCCGCACGGGACTGTAAGAAGTGAAACATGTATAAAACCTTTTGGAAAGTGTTTAGGATTTAAACACAATCTGAACATGTTTAGGGCTAAAAGTGTTTTAAAAGTGTTTAGATTCTAAACACCATTTTTACAGTGTACTGTGTCTCCGATTGTTCATGAGCTTCTAACATGTCAAATGCCCATTTGGTCCTTTAAACTGCTTAATATCTATACCACATGTTATACATGCACATGAGATAATCGCTTCTTAAACTTATCATTTCAGTACCTAATTAGAGGCCAAGATAAGATATTCTTTGATCAAATAAGCCTTAATATTTTGAGTACATCAATGTTGAAGGTTAACTGACGGAGAACGCATTATACCTGTCAATTAAATCTCATCATTCATATAATCTATCCAATACATTTATCGTAATGAGATTATGTGATGTGGAGTCGTGATAGATGGTTTTATTGAGTGGAACAAAATTAAACCTGTACTAACATCTACCAGTTTGGGTACTATATAATTAGTATTAGGTTTACAGCTACGCTATTTTTGTAGGCTACGTAATTCATGTAATTAAGTAAAGAAATCTGAACTAGAAATTGCATGTACCGTGTCACGGCTCTTGTACCCGTTAAAGTTAGGAAATGTTCAATTTGTATGAACATACATTGAAATGTTCACATAACCTTATACAAAGCACCAAAGCGGTTGTCAATATATAACGATCAAATATTTCAAGAGTAAAATTATGTAAGCAACATTATAACCAAAGAAGGCATTGCAAGTGAGTTACTCGTAACTCAAAAGTGTTTAAAACAGGAAGCCAGCTCAAATTTACAGAATACTGACCATACGCATCATAAAAAGATATTTGGTTGTTTTAATGTAACAATTTTAGTTAAACAATCAAAATAGGTTTGCATTAAGTGGGAAAATTCGTATGCTTCAACAGGATGGCCGATAACATTTGGGCTCTCTGAGCCATCGACTGTCACCCTTGCAACTGTTAATCAAATTAACAAAGTATCAAATAAAATGAAGGAAGTTTGATATAAAAAATGTCATTTACAGGCATAAATAAGCTGGAATTTATTTACAAATCACGGCAAACGTCCGAACTTGAATGGAAAGATATCTATGAGATGACATGATTCGCTAATACAGTTGACTAGCTATCCAAAAAAAAAATAAAAAAAATCGGAGATGAACATTAAGTTAATTAATTTTAATCTATAAGCGCGCGTTCAAAAAGCACTCGATAGAGATAAAGTCAGGCAAATCTTTAATAAAATAACGGACAGACTGACTGTGCGGGCCTTGCGGACCAATCAAAACAATAGTACTTTTAGTTACTTCCATCCTTTTAATTAACATTCGCAAGGTTTTTATTGAGAGATATTAAAAAAAATGAATGACAGTCAAAACACTAAAAGAGCAAAACAGTACGATTACTATAGCCTGGATTATTATTTAAATTAAAGTATTGTTTTGACCAATTCATCAGTAATCCCATGACATTGGAATAAAACTTGAATGAAAATTGGTCTGAACGAACAACAACAAAATTCATGGAACTGACAAACACTGTCACTGAAAACAAATAAAAACGTTAACAACCAAGACAAATGTACATATTACATCCGTAACACAGACATGAACTGACCAAGGGAAACACAAGCTGATTAGCCAGAATAGATTACAGGCTTCGGTTTACAACGTAATCCTACTTAGGAATCATGTCTCAGTTTCAATCAGTCAAAGACATAGAAACGCAATGTAATAACAACTTTGTAGAAAATCATGTAGACATTGTAAATAACTATGTTTCTTCTGCAAAAAGTTTCCATTTTCAGTTTGTGTGTATCCACGATTATCTAGCTATTATACGTTGCTAATTGCATTTTGATTGTGACATTCGAACGGGGCCATTGGATCTATGTCTAAGATTCTAAAACATATACCCCGTTTTTAGTTACTTAAATGGAACAAGCAAAAAAGTTCCTGTTAATTCTCGGCACACGAAATGGCGTTTAATGTATATAATACTCTCACATGGGAAAGATGTCTGTCCGTTTTTCGCCATACGGAAATTACCAGTATTATACTAAAATATAAACGTATGAGTTTGAGTTAAAATGCAAACTACTAAAAAGTAATTCTGTTTTAATTAACTCAATATCTTTATATATATAAGAAAGAAGCAAATAGGCACCAATGGGACATTCGAGTGTCAAAAGTTCGAAAGGGCAACGATGAAACCGGTAAACACGAACAAGAACAGCACGAAGAAACACAAAATCAACAGAACGGAAATAAACAACGCGAACTCAAGTCGTAACAAGAGTTAACCCAGGTGCTCCGGAAGAGTAAGCGGTTCTTTCCTGCTATTGCACACCCTTTGTGTTGCTAATTTCCAATCGAGTGTGTCAAATCCGGTAAAGGAAGACAAAACAAATTTCTACGAAAAACCAACATCTGCACTAATTGTTATGGATGTACATAAAATTATTTTTATACCTCCTTAATCAGGTTTACGCGTAAGAACTAAAATATGTTGGTATGAAAGACGTATGGACACAAAATGAAGTGCCATCAAATGGTAGATCCGAAACAAGAAAACACCAGTCATATAATATAACACTCTGTATATACAATACAGAAGACTTCTAAACTCATTGATCATAAGCAAATAGAAACCGAAAAGAGAGAAGTAATGAACAATATTTGATATAATTATTATACACTTATTCCTATGAATAGTGGATTTATTGAATTAACTCGAGAAAACCAGTCTCCATGGTAAAGAACTTAGTCAGATACACTTCCAAGAATATGCTGAAAACAAGGTTTATTTTACTTTATATTGACTGATTTTTGGTCATTAGTGTAAACCTGCCTGTATTGGGTATTCATTAGGGACACATAGATTAATTCATTTCAGTTTTATTAGCATAGTTATAGTTTCCTGTCGGCTATTCATATAAAATCTAAAAATGACAACTAAGGCACTTAGTTTGAAAAGTTTATTATAATCATTTGTCATTAAGAATTCACCAAACGTACACAGGAGAAACTAGAATACTGACAAAGTCAGAAAGGGCCCCGCGGCAAATATCTAAGTGTTTTCAAAATCATACGAACTTTAATTATAACCACTAAGGCATGTTCCATGGAATGCATATGAAACTACATATCTGTATTGTTAATAGCCTTTGAGTTTTATTGTTCACAAAGTCCAATTCTCAAAATCTGTGATTTTCCATAAAAAATGAAGTTTTTTTCAAAAATATTAATCAGATTTGCACGAAATTTTAATATGCAAATCAGGACATGCTACTTAGCAGCTGAACAAAGTTTCAGAACTGTTTTGTTAACAGTTTTTGAGTTTTAGTGTTCACAAAGTCCAATTCTCAAAATCTGTGATTTTCGATAAAAAATGAAGTTTTTTCCAAAAATATTGAACAGATTTGCACGAAATTTTAATATGCACATCATGACATGCTACTTAGCAGCTGTGCAAAGTTTCAGAACTGTATGTTAACAGTTTTTGAGTTTTAGTGTTCACAAAGTCCAATTCTAAAAATCTGTGATTTTCGATAAAAAATGAAGTTTTTTTTCCAAAAATATTAATCAGATTTGCACGAAATTTTAATATGCAAATCAGGACATGCTACTCAGCAGCTGAACAAAGTTTCAGAACTGTTTTGTTAACAGTTTTTGAGTTTTAGTGTTCACAAAGTCCAATTCTCAAAATCTGTGATTTTCGTTAAAAAATGAAGTTTTTTCCAAAACTATTTATCAGATTTGCACGAAATTTTAATATGCAGATCATGACATGCTACTTAGCAGCTGTGCAAAGTTTCAGAACTGTATTGTTAACAGTTTTTGAGTTTTAGTGTTCACAAAGTCCAATTCTCAAAATCTGTGATTTTCGATAAAAAATGAAGATTTTTTATAAAAATTTTAATCAGATTTGCACAAAATTTTAATATGCACATCATGACATGCTACTTAGCAGCTGTGAAAAATTTCAGAACTGTGGTGTTAATAGTTTTTGAGTTTTAGTGTTCACAAGAATTGTTGACGGACGGACAGACGGACAAAGTGAAAACTATAGGGCGTCCGCATCTTCGATGCGGGGCCCTAATGAAACCTATGTCAAACATTTGTTCGATGTTTAACTTTTTACCATATGTTCACCTTACATTAAATTTTGGTGTCCAGTCCATATGATAAACATATGTTTAACATAAGGTGACATTACAATAACATCTAAATTGCTGATTATGAATTGACAATTCATCTAAAATATTTTTTCTCCATATATAATGACATAAATTTTACCATAATAGGCAACAACACATGATAGATATACGTTATAATAATATTATGGGTTTTGCATGTTACTATTTCAGTATGTACGTTATGATTTAACGTTTGATTTTTTAAGTAGAAGAACCATACACTAGCGACTTTATAAATGTACATTGTCACAGTAAAACAATAAAGTTTTAAGGAGGCTCGCGGGTCTAAATTAGCGCATATTTTTTGCGCAGCAGTATTGTATCGGTAAATCCACCCAATGTCTGTAGCATATCGTCACTGATTTCATTTTACAACAAAGCTTCTTTGTAAATTTGAAAAAAAATCCATTGCGTTCAGTTCTTTCTGTATGCCATGTTTTACATTGAAATCATCATTTTCTTTATATTTTGTGAGAAAATGCCAAAATTCCAACAGGTTTTTTAATTTCATTTTTTTATTTGTACGATGACCACCATTTTCTATAGATTTATTTTATTAAACATAGTTTGTCTTGATTGTTTGTTAATGTTACAATACAGAAGAACATGATATTCATCTTCAACAACTCCACATACAGAGCATAGTCTATTTTCTCTTTTAATATTTCTGTATCTTTCTAATTCTATATCTAATTTGTGGTCGCTGACTCTTAATTGTGTTATTAATTTGTCTGTTTTTAAAACTTGTTTCTTTTAATAAATATTTTTCTAAACCAAACTAAAGACATGCAGTTGTTGGATATATAGATTTTCGGTCCGTCAGGCCCGTTTGAAGCTTTTTTGGGAAACCGTATAAGACGTATCTCTATTAAGATTTCTACATTTATTGATCGTAACATTGACAACGCAATGAAGCAAAATTATTCAAACTCAGAAGGCACATTTGCTTGATCTTGTTTTTTTATTACTTATTTTAATCAAACTTATTTTTTAACTTATAATATTGGTCAATTTATGTCTGTTCTATAGTGCAAGCCATTTCCACTGCTACTGAGTTGATGTTTTGGAAGTGAGTCCGCATTACTGATTGCAGTTTGGTTGTTTTGCATTATATTGGTATTGTAGGTTTGTTATTCTAAAAGGATTATATCTGTACCATTTCGGACTTGCGACCTGCATGGCACTTCTTTCATTTGCTTTTTAAAAGTCTATGCGTGCATCATGCTGATTGTGTCAAAAAGGTTAAAGAAACAGTCATACACGGAAGACAGATATATTAAGAATTGTCATAGAGAAAGGTAATATCTATTCATTTGATTCGAAAAAGTTCATTGATGGTTAAGGTGGGTGTGTGTGTTGGTGTTTAACGCCCTTTATCAACGCACCTGGGCCATGTAGGGCGGTCAGTTGTAGTGGTGAAGCAAACCGGAGAACCCAGAGGAAACCATTGATCTTTGACAGGTAACTGACAAACCTAATCACATACAGATCGGCTAGTGTGGTCACCCAGGCCCCATTGAATATATGTTGATTTCGATTAGTCACTAAAACTCATTTTAGAGCGTTTCACGCGCTTGAAACCGGACTGTTGATAAAGTTCTAATTTATTTTTTCTTGAACCACCCCCCCCCCCCTCTGAAAACGGCTTTTACACTAGTACACTGAACTGAATATATTAAGACGTTGTTCTTTTATGACATGCTGCTGATTTTAGTTTATGCTCTTTATAATGGTTGGCCTATCAATGTTTGAAAACCTTTGTTTTTCCTCATAAACTGTAATTGATATGAAAGCTCAATATAATATGAAGTCTTTAAAGCGTCTAGTCTGTCACTAATTTGGCGTCAAATCAACAATCTAAATAGAGTTGTTACGTGTTAAAATCCATGAAATTTCTTGTCAATACTGGCACATTATGTGAAATTTATGTTTCATTAAAAAGCAATACGCTGCGTATAAACCAATGACCCCGTAGACATATTAGACTGGTAGCGAAATACGGAGCATTAAAATCAATGGGCTGAAATTTATTCCCATGTATGAAGTCAAACACTTATCATAGTTTTATTAAAGTTTGGATAAAAAATCCATTGCCGCACCTTTTTAGGCTGTGTAAACCTCAGCTATTTTTGGTCTACTGATGGATATTTCCTGTTGATGCAGATGTGATAATTATAAATCGATACAGATTCTAGGAACAAACTACATCGAATTTCAACATAACGATGTATTTAGTAGTGTAAGAGATGTTTCTGAAACCAATTTAATTACTTCTTGGTAGAAAAAGACAAACTCGTATAAATTTGAAGTAGACAATTATTTGTTTTTGATATCAAACATCTTACATGTCTTATTTTAAGCTCGAGATTTTAAGACGCATGAAGTGAAATTCGAACTCACCAAAAACTTAACGCAAGAATGGAGCACTAGTTCGGTTTTGTACAATTATACTTCAGCCTTCTAATATAGTCTTGATATGGAACATACATGAATTAATGTAGATGTGTGTTAAATACGTACCCCATACAAAAACAAAACATCGGAAAGATTATAGTACAAAAATGCAGCTTTACTTGGCGTTCAATTGTACAAAGAACGGTTATTGCGTTAAACGCTCAAATGTCTTTTTAGCTCACCTGACCCGAAGGGTCATGTGAGCTATTGTCATCGTTAGGCGTCCGTCGTCCGTCCGTCCGTCGTCCGTCCGTCGTCCGTTAACTTTTCTTCAAAGATCTTCTTCTCTGAAACCACTGAAGGGATTGCATTGAAACTTGGTATACTTGATCTTTGGGATGTCCTCTACCAAGTTTGTGAATTATATACATGTCGACAAACCAACATGGCCGCCGTTGCTAAAAATAGAACAGGGGGGTCAGACCATTGTTTTTGGCTTATAACTCGAAAAGTATAAGAGATAGAGAAAATCGGAAGCAACCTTCCTTGTTCAGCATTAAAAGCTCTACAATTCTCTCCATTGAGTCGAAGTTGTGAAACGACTCCTTATAGGAGTTATTGCCCTTTAATCGTCAAAATTGACCATTTTTGCAGTTTTTGGACTATATCTTGAAAACCATTAGAGCTATATGAAAAGTTAGCATTGCAGAATTGTTGAGCTCATTGAGATCTACAAAAATGATTTCAGGGTCAAAATTGTCAGATCAGCCGTTTAAGAGTTATTCCCCTTTAACTGTTTTTTCCATTGATTTACACTGATTTTCAAAAATCTTCTTCTCTGAAACCACTGAAGGGATTGCATTGATACTTGGTATACTTGATCTTTAGGATGTCCTCTGCCAAGTTTGTGAATTATATACACGTCAACCAACCAACATGGCGGCCGTTGCTAAAAATAGAACAGGGGGGTCAGACCATTATTTTTGGCTTATAACTCGAAAAGTATAAGAGATAGAGAAAATCCGAAGCAACCCTCCTTGTTCAGCATATAAAGCTCTACAATTCTCTCCATTGAGTCGAAGTTGTGAAACGACTCCTTATAGGAGTTATTGCCCTTTAATCGTCAAAATTGACCATTTTTGCAGTTTTTGGACAATATCTTAAAAACCGTTAGAGCTAGAGGAAAAGTTAGCATTGCAGAATTGTTGAGCTCATTGAGATCTACAAAAATGATTTCAGGGTCAAAATTGTCAGATCAGCCGTTTAAGAGTTATTCCCCTTTAACTGTTTTTCCATTGATTTACACTGATTTTCAAAAATCTTCTTCTCTGAAACCACAGAAGGGATTGCATTGATACTTGGTATACTTGATCTTTAGGATGTCCTCTACCAAGTTTGTGAATTATATACACGTCAACCAACCAACATGGCCGCCATTGCTAAAAATTGAACAGGGGGGTCAGACCATTGTTTTTGGCTTATAACTCGAAAAGTATAAGAGATAGAGAAAATCCGAAGCAACTTTTCTTGTTCAGCATCAAAAGGTATCTAAAGGAGTTATTGCCCTTTAACTGTTTTTTTTCTATTAATTTAAACTGATTTCCAAAAATCTTCTCTGAAACTTCTGAAAGGATTGTTTTGCAACTTTGTATACTTGAAAGTTTGTAAAATTGATTCAAACTTTGGCACAAGAGATCAGGTGAGCGATTCAGGCTCCTGGGAGCCTCTAGTTTGTAAATGTAAATGTACATTTTTAAGACTGCGCATTTACCCCCCTTTCCTGTGGCGCATTCATATATGATCAAAAACCAAAACAATGTTTTGTATAAAATAAACATCTAAATCTCAATTTATCTAGTCTTACACATTCTTCTCATTTAGTTATTAAGCGGGGCCCCGGCTGGAGGTTCGTATTCGTGAACCTGATACTCCTGAAGACTTTCATCGAAGGTCAGTCCTTCGGTGATAGAAAGCATATCTGCCATTATATATTTTATTAATAGCGCCGGACGAAGTCGTGGATGGTGGCAATACCCCCGCAATTTCTGTTTTTATTTTTAGGTCTACATGTAACATGAAAATCTGTGAGCCGATAAGTGACAATTCCGCTTTCATAACGATACCTTCACCTTGTTGAAAATACAAAGCGTTCGGCTAACAGGAAGTAGATGTTCGACGAATATCAAAAAGCTCAACTTACAAAGCACCATGCCAACATAACGCTTGTTTCCATATAGAATTTTAAGAGTTATAGTATCCGAGTTATATGCAATTACAGAGTGTGATGGAACGACGAGCACATTTAAATCTTCTTTTAAATGGGAGTAAATATGTTTTTCAACAGGAATTAATTGAACAAACATAGAAATATTCTATGTACATTTTACTGCACTGTGGTTTGGTCGCCACGCCGTGCACATTGTTTAAAAATCATACTTTGAAACCTTAGAAGTTTATATAGTCATTTTAATAACCAAGATTAACCTGAACCATTTTTTTTAGCTAAA
The DNA here is from genome assembly GCA_963971305.1 of Arcuatula senhousia. Classification (NCBI taxonomy): domain Eukaryota; kingdom Metazoa; phylum Mollusca; class Bivalvia; order Mytilida; family Mytilidae; genus Arcuatula; species Arcuatula senhousia. The sequence goes on along the minus strand of OZ020305.1, from coordinate 43,940,034 downwards.
GACTTCGTTTTGAGCTCCTGAGTCATGCAGTGATATGACCGTTGAATACTTAACATCGACATTCATCAATAAATTACTATTTATGAACTTGTTGTTAAAAGCCTTTTGGTGATTTTTCATTGACAAAACGGATTCAGATGAAATATCTTGTCTCGGAGCTCCATTCACTTAAAACCTAGCAGACTATTAACGACATACACATAAGACCTTATACCCTTTTGGTTGGGAGAACTCTATTTTATTTCATGAAAAAAGTCTTGTATCGATTTTTCTTCTAAAATTGCTCCATTGCTATATGATTTGGTAAGTTGTAAAGTCTAGTATTTTTCTATGTTTAGCTTAAATGGACTTTGATGTAAGTTTTCTTCTTGTTATGGAACTGAACCGATCGTACTATAAATTTTCCCCCACCAAAAAAGTAATTGGTCAAGTCAAAAATATTCTGGACAAGCCTTTTCAATACATAATTTGTTATCCATTTTATATTCATGTATCAATAAGAACATTAAACTCTACACAGTATGTGGTTTAGTTCAATTTAAATTAGATCAAAATTTAATTTTCCTATTAATTCCTTAATGACTGTTGGCTGAAAGTGCTTTTAATCTAAATGTCATCTTTTATGTAGTTGCACGTGTACAACGATGCATTTAAGCAACATTTAAAGTCATAAATCAGAGCTTCATGTGTTTATGGAAACAACAATTGATAGCAACAGGATCGAAAGCAACGACTCGACCAACATAAACCAACTTGATTTGTTGGTATTGAAAATATATATCTACAATAAACACAAGCATCCGGAAGAACAAGTAAATTACCAGATACAATCTCTATTAATGTGCTATTTTATCAGATTTTTTTTCTTTATAACTGTGAAATTTAATTGTGGTGTTTATACTCTATTGCGAGTGCCTTTGAATATCAAAAAGTAAACAAGAAAGACTTATATGACGGATTTCTTTGCAAAGAATACTTTTGAATATTTTAGACGGTTAAAAACACAAATGTTAAGGTTCTCAACATAATGTGGTTCTCAACAAATGTTGATGGCAAAGATCTGAAACAGCTAAAAAGAATCTTTAGTGATCTGAGAGGCATATAAGCATGTAAACTTGTCAGACCTGTTCCACGTACATACAGAACAACAGGTTTTACCAGTTTAATATGCATTAAAATGTTCAAGATACTTCGATCAGCAGTTCAAAATACAACGCTTAACTTCCATATAAACAGTGGCTTCATGGAATGTTTTGCTTCATTGTAAATTAGTAGACTTTTCCATCATAGACGCTATAAAAGGTTAAAAGCGCCCTAAAGAATAATGCATTGTCTCCTACCTTTTCTCAATGGATCTACTTTAAATATACAAATTCCTTACAGAATACAAAAATCGTCTCTTCCATTATTATCATTGTCACTACTATTGTATATTTTTAATGTAAAAAAATAATGCAACAATAGGAATTATCGATAAATTATCTACGTGCTAATGCTATTGTAAATAATATTGAATTTAAATTAATTGAATAAATAATTAATAAATTTACCTTAATTAATTGATAATCTTTCACATTATTACAATAGTCGCTATGTAACAATTGAATTCCATAATATTTGTATATCTATTTTCCTTTCGGTTTCCAATTCAATGAAAATACACATGCTTGTTTGGTTTTTCCTTGGGTTATATTGATAAATTCGACGTTATTCCACAGCATAAAGTTCAATTTGTGTAAAATAACTTTGTTGCCAATAGACTTTGAACAGTTGCTATTTAGAAGTATCGCTTTACATCCTTTTCGCATCACAGAAAAAATGAATCTATCAATTAAACAGACTCTTACTGATTGCAGTGATTAATCATGAAAAGGATTATTGATCAGATTCAATCAAAATTTAGCAAGTTCCGTTACAAATGTAGATCAAGAGGAATCTACAAGTGTTATCTTCAATCTTAATAATGTTTCCAGTCTTCTTTTAACACTCAAAGGAAATGTTAACATGTATCATCTAAATTGAGCATGTGTATGAACGAAATTTAGCTAAAACATAAATTGAATTTAGTTCAATTAAAGAGGAATTAAAACCAAATACATGAACAGAAGTAATTTTCTGTTTAAGTTCCATTTCAACAATCATTTGCTTCTAATTCCAACAAATTGTGTTTTAGTCAAGTTTTATTTAAACGAGTCTTGCGTATTCATATATAGCATTGTCAAATAACCTAATAAAAAAGAACTGAATTCCTGGGTCCCTCGAGCCGAGTGCAATAAAGTCTAAGTCGGCTCGTTTAACAGGAAGAAGATAGGCGACAGCCCTGAAACGCATCTTACCACATCAAACCCCTACCTAAAGCTGATTAACATTAAAAGTACCTGAAAAATCTGCTACGAAAAAAGTGTGACGGACGGTCACTCTTATTGTCAGCATTTTTATGTCCTCGCTCCGAGTTGCGACAGGGTACAAAAAATACCAAATAGCTACATTGTACGCCGAGCGCAGCATGATACAATCGCAACAAGTTGAACCCTGTACGTTGGAGGCCCAATACGGATAAATTTGTAGTCTATTGCTTTGGTCTCATGCAGCCCATGGTGGACTTACAAAGCTTTTCCACACAAGCATCCTGTGGTGAACATTAAAATGCACATTTGACACATAATAGAAAAAAATAATTGACATTCAAATGGCCCTTTGGTCCCTAATTTCTTATTTTTTCTAAATTGGTAAAGCCACTTACCCCAATGCAATAAGATTAGTTTCTTTTAGTTGATATACTCATCATATTAAAACTTCATAACCATTGGCTTGCCCACTACAACTAAATTTCTTGTGACAAACTTTAAAAAAAAAGGCGTTATTTGCCCCTTCGACCCATAATTTCATTAACACATTAAGTTGACAAAGTTTAATGAGGAATTCAATAAAAAAGACTTTTCAAAATCGAATGAACAATAAACATTCTACAACAGTTGTGTTAATACCTATTTTAGCCCCTTTTGGTCCTTTTTTTTTCTAAAATGGTTTTTGCAACAAACCCCAAATGCAATAAGAAGCTTCCTATGGTCGATATAATCATCATATAAAAACATCATATTTATTGACTGACCAACTACAACTAAATTTCTTGTGTAGAGCTATTTTTTTTTAATTGCGTTTTTTTCCCCTTCGACCCCTTATTTCTCTAAAACGGTAAGATATATTGCAAATCACATTGAAAAACGTAGGCAGGGGTTTTCACAAGGTTTCCAATGAGAAAAATATTTTAAAAAATGGACCCCCAAAAAAGTTTTTTTTTGGGCGTGGCCTGTCTTTGGGCCCCTGTAGCAAATCAAAAACATAAACACATTTAGTTGACAGAATCAATAAAAGAGAATAAACATTAGATACAACAGTTTCGTCAATACACCCGTTTAAGCCATTTTTTCCTAAAACGGTAGGGGCCACAAACCCAAAATACAATACCAACCTTCCTTCAGTGATTACAAACATTATAATAAAATTTCATGACAATCGGTCAATATTTACTCAAGTTATCGTATGGAAACCAAATGCCCCCAGACGACGACAACCACATCACGATAACGTTATAACGGCCCTAAATTTCAAATTCGAGACAGCTACAAAATAATGCTGCTAGAGTGGCCATAAGACTCTGTACTGTATAAAATGTTAAAAATTGTGCATGAATTGTGAATTTCGTGAACAGCAGAGACCTTTAAAGTTGATGAACTTCTTTAAAAATCGCTATTTTTGACATATTTAGCCTCTTTTCTGTAAAAAATGATGACTATAATGTTGGCCGCATATTCTGACCAAAATTATTTTTTGGTTATAATAATTACTTTGAAGTAATAAATAAAATAAACAAAAATCTATGTTGGTAAGAGCATGCGGCCACTTTTGATTTTGGCACAATAATGGTTATAGGTGAAAAGGGGTAAAAAATGGACAAAAATGAAGATTTTCCCAATTTTTCTCATATTTAGGGGGTCACTGAAGGAAACAGCACAATTTTATCACTAGAAAATTATTGTATTTGTTAATTATAGTTATTCTGTGAGTTATTTCCATTGCATTCTGTTAGATGTCTTGAATATGAAAAATCAGCCCAATTACAGGGCCAATTATAGGCCTTTGTGAACATACTCCTTTTGAGGTCGTATAAAAAGCTATAAACGCAAGTTGAAACTCTTAAACATTATATTACCCATGTTATGGTTTGTGTAAAACTTGAGGCATTCGACAAGCAGGAAGTACAAGTTGGATGGTTCCGAGATCATTCTACGAGACAACATACCTATTTGGTGCTTTCTATAAACGAGAAACATGTAAGCCACTTGCTCTTTAAAAATAGCACGACTGTCTTGAAATTAGCGCAATATACGCCGATTGCCCCCTAATAAACTATCAAGTAACTGCAATTTGTAGTTGCCGAGGAAACATACAGTTTATGACCAATCATATTCCCCAAATATAATTTAATGCGACCATTGACCACTAATGTTAAAAAAGGTTCGTTATTACATAGTCAACAGGAATATATGCGACACACCTGAAATCGGTACTTGCCAGTCCAACCACATTCTGAAATCGTACATAAATTTTAAGTGTTCGTGATAAGTATTTTCTTAAAAAATATTATACATTTTTAACTATTCACCACTAATACACGATCTACTTATTGGAATCAATGGCGTTCAACGCTATTTTCTCGGATCAAGAAATGCTAGATTTTTTTACCTTTATGCTTACACAGTACAATTTATTTTCCATGCATAAAACATATATAAAATACCGTTTTATGTCCCTGTAAACATTAAGATAAAACTAGGAAATGCTGTGGTGTTAACTTTTTGTCAGAAGGTAATATTTGTACAATATATCGAATAAATAAGTATTGAAGTTTGTTCGTGCGTTTTGAATAGAAACCCAGTAAGACGAAAAAATACTTAAAATGCTTAAGTCGGTCGGAAACTCAAGCACTTTTGTCGTTGGTGCAAAATGTAGGAACTTCAAAGACGACTTTTGCCCCTATCAAATTTGGTGATAATGAATGCAATAAAATATGAATGCAATAAAATGCAAAACAATAAAAGATTGTTTTACTTTTACTTAATACCGATACTTTGTCATTTCGCCTCTCACTTTTACTACGACTTGAGTTCGCGTTGTTGATTTCCGTTCGGTTGATTTTATGTTTTGTGTTTCTTCGTGCTGTTCTTGTTCGTGTTTACCGGTTTCGTCGTTGCCCTTTCGGACTCTTGACACTCGAATACCCATTGGTGCCTCTTTGCTTCTTTCCTAATAAAAATTACAACAAAGTTCCAGACAATAAATTTTGCTACGCCTGACGTGCGTTTCGTCTATTCAAGACTCATCAGAGGCGCTCTACCAAAAATAGTGAAAATGCCAAATACTATATGATTATGAAGAGCAAAGAACAATAAAGCCAAACATATCAAACTGGGGAACCAAATTATTACTAAGATAATCAACCTATGTCTGGGGTAAGAAGAACCTTAGGTTTTAGACAATTTTGAAATTAAAACGGATAATTTAAAGCTTTGATGTGTTCTCCAACACAAAAGTGTTGGTGCCGGAGCGGGCTAACCTCGGGGAATTAAAACTCCACCAGCAGTGCTAACCTTCACGTGTGTTCGAAATAAAAATTACAACAAAGTTCCAGACAATAAATTTTGCTACGCCTGACGCGCGTTTCGTCTATTCAAGACTCATCAGAGGCGCTCTACCAAAAATAGTGAAAATGCCAAATACTATATGATTATGAAGAGCAAAGAACAATAAAGCCAAACATCAAACTGGGGAACCAAATTATTACTAAGATAATCAACCTATGTCTGGAGTAGGAAGAACCTTAGGTTTTAGACAATTTTGAAATTTAAACGGATAATTTCAAGCTTTGATGTGTTCTCCAACACAAAAGTGTTGGTGCCGGAGCGGGCAAACCTCGGGGAATTAAAACTCCACCAGCAGTGCTAACCTTCACGTGTGTTCGAAATAAAAATTACAACAAAGTTCCAGACAATAAATTTTGCTACCCCTGACGCGCGTTTCGTCTATTCAAGACTCATCAGAGGCGCTCTACCAAAAATAGTGAAAATGCCAAATACTATATGATTATGAAGAGCAAAGAACAATAAAGCCAAACATACCAAACTGGGGAACCAAATTATTACTAAGATAATCAACCTATGTCTGGGGTAGGAAGAACCTTAGGTTTTAGACAATTTTGAAGTTTAAACAGATAATTTAAAGCTTTGATGTGTTCTCCAACACAAAAGTGTTGGTGCCGGAGCGGGCTAACCTCGGGGAATTAAAACTCCACCAGCAGTGCTAACCTTCACGTGTGTTCGAAATAAAAATTACAGCAAAGTTCCAGACAATAAATTTTGCTACGCCTGAGTTTAAGTCGCTATAGAAATGTTCTCAAGATTTTCAAGATGTCTTTCAATGTCACGAATTTCGCTGTTTATAAATAGAACACGTTGCAATCGTAGCTTCAACTTCAGCCATGCTGACGTTTGAACAACCTAGTGACTGTTTCTAACCAAGGACTCTCATCACAAAATTTTGACTTTACTAGCGCTGCAGATATATGAAGAAGGACAAATAACAGAAAACTGGACACGAATAAAATTATATTCATGTATTACTATACAAATGTTTGCTTTTGTTTGTTTTTATTTGCAAAAACGATCATATTTTCCCCGTTTCCTCTAAAAAGTTCAAAGGTCCATACCCCCCCCCCCAAAAAAAAAAATAAAAAAAATTGAGGATCAAAATTTCCTAGAAATATGCAAAATTACATATGGTGACCTTCCAACATACCAAGTCTCCTTGAATTCTGTTCAGTAGATTTAGAAGAGTTGCGCTGACAAGATGAAAAAGGATTCCCAAAATGTTTAACTTCGCCGGGCCATAAATCCCCCCAAAATTGAAATAGAATTTTATTGCAATATGCACGACTTCATATGGTGTCCTTCCTGTATACCAAGTTTCATTAAATTCAGTTCAGTAGTTAAAGAGGAGTTGCGCTGACAAGATAATAAATGAGGATTTTCAGCAAATGTCTAACTTCAATGGGCCATAACTCCCACAAAAAATGAGGATAAAAATTCCTGGTAACATGCACAACTACATATGGTGTCCTTCTGTAAACCTAGTTTCACTAATTTTGGTGCAGTAGTTTCAGTGGAGTTGAGATAACAAGATGATAAATGAGGATTTTCAGCAAATATCTAAGTTCACAGGGCCATAAAACTCCCTTTATTTTTTTTTCAAAAATCGTAATTTTCTGGTAATATGCACAACTCCATGCGATGCCCTTCCTGTATACCAAGTTTCATTGAATTCAGTTCAGTAGTTTCAAAGGAACTCGCTGACAAGCTTTGCGACGGACAGACGAACAAGACAAACAAGTTAATCTGTGAGCTAATGCTCACAAATGATACCCCCGCTCCCCAAACTAAGCCATGCATACAAGTTTAAATACTCGGTAAACATGAAGTAGTTGACCTAGGAACATAAAATCACTGTACACCATATGGGACTATAGGATAAAGTTGTATACAAAATATGAGACCTCTATCTCATGTAGTTGCTTGGGAAACTGTGACGAAAATTTTGCATTTATGTCTATAATGTGTAAAAACCTAAGTAGTCGGTAAACAGGAAGTAGACTACCTAGGAGCATAAAATCGGTATACACCATATGGTACTATAGGATAAAGCTGTATACAAAAAATCAGACCTCTATCTCATGTAGTTGCTTGGGAAACTGTGACGGAAATTTTGCATTTATGTCTATTATGTGTTAAAACCTAAGTATTCGGTAAACAGGAAGTAGACTACCTAGGAGCATAAAATCAGTACACACCATAAGGTACTATAGGATAAAGCGGTATACAAAATATCAGACCTCTATCTCATGTAGTTGCTTGGGAAACTGTGACGGAAATTTTGCATTTATGTCTATTATGTGTTAAAACCTAAGTATTCGGTAAACAGGAAGTTAGTAGACTACCTAGGAGCATAAAATCAGTATACACCATATGGTACTTTAGGATAAAGCGATATACAAAATATTAGAACTCTATCTCATGTAGTTGCTTAGAAAACTGTGACGGACGTTTTGTTACGGACGGACGGATGGACAAGGGTAAAACAGTATACCCTCTCTACTTCTAAGCGGGGGTATAAAAACCAATATGTCTCCCCCACAAAAATGAGGTTAGAAATAAATATTGTTGCAATTAGATATATTGTTTGAATTGTTTTGAACCATACAGCCAGGCGTCATGGTGCACCGTGCAAAATAACGTGAATCTGCCTGAATGATTAAATTTTGATCCATGGAGAACCCTGAATTATTACTGTATTTTTCACTGTCGAGTCAGTTCCTGTTTCACTATATTTGACATTGTTTCCAACACGGTGCACCACTATCAGTAACAACGGGTCTTCTCAAGAGAGTTCCCCTGTGTCTCGTGTTTATTTGTTGTCTTTATGTCTCAGTATCCGAACTTTATCGATTTGATTTTTACAGTGTTATTTTGTGTGTTGTTAGAGATTATTTATTCTTCCGTCAATTACTTTTTTTAGTGTGAAATGACCAGGTTGATATGGGAGCACGTGCAACGATCTCCTAACCAATAAAATCCTGCCGCCCTGATAGTGATTGATGACGTTGACCAATGATGACGAGTTAAGGTGATAACCTCAGAGCAACAAACATGTTATAACTTATACAAACAATAATGAATAATATTCTTTGAAAAGTTTGATTGATTGATTGATTGATTGGTATCTGCTTTATGTCCCGTCGGCGATATTGCAGCCATCATCGGGACAAAAACATGTTATAACTTAATAAATCTTTAAAGTAAAACTAAGTCAAAAGACCGAGACTAAAACAAATTGTTATTGCTAATAAATAAATAAAAGTAAACACTTAAAATAATTTAAATAAAAGCTAAAACTAATATTATCAAACGACAATTGTAAATAGAACATACAAAATTATCAGGTGAAACAAATTAAATGTTTATAAATAGTAAAATATTTAAAAAACAACAAAACTATAATTTTGCATACAATCCAACTTCCTTAAGGAAGTGGATGATGGCATCGTTTGGAGTGCCGCTGAACAAATCGTGCATAGAAGCACAGGTGAAATACTTCACACGTATTGGAGCTACATCAACACAGTCAAGGAGAACATGCTTCACCGAATACGGAGAGTCACAAGGGATGCACACAGGTGCCTCCTTCTCTTGTGTCATCAAGTGGCCATGAGTGACTCTAGAATGTCCAATACGACATCTAGTGATGACCACTTGGTCTCGTCGGCATCGGAATGAAGCATGATTCTCCCCAAGCTGTGGTTTTAACTCATGAAGTTTGTTGTGCTCAGCGGCAGCCCAAACCTCATCCCATAAACTTTGAACATATATACGGATTGCATTTCTGCAGTCCGAATAGGGAATTAAACATTTAGAAATTGGTTTGCGAAGGGGCTTCCTTCGCAACCCTGTCCACGACTGAATTCCCACGAATACCAGTATGACTGGGTACCCATAGGAAAATCAATTCTGCACCACCTCTCATCAATTGGTGAATCATGTAAACAATTTTACTAATTAATGGATGTTTTAGTTTGCAGTTCTCAATTGCCAAAAGACAAGCGAGAGAATCAGAACAGATAAAGAATTGTGCGTGCTCTGAAGCATCAATTAAACGAAGGGCTAAAATGATGGCTCTTGCTTCAGCTGTAAAAATGGAAGCAGAAGATGGGAGGCGTTGGGTGGAAGTGCTATTACCCAAGATAGCAGCAGACGCAACGCTATCACCATCTTTAGAACCATCTGTATAAACAGTCAGAAAATCAGGGTATTTAGATTTAATTTCACAATAGTCCTGTTGAATGAGCAAATGATTTGTTTCAGTCTTTTTATGTTTTCGAAGATCAAAATTAAATTCAGGTTTTAGAAGTTCCCAGGGTGGAACTTTTAAAGATGTAACAGGTTTTATCGTTTCCAAATCAATATTAAGATTAGCTAAATGTGGTGCAATACGAATGCCAAATGGAGGAGTTTTGTTTTCGTGTTTTTCATAAACAGTTTTTAGAGGTGGGTTAAAAACACAGTCGTAGGCAGGGTTACCTGGGAAAGCTTTCAGCTTCGTAGCATATTGGAGACCGAGTTTTATTCTACGATGTTTCAGGGATGGTTCATTTGCCTCCGCATACAGGCTCTCAATAGGAGATGTCCTGTATGCACCGAGGCAAAGTCGCAATCCCTGATGATGAACAGCATCTAAAATTTGCAAATAAGACTTTTTAGCTGATCCATATACAATAGAACCATAATCCAATTTCGATCTTACAAGGGACCTGTATAAATTTAAAAGAACAGATTTATCAGCTCCCCAGTCAGTACTGGAGACAACTTTTAAAATATCAAGAGCCTTGAGGCATCTTGAATTTAGCATTTTGATATGGGGTAGAAAGGACAGTTTTTTATCAAAAAGAACGCCAAGGAATTTCGCTTCTTCAACCATTTTAATTTTTTTGTTATACAAATAAAGATCTGGGTCAGGATGGAGTTTTCTCTTTTTACAAAAATGCATAGCCACGGTTTTACTCTCTGAAAACTTAAAACCGTTTACAGAGGCCCATTTTTCAATTCGATTAAGGCACAGTTGCAATTGCCTTTCAATAGTGTTCATGTTTTTGGCACTGTAGCATATTAAAAAATCATCAACATATAGGGAACCTTCAATATTATCTTTCAACACTTTGGCAATACTATTTATTTTGATACTAAAGAGAGTGACAGAAAGGATGCTTCCCTGAGGAACGCCCATTTCCTGATTAAACTCTTCAGACATTGTTCTATTTACTTTAACATTAAAATGTCTATCAGACAGGAAGTCAGCCAAAAAATTCGGCAACCTTCCTTTCAACCCCATATCAGAAATATCTTTTAAAATGCCATACTTCCATGTGGTGTCATAAGCTTTTTCGAGATCGAAAAAGATAGACACCACATGTTCGTTCTTCGCGAAAGCGTTCCGAAGAAATGACTCGAAACGGACCAAATGATCTTGTGTGCTCCTGCCTTGGCGAAAACCACACTGGATATTCGAAATGAGTCCATTGGACTCCAGGAACCAAACAAGCCGATCATTGATCATACGTTCAAGAGTCTTGCAGACGCAGCTTGTCAATGCTATCGGACGATAGTTTGAAGCATCTGTATGATCCTTCCCTGGTTTAGGGATAGGAACAACAGTGGCAAGCTTCCATATTTCGGGCAATTTACCATTTATCCAAACATCGTTCATTAAATTTAAAAGAGTATTCATCGATATATCAGGAAGATGTTTTAGAAGCTGATAGTGGATATTGTCAGGGCCACAGGCCGTATCGTGTGCTTTACTTAAAGAAGTTTTGAGTTCATCCAAAGAAAAAGGAGAGTTGTAGCTTTCGGAGTTGTCAGAAAATCAGGCTTGTAATTTGATGAAGATGAATGTTTTGCAAAGGTCTCAGCTAATTTGTTGGCAATATCTTTTTCAGATGTTAAAGTGGAATTGCCAACATTAAGATGCTTAACAGATGATTTTGAGTTTTTACCTTTCATTTTCTGAATGAAGTTCCAAATTTTATTCATGGGAGTTCGAGAGGTTAAACCAGATACGAATTGTTTCCAGGATGATCTTCTTGTTTGTTTGCATGTTCGTCTTGCCTTTGCCCGAAATATTCTAAAATTACTTAAATTTTCTTTAGTTTGATGGTTTTTAAAATGATTTTGAGCTTTGTTTCTATCGCCGATAGCCTTGCCACACTCGTCGGTAAACCAGGGTTTATTAAGTTTTTTTGGAAATGCCGAGGTCTTAGGGATTGTTTCATCAGCTATAGAGATAAGGGTTTCATTGAATACAGAAATTGGTTCTTTAATTTCAGTAAAAAGTTCTGGTCTTAATTTTTCTGAACAGAGAATTGAAAATTTTTGCCAATCGGCTTTTTCTAATTTATAACGAGGAATTCTTTGCTCAGGTTCACCAAAAAGATCTTTTAAAATGATAGGAAAGTGATCACTTCCGCAGAGATCATCATGGACTTGCCATGAGAAGTCTGTTAAAAGAGAAGGATCACAAATGGAAAGATCAATCGATGAATATGTTCCATTACCAGAGTGTAAAAAAGTAGAGGAGCCGTCATTGAAGATACAAAGAGATTCTTTTGACAAAAAGTCTTCAATCTTTTTACCCTTATCATTAATGTTAACGCTACCCCACAATGGATTGTGAGCATTAAAGTCTCCCAATACCATATATGGAGCAGGAAGCTGGTCCGTTAATTGCTTAAGTTGTACTAATGTTAAATTATTATTGGGTGGTACGTAAACTGAGCATAATGTGACTGTTTGATGTAATGAAATCCGAACGGCAACTGCCTGCAGATCTGTAGTTAAAGGAATCGAACTATGAAGAACTCTGTCCTTAACTAAAATGGAGGATCCGCCTGCAGCTCGCTCAGTATTAGAAAACGTACTGTACATAGAAAAACCTTTCAAGGAAATGGTGTCAGTTTCCTTGAGGTGTGTTTCCTGAAGACAAAAAACAGTTGGATCTAAAGATTGTACTAAAAGTTGTAATTCAAGAAAATTGGCCTTAAGACCTCGACAGTTCCATTGAATGATGGTACTCATTTTGGAGTCTGCGAAGGATCGGAAAGTCTACCGAGAGATCGCCTATGACTCCTTTGTGGAGAGTGGCTCTGGGATCGGTCGATCGGTGTTTCCGAAAGATCCATATCAGACTCCTTGTCCATTTCATCGACAAGAGAGCCGAACCGGTTATGCATGTATATTGCATCCCGTTCGGCCTTGGATCGACGTGACTTAAGAGGAGACGTCTGCTGCGACGAGTTCTGACGTCTTCCTGAATGTGTAGGTCGCTGCTGTCTACTGGAAGGTTGAGCAGCAGACGACGATTTCGATGATTGTTGCTTCTGTTTGGAAGAAGCAGCAGATGGTGTAGATTGTTGTGTAGGAAGAGCAGGTGATGACGAACGAGGACGAGAGGCTCTGGTTGGAACCCCAAACCCTTTCCAAGTTGATTCGCGAGGTGTGATAAATAGACTTTCATCAACTAGTGAGTCATTGTCTGGACCAATGGTTGACTTTCGTGGAGGGGGGTGTGACTTGTCAAGTTCTTTCCAGGGCTTTTTCGCATATTTAATACAGCTTTTCGGTATGTCATCAACAAAGCAGTCTGCTCCAAACATCCACCCATTGGTGTTGCATGTACGGGGCTTACTTTCACCCTCGGGCCAGGTATACATGGTTTGCCACCCATAGGTGAAAGAACTTTTAGCAGCCTCAGCGTACGATCTGGATGGTGTTGCAGCATTCGAGGCAGTGACCTCTCGACGGGCTTCCTGGTACGTAATGTTTTTCTCGGTCTTTATTTTTTGAATTTCTTTTTCACGAAGAAAGGTGGGACATTTATTTGAAGAAGAAAAGTGGTCGCCATCGCAGTTAACACACTTTGAAGAATTTTGACAATTGAAGTCAGAGTGACCTTCTTCACTACATCTAACGCATCGCTCCTTGCCCTTGCAGGTAGATTTACCATGGCCAAAACGTTGGCATTTGAAGCAACGGACAGGATTCGGAATGAAAACGCTAACGGCCACGCGATATAGACCAAGATTCAAATGTTTAGGAACTACTGAAGAGTTGAAAGTAATGAGGTATGTGTTTAATTTCAAGATTCTGTCGTCGACTTTTTTGGTAAAACGTTTGACATGTGTTACGCCCTGGGAAGTGAGCTCGGAACATATGTCTTGTTCCGACAATTCCGCGAGGGCACGGTCACTGTCTCGAATGATGCCCTGAGAGCTGTTTAATGACTTATGCGGTTGGGCCGAAATGGGGATATCTAAGACTGCTTTGATTGATAACACGTTGCGAGATTGTTGTTGTTTGCTGCACTCGATAAGGAGATTGCCGGAGCGGAGCTTGGTGACTTTTGGTACATCCGGTCCGGTAACTCCTTGAATCGTTTTAGCGATGGCAAAAGGTGAAACTTTGGTTAAAGGACGGTCGGGAATGGAGCTAGAAAGAATAATAAATTTTGGCCAGTTGGAATCATTTTGAGTATTTTGCCGTTTAGAACTTTGATCTTCATTGTCACTCGAATCATCATTTCCTCGTTTATTTTTACTATTAGAACTACTAGAACCAGTTACAAACGATGTTTTTTGAGATTTCATGTTGTTTTTTGAAGACTTCACTGCCTTGCTCCCCGCCCGCCATGGAGCGCCAACATGGGCGATGCCTAGATTCAACGGATCTCCAGCTGAAGGCACCAAGAGGATACAAGGACAGCATACTCGCACAGAGTATTCTTTCTGGGAGACAAGCATCGTGCCAGGGGTTACCTGGCGATACAACCCTCCAGAATAGCATCTACACGATTGACCCATGAGCCACCGCCTTCTGTAGGAGCAAACAAAAATGACATTGATAGTTTCAAATCATAGAAACAAGATCAAGATTTTGAAAAGAAACATGGTAGTGCTCTACAGGGCTTGGCGTGACCAGCCGATTGATCAGACCGAGCCGAATCTGACCGCCTGTCTAGGAGAAGTAAGGGCCAAAGCCTACATACGTGGACCAGGATCCCGTCCTCCCCCGACACAGGTCGCAACACACGGCAAACGTGTCGATCCGTTTAGTCGCCTCATACGACAAGCTTTACGGATGGCTGCGGGGCTATTCTTTTCACACCCGACCCCGCACGGGGGTTGAAAAGTTTGAAAAAAAAAATCCACCATTTGCTGATATCGACAGAAATTTTTAAAAAAAATAAAAAGTAATTAAATAATTAGATGTGGAATAAGTACACACGATACAACCTACACTTATAAACGAATATTTGATAAAGAGCCAGCAGCCTTCGAAGTTTAAGCTATCTATTTCATTGAGGTTGTCACTTCACTATCCCTATCGTGTTGGGTTGTATATTACTACCGGACCTATGCGATCACAAAATAAAAGCTATAATATTTACATAATAACTGGTTTAACCCACCATTTCATATGTATATGTCTTTACCAAATTAAGACCAGTTTTGGAACTTTTCAATTTTTCAATTTCTTTTTCAGGTATGTCTTTTCGATTTGTCATTTTTTTTTATCTGACATTAACATGATTAAGATTGATCAACCCATTCGAGTAATTTTGATATCATTTTCATTTATTGTCATAAAATTCAACTGGATTTATTTGGCCAAAAATGGCAAGCAACTCGTACCTTCAAACTTCGATCTTTATACAACATAAGTACATATTGTTCTTTTTAGTTTAAGCATATGAGCTTCTTCCAGTTTGTCATTAATCATTTGTGAAAGTTCCAGTCTTATATCATTGGAAAATTGCTAAAGGATAAATTGGCTTCCGGTCTTCTGACGTCGAGGCGAGAAGCATGTGTAAATCAAATATAAAAATAGCGCCAGTAAAGTCTCATGTTACAGGTCTGACTTAAAGTACCTACGTTACAAGAATTCGGCAATGGAACATGGAACAATTATAAAGCAGAATTAGAATATATTTAGTTCATTTTAACGAAATGACATCAATCTAGCACCTTGTTAGCTTAGCCAACGACCATCCATATTATTTGTTTTTTTTATAAATATAACACCGCATGTAATATACCCTCGCGTAGAGTTGATATTAAATTTTATAGATACTATTGATATTGAAATTTTGCTTTTATGGTAGCGATATATTCAACGAAGAAGTCAAATTTTATTTACAGAAGTGCAACAGTATATTAAACAAACGAAATGATTTACTTAGTTTGATCACATAACCCACTTTTCTCCTTTATCTTTTTTTCAATTTAGTTTTAGTTTTATAATTCATTGTACCCGACTTGCTCCTCTTTTTTCTGCATGCATATTTATCTTTGTAATTAATTAATAGCTGACGTATGCAAATATTGCAAATATGTATATTGTATTATTTCGAAAGGATATTGTAAGTTGTGATTCAGTGTTGTAATTTCACGACAATTAATATGTTTAAATTAGATTAAATGCATCTAATAATTTAAACATAATCTTAGAAATAATATGAAAAAAAGTTTAAGTGTTAACCTTAATCATTTCAAAGCCTCGGAAAAAACCCTGTTTATAAATAAGATCATGGAGTAAAAAAATATGTATTTTTCTACGAGTATATGATAAGTAATTATAAACTAGAGGCTCCCAGGAGCCTGAATCGCTCACCTTGTATTCGATGATACTTATAAGCTGGATATTCTAACAAAGGACTGCTACTCTGTGGAATTATCAGTTTTAATATTCAAAGGGAAACAACTCCTATCAACAAAGGTCTTACAACTTTGACCCCAATACATAATTTTTAGATCTTTATGTGCTTAACCATATGCAATTTAAATTTTTCAAATATATTCTATAGTTTTCAAGATATTAGTCTAAAAAGAGCAAAATTTGAAAAAAAAAACAAGAAATAGGGCAATAACTCCTACAACCATGGTCAGATCTTCTTCAAAACTTCAGAGCAGGTAGATCATTATTACCCAAACAGAATTTTAATATCTGTTACCATTTTTGAGCAATTTGCAAAAAAGTGCAATTTACCCTTATGATCTATTTTTAGCCATGGCGGCCATGTTTTTTGTTGAATCAAAATATCGAACGACAATTTTGTAGACCACATACTACAAAACAACCCTACTAAGTTTCATTTCATTTGGCCAAGCGGTTTCAGAGAAGAAGATTTTGAAAAGTTAAGCAAAAAGCTGTGAAAATGGTCAATTTTTACGATCCAAGGGGTATAACTCCTAAAGGAACGATCCTACAACTTTGACTCTTGTTACAACTTTTGTAGATCTTGATGTGCTCAGTCATATGCAATTTAAATTTTTGAAATATCTTGTATAGTTTTCCAGATATAGGGCTAAATAAGTAAAATTTTTGAAAAAAAAAATCCAGAAAAAGGGCAATAACTCCTACAACTGTTGTTGGATCTTCTTGAAAATTTCTTGGCAGGTAGATCTTGAGGTGCTGATGACTTTTACTTTCTGTCAGAATTTTGATATCTGTTATGGTTTTTGAGTAATTTGCAAAAAACTGCATTTACCCCTATGTTCTATTTTTAGCCATGGCGGCCATGTTTTTTGTCGAATCAAAATTTCGAACGATAGTTTCGTAGAGGACATACTACAGAACAACCCTTCCAAGTTTCATTACATTTGACTTAACGGTTTTAGAAAGAAGATTTTTGAAAAGTTGAACGACGGACGACAGAGGACGGATACCCAAGTTTTAAACAAGAACCATTTAAAATACAACAAATGTACGTGTCCGAAAACTTAATAAAATCGTGTAGTTTTTTACAGTTAATTGTCAAATACCGTAATAGTCCTAAAATTGCCATTACCTATTTAAATTGTCTAATAGGTTTTCGATAGGTCCATTTAAATTAATTGACTAATTGCTTTTATAGTAATAAATACCTTACCATTACAATTTTATGTAACATATACTAGCAGCTTCATTGAACAGGAAACAAGACAAAAAACCCTGATGACCTTTAGCTGACCGGAAGTACCCCGACATACCTCGAGCTCGCAACTTCATCTTTTTTTTTCGGTTTCCGTTATATTCAGCACGTGAACCACGTTGAGAAAAATATTTTCGAAACTAGACAGATTTTGCATATATCCTTTAATAATTTGTTGTTATATTAAGTGTATTACAATGTAACTTTACTATAGGTAATATAATTAATTAATAATTATTATCATGGACAGTCAAGTATTAGAGATTAGAAAAAGGTCTCAATGGCGAGTTGTGGTGTGACCTCCCGTCCACTTCAATTTGAGATTTGGTTTGGGATCCAGATAATCCTCCTAGTATTAGTTTAGGGGCTTTTGCTAATTAGGAGTCTCACATAGGTCTTACTCCTGTTTCAAGCCAGTCTCCCTTCCAAAATTGCCCACTCACCTGAGTTTTAAACCCTGCACTACTTTTGCATTGGGTTGACTAGACGAAACTACTGCTCTATCATCTTGTACTGGACTATAAGAATTTCTTCCTTTGCCAGATCTAGGTGGCCATCACTCTATCCTTATCATGACCCTTACTCCATGCCTCCATTTAAGCCTAATTTGAGGCATCCTCCTAGTCAATCTATTCCTTTGGACAGCTCTTTAGCTGATTCGATTAAACAGCTAACCACCACTGTGTCCACCTTTCAAGCTACCATGAGGTGTGAGATGAAGATGGTCAAGGATAGACTTCAGTAAGTTGAGGACCGTACTATGTCGAGTAAAGGGAGGCTGACAGAGGTTCAAGTTGGTTCTTCTTGTACTCATGGGAGCGGGGAGATAGATGAAGATCTATTTTCTTTAGCTCCTAGGAGTCAGGAATGTAACATTTTTGAAGATGATCTCATGGAACCAACTTCTCCCTGTGCTTCTCCATGTCATTCAGGGCCTCATTCTTCCATGTCATCTTTTGTTTAATCTTGTAGTGAGTCAGAAAAGGGAGAGAATGTAGATCCGTTTCCATCTTTGTCTGACATGCATCAGTTGAGGTCTAGAGTTTTTACTCTGAGGCATGAAGTTTCTGGCACTTCTCTTGCCTCTCTTACTCGCCCTACTCAGGGTCCCTCAGAGTTTATGGCTTTTTCAGGCTTGGTTAATGATTTCCCGAAGGGGTACAAATCAAACTTCGATCTTGATACCAGATAAGTATATATTGTTCTATTATGAATGATTCTTTTTAGTTTAAGCATATGAGCTTCTTCCGGTTTGTCATAAATCATTTTTAAAAGTTCCAGTCTTATATCATTGGGAAATTGTTAAAGGATAAATTGGCTTCCGGTCTTCTGTCTGACGTCGAGGCGAGAAGCATGTGAAAATCAAATAAAAGTAGCGCCAGTGAAGTCTCATGTTACAGGTCTGACTTAAAGTGCGTTACGAGAATTCGGCAATGGAACATGGAACAATTGCAAAGCAGAATTAAATTATATTTAGTTCGTTTTAACGAAATGACATCCATCTAGCACCTTGTTAGCTTAGCTAACGACCATCCATATAATTGTTCATATAAATAATCATTCCTTATTCTCTAAACCCCAAGGTTCTTCCTACCCCAAACATAGGTTGATCATCTTAGTAATAATTGGTTCCCAAGTTTGGTATTTTTGGTTTTATTGTTCTATGCTCTTCATAATCATATAGTGTTTTGGCATTTTCAATAGTTTTGGTAGAGCGCCTCTGATGAGTCCTGAATAGACGAAACGCGCGTCAGGCGTAGCAAAATTTACTGTCTGGAAGTTTGTTGTCATTTTTATTTGTAGAATGTCTGCTATATATTGGCCCTCGCGTGGAATTGATAAGTAAATTAAATTTTTATAGATACTATTGATATTGAAATCTTGCTTTTTTTGGTAGCGATATTTTTAATGAAGTAGGAAACTGAAGCTGTGATCAGTCGTATGGTTCAGTAACGGGTACAAAGTTTACTGAGGGACTCATCTTGAACCAGTCTATGTGGTCATAATCAGGAGCCAACTTTAGATCATCTAGTGATGCCCTAGGTACGGCAGGTAGGTCTTGCTGAAAGATAAAACGGAGGATTTTGATAAATTATTTTTTTTTGCTTCAAGAGGACAAGAATTTAGGTCTTGCCAAGAGGTTTATTCATGGCACGTTAGCTAAGTTTACGTTATCCAAACGACAAGAGATGCTGGGCAAGACCTAATTGTCAGAGCCTGGAAAGGAGTCTTTACTGTTTTCTCCCCTTGGTAATGAAAGGCTGTTCGGTGTCTTCTTACCTAAACGTCAAGAGGAAATTAATAAGGCGCCACAGAATGAATGCCAAGGTTTATGTGTATGTCTCGGGTGATCAGAGGAAGTCTCTACCAATCCTTCCTCTTCTGGTCGTAAGAGAGGTTCCTTTTTTGGCGAGGAGCGCCGTTCGGGTGGTTTTAGACAGAATACAAGAATTTTAAGGTGGAGAAAGGCTTCAAGTCGAACTAATGATGTATTGTCTCCCCCTGGCCAGAATATCTGCCCCTAGACATAGAGTTCATAGCATCTCTTCCCCTCAAGTGCCAGTAGTGGAAGGTTGTCCCACTTCATCGATCAATTGATGTTGATCACTTTAGACAAATGGATTTTCTCACTACTGCAGGGGGACTAGAGTTACAGCTTCTGAAGGTACCCCATCTGTCTTCTGTTCCAATAAATGTTTCAGTGACCAGGGATCAGCACAAAAATCTTCTTTTGAAAGAGGAAATTCTTCTACTCTTTCAAAAAGGGGGCATAGAGGAAGTAAGTCTTCCTTGCTTTCCAGGATTCTATTCTCGTTTCTTCCTTGTCCCGAAGCGGAATGGAAAGATGAGACCAATCATAGACCTGTCTTTTCTAAACTGATATCTGGTTGTCCCCCATTTCAAAATGGAGACAAACAGATCAATCAGGAAGGTCATTCTTCTAGGTTGTGTTTTGTGTTACCAGACCATTAGATCGCAATGAAAGAGGAAGGTTTGGCGCCATTAAACCTGGTTCAATCCACCATTTCCTTTGAAATGCCTGTACCAAGTTAGCAACATTGTAATCTTCAATTTGTCTGGTATGTCTTTTTTGTTTTGTCTCTTGTTCTTGGATATATAAGATTGAGCATCCCAATTTGGTAATTTTGTTTTTACCTTTATTCTCCAGTTCCAGTTCAGAGGGCCTGGGCAGTAGAAGCTTTGAGCCTTTCATGGAATGTAATGTTCAATTTCATCTCCCCCATTTCGTCTCGTATTTCAGATTCTTTAGAAAATTCGTCTAGATTGTTGCAAGACCATTCTTATAGCTCCGGCATGGCCGAGACAGTCTTGGTTTCCAGAACTTCTCCTTCTGTCGTGTGCTAATCCTCTGTCTTCCTCTGAGAAGAGAGTTTCTGGCTCAATTCAAAGGAAGAAAAGTGCATCAAGGAAAAGAGAAACCCCATCTGCACGCATGTCTGCTATCAGGAGATGCATTAGTAAGAAATAAAGGGATTTTCTGAACAAGCAACCACTTGCATTACTAAATCAGTCAGACAATCTACAGGACTTGTCTATGACTCCAAGTGGTAAATCTTCTTTTCTTGGTGTGTGTCAGAACAGATTGATCCACTCCAAGTTTGTGCACAACAATTATCTAATTTCTTTGTTTTACTCTTAATTGAGAAAGGATAATCTCCCTCCACCATCAGGAATTATAGTTCAGCTATAGCTCGCACTATACAGCTTTCAGTAGGGTCAGATTAAGGTCAAGATAGGCCTTTCTCTACTTCTTAGGAATTTCTCTATTGAACGTAGAAGAAGTGAGCTTCATGCTCTTTTTTTCAGACGCTTGTCTTTGATTTTCAGCAGATAGATCCTCTGTAACTCTTTAAAATTATCCTGCTTTTGTTGTTTTTGATTTTCAGCAGATTGATGCTCTGTAACTCTTTAAAATTATCCTGCTTTTGTTGTCTTTGATTTTCAGCAGATAGATCTTCTGTAACTCTTTAAAATTATCCTGCTTTTCTAGCTAAGAACCAGCTTTGTGATAAAGGCTCTTGTCTTATAGTTGTTTAAGCTCTCCCAAATCATTTTTTTTCACAGTTCTATCCTGTCCGTATTTTGGAGGCCTATTTAAGGAGGACGTGCCACATAAGGGCACAAGGTTTTTTCTAGCTTATTTGTTCCAATAAAGATGGACAAGAAGGACATTTCTGCTAAATCCATTTCTTATTGGATTTGTAACACTGTTGCACAAGCCTATAAATCAGTTGGGGCTATTTTATCCAAATATTCTGTTAAGGCTCATGAAGTAAGGGCTATTGCCTCTTCCTTTATTATTTCAAGTCTGTCTCACTCTCAGAGAATCTGTCAGCAGGTAAATGCTTTCATTTATCATAATGTTCGTTCCACGATACATCATTCTGATAACCGCTATGCCTTTGGACCCCTAGTTTCTGCTCAAAAGACTATAGGAGGATTCGGCGATTTGTTGCATTCTGTTATCTAAACTTGTGATGGTAAGGTACATGTATTTATTACTATAAAAATATAAATTTTAGCATTAAATTTAAGTTTTCTTATATAAATACTTAGCATCACAAATCTGAGGTCCCCCCTTCCCCTTCATCCCCATTTTAGTCCAGTCTGTGCTGGATTGGAAAAAGATGAAGTTGAGAGGTCAGTGTCGGGTAAATCCCGGTCAGCTAAAGGTCATCAGTTTTCTTTGTCTCGGTTCCGGTTCAATGAAGCTGCTAGTACCTGTGATCTAAATTTGTGATGGTAAGTATACTATTTATATAACAAAACTTAAATACCAAATTTTTAATTTACTGAAAGTTAGCTCTTTGGAGGACCACGCATGCATTCAATTGGTAAATAACAGGTGGACAGATTTACCTGTCGGTGCATAGCTTTTGTTCTATAAAATATTTCATTTGAGCCGCAAACTATACATTTTGTACTGTATTTGCGCCTTTTCATAAATGTTTCATCTGTGCCAAAAATGCAGATAAATACTTAAATACTTAAATATTATAAAAAAAATATGGTGTTTTTTAAAGGCAATTTCATACTACATTTGTATAACACACAATATTTGCATTAAAACAAATATCAAATAGACTGAAAGCACTATCCTAACATTATCTCAGTAGGACTTTACATATCTACTCTCGCACTGAACTTGTAAGAAACTGTTCCAACGTATTCATTCCTTGTAGGAAAGTCCAACTTTTTTCTGATATCGTCTTGCTACTGCCGGGGTACCTAGTGATCTCATTTTTATGTAAGTTGAAGTCTGACTTTTCTGTATCACGTCTACAAACATGAATATATTTGGGTGGTTCGATTTTAACTGGTCATTATAATGTGAATTCAATGATTCTGGTCCATTAATTGAAATCAGCTGACCTTAAACTCTAAATCAAAATCTGAATACCCGTTACCTTAGCTATAGAAAAGCGCAAATTAATGCAACCTTGTGGCGCAAATGAAATTTTGCATATCATAATCAAAGTACTGTTGGTACCGTGTACTTGGAAGTCATTTTTGAACGAAGGCGAGCGATTAGTGCTGTGGAAGAAAGCAACTCATGAATTTAAGTAGATCTTTATTTATGTATGAACCACGCTATCTTACAACGATATGAAATCTATATTCCGGTAAATTTTATATTAAGCATTAATGGTTTTAAATTCTATACTAGTAATTTGTATATACCCGCTAAAATATATTTCTTCATCGCACAGGTGACTAAAGTCACGTGATACACAAAATGTACTTTAAAAAAGGTAATGAAAAATATAGAAAATACTATATCATCATTTGAAATATTGAAAGCACATAAAATTAGATGCTATACGTCTCGGGATGCGGAGGAAATTTCGACATATTACTATACTTGGAAGTCACGTGACTTCCAAGTATAGTAATATGTCGAAATTTCCACAGGGTCATGTTGCTCCACGGTTGCTGTCTTCACTCAAGAAATTTAACGAGAGACATCATGCACTTATAGACAAATATGGGATTTAGATCTCTCAGATGAGTGCAGATGTTTGTTTGTCATAGGATTCTGTTTTGTCTTCCTTTACCAATTTTCAGATTTGACACACTGAATTGACTGTTGGCAACGCGACGGGTGTGATATAGCAAGCAGGAACTGTTTACTCTTCTGGAGCACCTGAGTTCACTCTCGACTGGAGTTCGCGTTGTTGACTGGAGTTCGCGTTGTTGATTGATATTCAGTTATTTTTGTGTTTCCAAGTTTTACATGTTGTCTGTTTTTTTCCCGTTCTTGTTGGTGTTTACTGGTTTGGTATCTGCCTTTCGGACTTTTGACATTCGGATACCCCATTGGTTCCTCTGATTCTTTCACCTAGAATAATAGAATGTCCCAGTTGTTTCTGATACATGTAGTATTAAATAAATCTAAATGATCAGTTTCTTTTTAATATTTTTTTTTTTACAAATTTGATTTGGGATACATGTGTTTCTTCACAAAAGTTGCTCCAAATGTTGATTTCACCTTATTTTGATTGGAATGTATGTGCTTTTCTCACTTCTCAGTTTTATCAATTTAATATACAATACCAAAACGGATATAAAAGGTTTGCTGTATATCGATATTTTAGGGAGTTACCTGTCATCAACAGCATTTGAAACAAAACATTGGAAGTCGAAAACCAAAAGTATTGAATGAAAAGTACTCAAAGCCAAGCAGTCCGAACAGGGAAGCCAAATCCAGCACCTAGGATATCGACCATGTGCAGTACAAGGAACCTGGTGTTTTAAATAATTTTAAATTTAACAATAGAAAATTTTAATAACAAAAAATATTAGAAATCTAATGCTTAATTCAATATTAGGATGTGCATTTTTTTACAATTTGATTGGGATATATGTGTACCTCACATTTTGTTGGGATATACAACTTCACTTTCATTTTGGATGTACGTGTATTTCAGATTTTGTTTGGGATATAAGTGTACATCACATTTGGCCAAGATATAATTGTCCTCCACATTTTAATTTGTTTGGGATATAAGTGTACTTCACATGTTGTTGGGAATGATGTTTTCTTCACACGATGTTTTAGATTTGTATTATGCTTCAGTTTTGAAGTATCAAAATACAATATTATGCATTAAAACTCTAAATTGTCATTTTGAATAAATTTGTTCTCGTGTCTGGTTTCAAAAATAAAAGATCATTTGAAATGTATTTACACTTTAACACTAAAATAAATGAAAATTAATTGTCCTTATTATTTTTGTTGATATATTGCATATTTCTACATTCAACTTGTATTGACAGAAAATGTTTTTTATGTTTAAAATAAAGGAAATAACATAACAAGCATTCTGAGAGTATCGCAAAACAATACATAGTCCCCTACCGGCCTCATATTTCAGTCGCCAGTAACAATTTGTTTAACAAATGAATACCTAAACTTGATCATTTTATTATCCACAAGGAACAATAAAAAAGTGTAGAAAATAAAATTGCAATGGATTTTCAAACTTCAAAAGGCCATAACTCCCACAAAAATTTGTGAACCGGCAGAAAACTCATACTTGATCTGTAACTCATTAAGGTTAACTCACAGACAAAAAATCAGTTCATTTTCTATAAGCATTTACATGTAGATAAAAAGTGCGGAAAACTGAAATTTTAGTGAATTTTCAAAGTTCAAAGGGCCATAACTCCCATAAAAATTTGTGGACCGGCACAAAACTCTAACTTGATCTGTAACTCATCAAGGTTAACTCACATACCAAAAATCAGTTCATTATCTATAAGTGTTTAGAATAAAAACGTGGAAAACTGAGGCTTTCGCCGGTAGGGGACTAATACCCGAACTTGGAGAATCAATCTCAAATTTCCATATACATGTATAAGACGAGACAAAACTAGGAGATCATACCGGAAAAATTGAAAATCGCAATGGTCCTGATTTGGGACAGGCATTTCAAAAGAAATGGTGGGTTAAACCAGGTTTTAAGGCGCGCCAAACCTCACCCTTCCATTGCGATTTTTGGGTCTGGTAGATACATATTAGGGATGCTAAGGTGATCATCTCAGTACATCAACCAGTTAAACACTAATCAAAGCAAGCACTAACCATTTCGTCTACCAGTGGCTGATAACGGAGAAAGAATTTTTTTAGAGATCGTATGAGACGTATTTTTTTATAACCTTGGTCTAATAGTCGGTTACGGAGGATATTCTTTCCAAAAGAAATTGCAAAGAAATATACATACAAAAAATATATAGCGTTTTGTGTGAATTGGGTAGTAACAAAATTACAAAGAAGGAAAATCAATTATGTTTCACCATGGAAAAAAACTCCAAAGTTCTGCAATGGTTAGCTACATAATCAAAGTTACAAATTATATAAAATATTAAAAAGGATCTTTATATCTAGTCTGAAGTAACTTTTCAAGTAAAAGTACAATGTATTTAAACATAAAATAGATCTGGCTACCTGTGATTTACCTGGGCTGGCCAGGTGTCAAATCTGAATGCATGAGTGGTCCTCTATAGAGCTTCCTCTTTGTGAAGCAATCGTTCAATTTAGATGGACCTATTGAATTACCTTTAAGACAATTTAAATATAAAATACAAATTTTAATATGGTACGGTGTTTGACAACTTAATGTAAAATATGATTCTTTATTGCTATTATGAAGTCCTGCGTGAACCACTAGTTAACAATATTTCAAACGAATCGTAAGTAAATAATATATTAAACTTATGATAACAGTTTAATATTCATTTAATGGTTCGATCATTCATGAAAGTGGATTTTCGGAGACCACAGGAACATGAAAAATTCACATGCAATTTGGCTGGAGTTGTATCAATTTAAGAAGCCATATATTAAGTTATTATACCACTTTTAATATGAGAAAGGCATTGCCTTAAAAGCTCGCGTATATACAAAAATATAATCTATTCCATTGATAATTTCGAATAATGCCTGGGACGAGATAATTTGGGACGAAGTATTACTATTTCCCGCAATTTTTCAGCACGCGCAGACATTTTCGAAAACTTCCGAAAATCGAATGTTTCCGGTGACAGAATTTATTTTCAACCATCGTATTTTGAGTCTCGTGCAATTTGGCAGACTCTCTACAATAGTGAGCTCGCTACGCTCGCATAATAGCAGTCGACACATCTAGATTCTCATAATATTTCCGCAAAGTCTTTTATGCTTTTTTCAAAAGAATGTCGTGTTGATAAATTGTGCTTCGTTAATTTCAACCTTGCATTGCTGGGAGCTATTAGGAAGTCCTGAATTGAAAGACCCTGCTATATTTATGGTATCAAAATATGATAGACGATAAATCAAGTGGTCGTAATGATGAATATTTCCATGTTGACCGAGCTATTTGTCCTTAGTCTCATTCATTTGATAGATAACAAACTAAGATCTAAGTAAATAACACAATATTATGCTGGAATGACTACGCCAAATTACATTTTCTAGTAAATCAACCAAAACGACCAAACACAAGAAGCGGGATGTAATTGAAAATTGGCTTATATTTGATGAATGCAACACGGAATTGTATTGATTCCAGAGTCTATGTATTTGAACTTTTTCTTTTTCTATGGATGTATCTGTATTACGTCAGAGAGGCATATAACAATTGATGAATCACTCTGATATTCACAGAGAGAACATCAGAATAAATCGTAATCGTGAGCTTCGTCTTTTTAGGAATTATGCAATCGATGAAACAAACAATCCTTCGTGGCAGTGGATGGTAGTCATAAATTTATGGTAAAGAGACTTAGGGTAACCAAGATTATGGATTTCGTGCTAATGCACAAGAGTGTCAACTACGACAAAGTACTTAAAGAACATTTCGTAATAAACGTTAACATTCGCTCAATGTTCTACAAGAGATCTAGAGCTATTCAGTTACTTGTATTTGAACTTTCAACGATTAAATTGTTGTTTCAATTTGTTCTTATCCTGATAATGACTAAATAATGTCGATCAGAGTGCTCGAATGAGTTTTTTTAAAGACTGGTTTTATATATATCACTGCTTTGGGCCATTGGTATTTTTTGATATACGGGGTTAATTTGGTCTTTATTTGAGTATTGACAATGAAATAAGATTTACAGGAACCTAAGTGAGTGAGGTTTTTTTTTGTATTTAACGCCCTTGCAATGCTATATAGGTAATATAAAGTCGATGAACATGAAAACGGTGATAAACGAAATTTTGGGATGGGGTGGGAAACAAAGCAGTTAATTTTGAAGACCACATGGAAAAGGGAGAGGTGGGTAGGGGCTGAAAATTTTGCTTATGCGGTGCACTACAGTGGTCCACAAAGGGGTCTTGTACGTGCATGAAGCCTGGCCTTCTCCACACACGTTAGCCCAATATGGTTTGCGGTCAGGTTTTCCGCATTATAGCCTGACGACCCCTCCATACATTATGACATGGCTGCCCCATTCAACCACATGGGGCACACATGCACACATCCCAGTCGCTTTATAGGCTAAGCGGCCTTACCTGATGTCAAGTTTCTGAGGGCTCTTTAGTGGACTTTACCGCCGCTGCGGGCCTATTCGGCCTCCCGGTCCCCGCATGGGATACAGGCACCTAAGGAGTCGCCTGCTATTTTATGAAATTAATAAGAGTTGATAGTATTATTAAGTCTTAATAGGGATAAGATTGCCAAATATTTGCAGAATTATAGATGCGAAAGTTTATTTTTTTTGTCTTAGGGTATCGCAAAAAGACATTCCTAACTAATTTTGACAGAAACAAGTGCTGGGCCTCTAATACTTCGTAATACTTCGAGGTACATGTAAATATCAAAAGTTTTAATCACAATCTCAAATTTAGTTGCTCGAGTGTGAAAGTTGGCGTGACATTATACTCCAAAATATGACGCAGATTTTGAAAGTTGCAAAGACATGGAGAACTGACGAGAGTTAGTGATAGTCCAACTAGAATATTGGCAGGTTTTGCATGCATGAGATCTAATTTGAGTTGTTTGGTCTTTTAGGTTTCTCAGGATATCTTTGTATTCTAAAATCATAATTATACATGCACGCGGAAATCGAAAACGGACAAGTAGCTTAGTTGCATTGAGTGTTTCCAGATCGCCCGTCCCATACCTGAACACTCTATCTCGCCGTAAAGCGCACCTATTGTGGAAAATCAAAAAAGAACGCAGCTGTTTTCTCACACTAGTTAGTTATGGCTATACTCCCAATCTGCGCGATTTCGGCTATATCCTGAACTAAAAGGGGTGAGGCAATGAACATGAAAATATGATGATGTGAAAAAGGCGACAAAAGGCAAATCAGGGAGTTTAGTTTTGACTGCCATTGGAAAATAGAGTGAATGCTATAGGGACGGTCAATTTAGTCTTCTGCATGGAGATTCTACAGGTCCTTTAGATTTGGTCAAGCCTCCAGATTTTGAAGATTATTGTAAATCTAAAATAATTGTATGCAAAGCACATCAGATGTCCATTGAAAGAGAAAAACCGAACTTCCGATCGAAATAACGTATTAGAAAAATAGCGTTCTAAATCTAAAGTGGATAGTCAGTGGGGAGTTTGAAACTTTTTGGCGCAAATTTGAAATCGTTTCCTCTGATTCATTGTTTCAACTTGTGGGTCTTTTTCAAAATAACCCATATGCTTTATTTACAGCTGCCTCGGTGTAAACTTAAAATAAAAGTTTCGAAATATGCGAATCAAGGTAGTAAGTTGAAAAACCAAAAGTTTAATGTTTTCGCTACTGAAACAAATTTTCGTTAATTTCTTCACTGATATGAACACTTTTCCTCTTAATTGTCTGCTTGGTATTAGTAAGATAGAGTGTTATCCTAACCAAGAGGATCCGAGGAGCATGAATCGCTCACCTGTCTTAAAATGTAACCGTGGATGTGACTATTCTCTATTTGAGCACATCCTGAAAAAATATTTTAAAGGGCAATAACTCGTTTAGGGCGTTTATTATCCGACATCTTCAACTGTAGTGCCAAATGTGCTTTAAACTACTCAAATATAAAACATTGTTTCAGAATGTTAAGCACAAGTTAAAAAAAAACCAGTAATAATGTTGTATGTGATATCTGATCTTTGTCAAAATTTAAAGAGGTACTGTTCTCTTTCACCTTTTGTCAGACTTTTGGTACTAGTTTCTGTAATATTATTTGCAAAAACTGCTGTTTGCCATCAAATCATTTTAGATAAATCAAAGTACTAAATCAGACCAGTATTTCCAAATTCACCAATCTTTGTATTCAGAGAGGATTAAAACGAAATCATGGCAATTCTAGTCGATGGATAATTTAACTAAATTGCAAAATGTCAAAACAGAAAAAGGACCATGACAAATGTGATTAAAACTGCAAAGTGTGTGAAAAGCTTATGAAACGGGATGTTGTTGTAGTTCAATTCCACAACTCAAATGACGATTGACGCAGCTAATTTAACGCATTATTTAAAAAAAATGGAAAACAGGAAAATATATCTAGTAGTCGATTATACAAGATTTATCTTGTAATCAATGAGTCTAAGAAAAAAAACCCACCTTGTATTGAGGACCAAATAATCGGCATGCTCAACTTTCATATTTGTTCAGTATGGTGTACGTGGTTTTCAGGAATCAATTACGATTTAAATGAGCATGTTTTATGTACCTTTTCTTGCTGATTTGATTCGTCATTAATATAAAGCAGACTTCTTACAATCACTTCTATATAACAAGAGGCTCCCAGGAGCCTGAATCGCTCACCTGACATTTGTGCCTGAAGTAAAGGTTATTAGGCAAAATCTATTTGACGTTGAAAGGGTCATAAGATTAATAAGGGGGTCATCTGACAATATGGTGGATTTTAAGGTGCTGATCACTTTTATTCTCAATCAAAATAAAACAAGAGGCTCCCAAGAGCCTGAATCGCTCACCTGAACTACACAGATACATATATTTGTAGATATTATTGTGTTTAACCATATGCGATTTAATTTTATGAAATATCTTGGTTAGTTTTCAAGACATTGGGCTTAATAAGTGCAAATTTGGCAAAAATTAGGAAAAAGAACAATAACTCCCACATCAGCAGTCAGATCTTTTCCGAAATTTCAGGACAGGTAGATCTTATTATGCTGATCACTTTTGATTCTTGCACAATTTTGATATCTGAAACCAGTTTTGAGTTATTAGCAAAAAAATGAAATTTGCCCCTATGTTCTATTTTTATCCATGGTGGCCATGTTTTTTTACGAATCAAAAATCTGAACGATAAAGTTGTAGCATATAAGCTATCAAACAGTGTGCCATGTTAAGATGCAGTTGGTCTTACTGTTTCAGACAAGTCGGGGGGGGGGGAGGGGGGAAAGTAATGAACAACGGTAAATATTGACGCTCTAAGGGCCATAACTCCTAAAAGAAATGGTTCTACAGCTTTGACCTAATTACATGAATTGTAGATCTTGATGTGCTTAATCATATGCAATTTGAATTTTTGAAATATCTTGTATAGTTTTCAAGATATAGGGCTAAACAAGTGCAAAATTTTGAAAAAATCCAGAAAAAGGGCAATAACTCCTATGTCCTTTTATGGATCTTCCTGAAAATTTCAGAGCAGGTAGATCTTGAGATGCTAATCACTTTTGTCTCCAATCAGAATTTTGATATGTTACCGTTTTTGAGTTATTTGCAAAAAACTGTAATTTGCCCCCTATGTTCTATTTTAAGCCATGGAGGCCATATTTTTTGAGGAATCAAAAATCCAAACAATAGAATTGTAGCATTAATGCTATTAAACAACTGTGCCAAGTTTGGTTGAAGTTGGATGTATGGTGTCAGACAAGTTAATCTTTGAAATTCTTGGTAAAAGTAATGAAAAATGGTAAATTTTGACGCTTTAAGGGCCATAACACCTAAAAGAAATGGTTCTACAGCTTTGACCTAATTACATGAAATGTAGATCTTGATGTGCTTAATCATATGCAATTTGAATTTTTAAAATATCTTGTATAGTTTTCAAGATATAGGGCTAAATAAGTGCAAAATTTTGAAAAAATCCAGAAAAAGGGCAATAACTCCTATGTCCTTTGTTGGATCTTCCTGAAAATTTCAGAGCAGGTAGATCTTGAGATGCTAATCACTTTTGTCTCCAATCAGAATTTTGATATGTTACCGTTTTTGAGTTATTTGCAAAAAAACTGTAATTTGCCCCCTATGTTCTATTTTAAGCCATGGAGGCCATATTTTTTGAGGAATCATAAATCCAAACAATAGAATTGTAGCATTAATGCTATTAAACAACTGTGCCAAGTTTGGTTGAAGTTGGATGTATGGTGTCAGACAAGTTAATCTTTGAAATTCTTGGTAAAAGTAATGAAAAATGGTAAATTTTGACGCTTTAAGGGCCATAACTCCTAAAAGAAATGGTTCTACAGCTTTGACCTAATTACATGAAATGTAGATCTTGATGTGCTTAATCATATGCAATTTGAATTTTTAAAATATCTTGTATAGTTTTCAAGATATAGGGCTAAATAAGTGCAAAATTTTGAAAAAATCCAGAAAAAGGGAAATAACTCCTACATCGGTTGTTGGATCTTCTTGAAAATTTCTGGGCAGGTAGATCTTGAGGTGCTGATCACTTTTACCTATGCCAGAATTTTGATATCTGTTACCGTTTTTGAGTTATTTGCAAAAAACTGCAATTTACCCCTATGTTCTATTTTTAGCCATGGCGGCCATGTTTTTCAACGAATCAAAAATCCCCACGCTAGTTTTATACTACCTATGCTAATTAACAACTGTGCCAAATTTAAAAGCCATTGGACTTATGGTGTTAGAGGAGTTAACGTTTGAAAAATGTTAACGACGACGGACGACGACGGACGCCAAGTGATGGCAATAGCTCACATGGACCTTCGGTCCAGGTGAGCTAAAAATCTGTTACCCTTTTTGACTTAGTAGAAAAAAAAATGCAGTTAAACCTAATGTTCTATTTTTAGCCACAGCAGCCATGTTTTACGACCAATCAAAAATTCCCACATCAGTTCTATACACCTAATGCTAATAAACAACAATACCAAGTTTGGTTTCAATTGGACTTAAAGCGTCATAGGAGTTAACATTTTCAATGTAATGAGAAAATGCTTTTTAAATGCTTGATTTGGACGTTCTAAGGGCAATAACTCCACAAAGGAAAGGTCCTACAACGTTGACCCTATACCATATTTTGAAGATCTTGATGTGCTTAACAATATGCAATTTGCAAAAAACTGCCATTTACCCCTATGTTCTATTTTTAGCCACAGCGGCCTGGTTTTCCGACCAATCAAAAATCCCCACATCATTTCTTTACACCTGATGCTAATAAACAACTTTATTAAGTTTGGTTTCAATTGGACTTAAAATGTCAGAGGAGTTAACGTTTTTAATGTAATGAGGAAATGCTGTTAAAATGCTCAATTTTGACGTTTTAAGGGCAATAACTCCTAAAAGGAAAGGTCCTACAACGTTGACCCTATTACATATTTTGTAGATCTTGATGTGCTTAGCAATATGCAATTTATATTTCTCAAATATCTTGTATAGTTGTCAAGATATTGAGCTAAACAGGTGCAAAAATTACAAAAAATCAACAAAAAGGGCAATAACTCCTACATGGGTTGTTGGATTTTCTTCAAAATTTTATGGTAGGTAGAACTTGAGCATCCTCGGAAACCCAGGGGTACTTCTCTCGCTTCCTCATTCATGAAAAAGTAGGCGAGAGAAAAACCCCTGGGTATCCGAGGATGGATCTTGAGGTGCTGATCACTTTTATCCATACCAGAATTTTGATATCTGTAGCCGTTTTTGAGTTATTTGTCAAAAAATACATTTTACCCCTATGTTCTTTTTTTTAGCCACGGCGGCCATGTTTTACGACGAATCAATAATCCCCATATCAGTTCTAAGCACCAAATGCTAATGAACAACCATACCAAGTTTGGGTTGCAATTGGACTTATGGTGTCAGAGGAGTTAACGTTTTAAAAAGTTTACGGACGCCGGACGCCAAGTGATGACAATAGCTCGCATGACCCCTTGGGTCAGGTGAGCTAATAAGGGGTTCTGACAACTTCCACCCTATGAAAACTTTTGTAGAGCTAAATGAGCTGAATGTTTAAGCAAGCAACAGCTTTTCTCTATCTGCCATAGTTTTCATCCTATAAGCAAAAAACACTATTTTCACCTATAAGGGGTCATCTGACAACTTCACTTTTGAAGAGCTAAATGAACTGAACATTTATGCCAGCAACAGCTTTTCTTTATCTGCTACAGTTTCATTCTGTAGGCCCAAAACATGAAAAAACGTTATTTTAGGGGCCGTAACCCCTATAAGGGGACATCTGACAACTTCGACCCTAAAGAGACTTTTGTAGAGGTAAATAAGCTGAACATTTTAGCAAGCAACAGCTTCTCTCTATCTGCTATAGTTTTCATTTTATAGGCCAAAAACATTATTTTAGGGGCCGTAACCCTTATAAGGGGTATCTGACAAATTTGATCCTATGGAGACTTTTGTAGACTTTTGTAGAGCTAAGAGAACTGGACATTTAAGCAAGCAACACCTTCTATCTATCTGCTATAGTTGTCATTTTACAGGGCAAAAACATTAAAAAACGTTATTTTAAGGGCTGTAACCCTATAAGGGGTAATCTGACGACTTTGAGTGAGTGTGAGTGAGTTGGTGTTTTACGCCCGTGCAACGCTATATAGGTTATTTACAGGCGATGAACATGAAAAGGGTGATAAAATGAACATGAAACGATGATGATAAATGAAATATGGGGGTGGGATTGGAAACAAAGGACCGGTAAAATTTGAAGAACCACAGGAAAAGGGGAGAAGTGGGTAGGGGCGGAAAATTTAGCCTATGTGGTGCACTACTGGGCGGTCCACAAAGGGGTCTTTTACGTGCATGAAGCGTGGCACTCTCCACACACGTTGGCCCACTATGGTCGGCGGTCAGGGTTTCCGTATTATAGACCTGACAACCCCCGCGGACGAGGGCCACCCTATTCAGCCACCTAGGGTACACACTTGGTCGCTCTGTGGGCTGAGCACTGACCCGACGTCAGAATCCCAAGACCCTTAGTCGCCTCTTACGACAAGCTAGGCTCTGCTGCGGGCCTATTCGCCACCCGGGCCCCGCACGGGACTCTGACGACTTTGACCATATGGACACTTTTGTAGAGCTAAATAAGCAGAACATTTAAGCAAGCAACAGCTTTTCTCTATCTGCAATAGTTCTCATACTATAGGGCAAAAACATGAAAAACTCTATTTTCACCCTTAAGGGGCTGTAACCCCTATAAAGGGTCATCTGACAACTTCGTTCCTGAATTGACCACTAGCAACAGTTAGTTAGTTATTGCTTTACTCCCAAGCAGCACGATTTCGGCTATATCCGGGAGATGAACATGAAAGTGGTGATACAATGAACATGAAATAATGATGAAGTGGAGGAAATGGGGCCACAAGGCCAATCGGGTAGGAGAGTTTTGACTGCCACTGGAAAAAGGAGTGATGGGTAAGGACGGGAAATTTCGCCTCCTGCTGCTGCATGGGGATCCTACGGGTCCTACTCTTACCGAGACCTGCAGCAGGGTTCTTTAACGTGCGAGGAACGTGACATTTTTCCCAACACGGTGCACCACTATGGTTTGCGGTCAGGTTTTCCGCATTATCGCCTGACGACCCCGCATCTCTCGATGTCAGGGCTGCCCCATTCAACCACCTGGGGCACACATCCCAGTCGCTTTGTGGGCAAAGCGGCCTGACCCGATGTCAGGTTTCTGGGCGCTCTTTAGTGGACTTTAACCGACAAGCTTAGCGCTGCTGCGGGCCTATTTGCCACCCGGAACCCGCACGGGTTACCATTAGCAACACGACGGTTTTATTATAGGAAACAAGAGAACTGCTTACTTTCCCGGAGCTCCGGGTTAACAAAAAATAAGACAACATGTAATACACGGAAACACAAAAACTACTGAATATCAATCAACAACGCAAACTCTAGTCTTTACGAGTGAACTCATGTGAAGAGAAAGCAATCCCCGCATGCTATAGCACACCCGTCGCGTTGTCAACAATCAATTTAGTGTGTCATATCCGGTAAAGGAATAATTGAATTCTCGCGTTTTATTGCTATTCAGTTGTGTTTGCGTTGTCTGTTTCTTCGTGCTGTTTTTGTTCGTGTTAACGGGTTTTGTCTTTGTCCTTTCGTATTTTGGAATGCCCCTTTGCTACCTCTTTGCTTCAAGTGGTTTGGTATGATTTGCTTGACCAAACTAAATAGCAATCAATAGTTAGCAAATGCAATCGAAAACCGTGATTAACGTTTTCTGATTTCGTTTTGATGGAAGCAAACTTAAACAAACCAAACCAGACCGTTTGGATTGCTTTCGGTTTAGAGAAAAACCTCTATACCACCCTTTATAAATGAATGTTTATTGAACATTGAAAGTTGGAAATATCAGGTGAGTGAGCTTTTACAAAACCAAACAAACATTATTATGTTAGTTCGCTGAAATTAATCTATCATAATAGGGAAGACTATAGTTAGCTTAAACCAAACCAGACCGACTGAAAGGCAAACTTTATTCAAAGTTTAGGTTTACTCTCTGTTTGATTTCTTCAAATTCGGTTTTGGATCCATCTTGAAATGAACTCCATACAGAAACACCAAACAAGAGACAAAATATAAGGCAATCCTAGAGATATTGTGAAATGAGTATCACCCGTGCGAGTTCCGGGTGGCGAATAGGCCCGCAGCAGCGCTAAGCTTGTCGGTAAAAGTCCACTAAAGAGCGCTCAGAAACCTGACATCGGGTCAGGCCGCTTTACCCACAAAGCGACTGGGATGTGTGCCCCAGGTGGTTGAATGGGGCAGCCCTGACATCGAGAGATGCGGGGTCGTTAGGCGATAATGCGGAAAACCTGACCGTAAACCATAGTGGTGCACCGTGTTGGGAAGGGTGTCACGTTCCTTTCACGTGAAAGAACCCTGCTGCAGGTCTCGGTAAGAGTAGGACCCGTAGGATCCCCATGCAGGAGGCTAAATTTCCCATCCCTACCCATCACTCCTTTTTCCAGTGGCAGTCAAAACTCTCCTACCCGATTGGCCTTGTGTCCCCATTTCCTCCACTTCATCATCGTTTCATGTTCATTGTATCACCACTTTCATGTTCATCTCCCGGATATAGCCGAAATCGTGCTGCTTGGGAGTAAAACAATAACTAACTAACTAACTAATGAAATGAGTATCAGCAAACATTTTTGGTGCAATATTGGACGTCAAATTTGGCATATTGTCGCCGACGTCGTCGTTTACTAACATTAATATTTTGATGGAGATGATTGATATAATGGCTATTGAGCTATTATAAATAAAGTAACTAAACTATTTAGTTTGACATATTTATTAATAAATAATGCATATGAAGTATGTTATTTGCCAAAAAATACCAATCTACAAGTTAAGAAAAAATGTTGCAATCTAGTAATAATGAGTGAAGGAAGCAGAGGTACCAATGGGGTATCTGTTTGAGCTGTTGCAAAAATTATTCATATTGTCCATTCTCACTTTAAAGAGATAGCTGTTAAAAGAGGGATAACTCAAATCTA
Organism: Arcuatula senhousia; assembly: GCA_963971305.1. Lineage (NCBI taxonomy): Eukaryota > Metazoa > Mollusca > Bivalvia > Mytilida > Mytilidae > Arcuatula > Arcuatula senhousia. The sequence continues at coordinate 43,902,745 of OZ020305.1, read as the reverse complement.
AAATGTAGAGTTTATTTCTTTGAGTTTTTACTTTCCTTAGCAGATTAAGTTGTTATGTTGTATACTGACACACAACGCACAATAAAAAAAATGTTCATGATTGGGACAAGAAAATGAAAAATTCCAGAAAATGAACGCAAATTATTCAGAAATCGAGCAAAAGCCTTTGTTGATCTGAAAAAAAAAATTTACAGTAAAGTTTTGCTAGGAGGATAAAACAAGAACTCACTCTATCCAAATTTAACTTTTCCAGCTCCTAACCTAATGTGCCGTTTTTTGCCCAGCTGGGAATAGGTCTGTAGTTTGAAAGCCAGAGCGCTGACCATATTGCGCCACCCTTTCGGCGAATAGGCTTTAGGTAGCGCCAATTAACTTTGTCATTAAACGTCCACTAAATACGCTAATAGACCCAACATCGGGTAATTTAGTTGATTATTGCTTTTCTCCCATGCAGCACTATTTCGGCTAAATCAAAAAGGTTAACATGAAAGGGATGATAAAATGAAATTGAAATGATAATGATAAGTTAACAACAAATTTACCGAACAAGGACGACCAATCTCATACATCCATAAACAAATAACAAAACAAGGATGATAAAATGAACATGAATTTAAAGTTTGTTTATGCCTACAAAAACGATGAGAGATTTGGTGTTTTACGCCCTTGCAATGCTATATAGGTTATTTAATTTAAAGGCGATGAACATGAAAAGGATGATAAATAAAGGAAATAAAAAACTACCAAACTTGAATGATCAATCTCATATTCCAGAGAAAATGACAAAAACGAATCAGTCATACCGGAGAATTGGTGGATCGCAATGGTCCTGACTTGGTACAGCATTTCAAACGAAATTGTGGGTTAAACCAGGTTTTATGGCGCCAAACCTCCCTCTTCATGAACATGAAATGATGATGATGATAAATGAAATATTTGGGTGGGGTTGGTAGCAAAGAACAGTAACTTTTGAAGAACCACGGGAAAAGGAGACAGGTGGGTAGGACCGGAAAATATAGCCTATGTGGTGCACTACTTGCGGTCCACAAAGGGGTCTTTAACGTGCATGAGGCTTGGCACTCTCCACAAACGTTTGTCCACTATAGTCAGCGGTAAGGATTTCCGTATTACAAGACCTGACAACCCCCGCGACGAAGGCCACCCTATTCAGCCACCTAGGGCACACTTGGTCGTTCTGTGGGCTGAGCACTGATCCGACATCAGAATCCCAAGACCCTTAGTCGCCTCTTGCGATAAGCTAGGCTCTGCTGCGGGCCTATTCGCCACCGGGCCCCGCACGGAACTAAAAAACGATGTCTCCCCGTTTCCCAAAAAAGTTCCAAGTTCCAAGGGCCATAACTTCCACAAAAGGAGTGTTTAAGGAAGGGCTGAAATCGACCCCATATTTGCACAATTTGTCAACTTTGTACTATCTCAATGAATTTGATGTAATTCAGTCATTAGATAACCAAACTTTACATATTAAATCGATTTCACATGCTGATATTATGAGCTCATAACATGCGGAAAACCTCGAAAATATCAATATTCGCTTCATTGTTGAAGGTTAACAAGAGGTTTTTCTTGAAGTTAATATACAGCGCATTTGTTGACAACCTTTATTCTTTGTCTATCTATTTGTCTTGCCCGTGCAACGCTATATATGTTATTTACAGGCGATGAACATGAAACGATGATGATAAATGAAATATGGGGGTGGGTGGGACACAAAGGACCGGCAAATTTTGAAGAACCACAGAAAAAGGGGAGAGATGGTCGCTCTGTGGGCTGAGCACTGACCCGACGTCAGAATCCCAAAACCATTAGTCGCCTCTTACGACAAGCTAGGCTCTGCTGCGGGCCTATTCGCCAACCGGGCCCCACATGGGACTCACAAATAACAAAAAATCTCAATAAATATCATCAAATCATATGATTTTTTGGCAAGTTTTCTCCAAACTGTTGAATATTTAAAACCAGGTATAGTTATTTCTTATTCCTATATCCCAATTTTCGTTGAATTCCACTCAGTAGTTTCAGAGGAGTTGTGCTTACAAGATGATAAATGAGGATTTTCAGCAAATTTCTTAGTTCATAGGGCCATTACTCCTACAAAAAAATTGAGCATCAAAATTGTCTGGTAATATGAACAATTACATATAGTTTCCTTCCTATATACCCAGTTTCATTGAATTTGGATCTGTTTTTTGTCAGAGGAGTGAAGCTGACAAAATGATACATGGGGATTTTCAGCTGATTTATAAGTTCAAAATCCATAACTCCCACAAAAATTTGAGTAGGTGAGTGAGTGAGTTGGTGTTTTACGCCCATGCAACACTTTATCGGTTATATAAACTAGAAGGCGAGGGAAATGATGATGATAAATGAAATATGGGGAGGGAATGGGTAACAGTAAATTTTGAAGAACCACGGGAAAAGGGGAGAGGTGGGTAGAGACGCAATATTTAGTCTTTATCTATGTGGTGAACTACTTGGCGGTCCACAAAGGGGTCTTTTGCGTGCATGAAGTGTGGCACTCTCCACACACGTTGGCCCACTATCGTCAGCGGTCAGGGTTTCCGTATTATAGACCTGACAACCCCCGCGGACGAGGGCCACCCTATTCAGCCATCTAGGGTACACACTTGGTCGCTCTGTGGGCTGAGCACTGACCCGACTTCAGAATCCCAAGACCCTTAGTCGCCTCTTAAGACAAGCTAAGCATTGCTGCGGGCCTATTCGCCACCCGGGCCACGCACGGGACCACGAGAAATAGAAGTAGAGGGAATTAGAACACAAGGCCATGCAATGTGGATAAGATTTGAATTCCACTGGAAAAGAGCGAAATGGGTAAATTATAGAGCGTACCATTATCAGAATGCAATATAAAAACGGTCAAGTTGGTTATGCTGTTTATCGACATTTCAAGGAGTAACCTCTCATCAGCAGCATTTGAATCAAAACATTGGAAGTTCAAAATCCAAAAGTACTCAAAGCTAAAAAGGTTCGAACTTGGTAACCATATAAAGCACTGAGGATATCGACCCTATGCAGTACAAGGACAGAAACCTGGTGTTTTGAACAACTTAGAATTCAACAATCGGGATAAGTTTATCATTTAATAAACCAAAAATCTCAAAAATGTTCACATTGTTGATTCACCTGACTTTATGTTTATGAGAGCTATTGCCATCACTTAGCGTGCGTCTGACCATGCGTTTAATCCTGTGACAGCATTTTAATTGAAACTTAGCTTGGAAAAATTGGTTAATATCATCGATGGTACAATTCAATTGTTTGAATTTTTTATCCGTAAAAATACATAACCACAATGACTGTAAATTTATAATATATTTTTTGAACATATTTAGGCGTTTATTGTAGGAATTTTTGCAAATAATCCTAAAACGAATAAAAAATGTCAAAATTCGGACAGGATTAAAGAAGTGATTAGCATCTCAAAATTTACATGCCCTGACATTTAGAAGAAGATTCAACAACCAATGTACAAGTATAAAAAATTCTTGATTTTTTTCCACCTTTTAAACTTTTTAAGCCATATATCCTGAAAAAAACATATAGGAAATTTGCAAAATTTATTATTGCTTATTGCTAAGCACATTAAGTTTTACAAAATTTGTAACAGTTCAAAGTTGTCTTTTAGGAGATTTACCACTTAGAACTTGACCGTTTTCACTATCACTCCTCATTATATGAAAACCGTTTACTCCTCAGACACCATAAGTTTAACTGCAATCAAACTTTGTATTGCTGTTTAATAGCAAGCGTGATACAAAACTGTTGATTGGATTTTCGATCTGACGAAAACCATGGCATAAGTTGTAAAAACATACTATGGGGTAATCTGCAGATTTTGCCAAAAAATATCCCAAAATATTCAGATATCAAATTCCTGTTGGGAGGCACAAGTGACCACCAAACCAAGGGGTTCTTCTTTCACTTACTCAGATGAGTAAGCGAGAGAGGAACGCTGGGTTGCTGGGTTTCCGAGGATGCACCCACCCATCTCTGGATTTTTCCCAAATTTTGCACTTATTAAGCATAATATCTTGAAAACTATAAAATATTTACGTGCGTGAGTGAGTTGGTGTTTTACGCCCTTGCAACACTATATAGGTTATTTGAAGGCGATGGATTAAATCAACATGAAATAATGATGATATGACATATGGGGTGGGATGGGAAACAAAGGAAACAGTAAATTTTGAATAGCGAGAAGTGGATAGGGGCGAACAATTGGCGGTCCACAAAGGGATCTTTTACATGCACGAAGCGTGGCCTCCTCCACACACGTTGGTCCAGTATGGTTTACGGTCAGGCTTTCAGCGTTATAACCTGACCACCCCGGTATTCATTAAGACAGGGCTGCCCCATTCAACAACCTGGGCCACTTATCTCGGTCGCTTTAAAGGCTAAGCGGCCTGATCTGATGTCGTGTATCTTAGCACTCTTTAGTGAACTTTTACCGACAAGCTTAGCGCTGCTGTGGGTGTGTTCGCTTCCCTGGCCCCGCACTGGACTAAAATTTGTATATTCCTGAGCACATTAAGATCTACAAAATAAATAACAGAGTGAACGCTGTATGACAATCCGTATAGGGTTTTTTTTTCCACTACAAACGTAAAAAATGCATTTCAAAATTATACTGAAAACTATAAAAAAAAAAAAAAAACTTTTTTACAATATGATCAATATAAGTAGTTTACAATGTAACTATTGGATAAAAGTTTTCAAGTGAGACCTTATTGAAGTTATTGTTTATTAAACGTAAAAATAACTTTTTTTCTTTCAGCTGATAAACTTAAGTAATTAAGAACTTTCGATTGCTTAAATGTCCAGTTAATTAAATTCTACCTATAACGACATTAAATTAATGTTGTCAGATGCCCCCTTAAAAAACTTACGGTCCTTGAAATGTCAAAAAAAAAGTTTTTGGCTTGTAGCCTAAAAGTACAGGCATTTTAGAGCAGATGTCATTCGGACTTCTGGTAGCCGCCTCTAAGCTTGTTTTAATTACGTGGAATAAGAATAAATAAATAAAGAACGAACGTACCTGAACTTTTGTGTCTCTCCATCTTTTTTCAATCAAGGCAGATGGTGTCATTTACATATTCCCCCTGAAAATATACCAGTGATTTTAATTTAGTTTGAATGGAAAAGAATGCGACATTAGTTCTTGGAAAATTGGATTGCTGTTTTACAAAATTAAAATGATGAGTAACTAATGATTTCTGCTAAATAAAGTACAGATCATGTATTTTGTTTCCATGGTTAAGTCACGTGTTCGAATTATTTGCATTTTTGAAAGAAATTACAATCTGATAAATGATGAAAACCTTATATAATTTAATATAGTGAAGCGCGCTAGTGATACGTAAGAGTAAAGGACTAAATCCCAACAAGGAACTACGAAATAATTCTTTTGTCGTCTAGTGTGATGTCACGAATATTTACTCCAAATCATTTTTTTTATTTCACACAAAATAGATTACACACTAAAACATTATGAACTAAGACAGAACCACTGTAACGTCATATCTATTACCAAGTGAGTAATCAAGAGTGATTAAAGTTAAATACTTGATCGTAACAAGTTGATTTCATTTCAGAAACAACAACAGATATGACTTAAAGGTTCAAAATAAGTCAAAGAGCCTCTTACGACAAGCTAGGCTCTGCTGCGGGCCTATTCACCACCCGGGACCCTTCTTTGGATTCTATAAAATTATATATTCTATAAAAACAAAACAAACCCTTGACATGGGGCATGCAATATTTAAAATTTGCAGAAAGAAATACATAAACAATAAAAAAAACTTTGTCCCGTCCTTTTAAACCACCTTGGTGTCGTTGAATAAAAAAACAAACGAGTTGAACCACAGCTAGCAAGAAAACACCCGTGCGGGTTCTGGGTGGCGAATAGGCCCGCAGCAGCGCTAAGCTTGTCGGTAAAAGTCCACTAAAGAGCGCTCAGAAACCTGACATCGGGCCAGGCCGCTTTGCCCACAAAACGACTGTGATGTGTGCCCCATGTGGTTGAATGGGGCAGCCCTGACATCGAGAGATGCGGGGTCGTCAGGCGATAATGCGAAAACCGACCGCAAACCATAGTGGTGCACCGTGTTGGGATAAATGTCACGTTCCTCGCACGTTAAAGAACCCTGCTGCAGGTCTCGGTAACAGAAGGACCAGTAGTATCCCCATGCAGGAGGCTTAATTTCCCGACCCTACCCATCACACCTTTTTCCAGTGGCAGTCAAAACTCTCCTACCTAATCGTCCTTGTGTCCCCATTTCCTCATCATTTCATGTTCATTGTATAACCACTTTCATGTTCATCTCCCGGATATAGCCGAAATCGTGCTGCTTGGGAGTAAAGCAATAACTAACTAACTATCAAGAAAAAAAACAGGTAGGACACACAGTTCTCTGAGCAGGACTTTTGATGCGGAGCTGAAAACGCTAGAAACTTGAGTAAAGGACAGAAAACAGAGCTTTGTTTGTTTGTTGTTTGTTTAATGTCCAGTCAACAATATTTTAGTAATACCCACTTCTCCCCTTTTCCTGTGGTTCTTCAAAATTTACCGTCCCTGTCTTTCCCACCCCATCCCCATATTTCATTTATCATCATCATCATTTCATGTTCATTGTATCATCCTTTTCATGTTCATCGCCTGTAAATAACCTATATAGCGTTGCACGGGCGTTAAACACCAACTCACTCACTCACATTTAGTAATACTCAGGACAATAACTAATTGAAACTAATTGAATTGTGTAGACCCACCCAGGAAACACAACCCATACCAGATTTGACACGCTGAATGGACTATTGGCAACGCGACGGGTGTGCTTTAGCAAGCAGGAACTGCTTACTTTTCCGGAGCACCTGAGTTCACTCTTGTTTCGACTGGAGTTCGCGTTGTTGATTGATATTCAGTTGTTCTGTGTTTCCATGTTTTACATGTTGTCTGTTTTTGTCCTGTTCTTGTTGGTGTTTACTGGTTTTGTCTCTGCCCTTTCGGACTTTTGACATTCGGATACCCCATTGGTACCTCTGCTTCTTCAATAACGCAGACCCATGCATGTTATGCAAAAAAGGGCCAATGTAAGACCACAAACCAGAAGGAAAACGAACCAATTCACAAGACAGGCCAATGTACAAAAAAAGCGACGAAATCTCTCCCAAAAACTTCACACAACCTGGAACCATTACCTTTGGTGACCAACAATGAAGAACACTTACCTGAAATGAGGTCTTACTAGTTGGAACACTAACCTATGTGGGATATAGCCAACCCTTACCCGATTTCACACAATCAACCCTTATCTGTCGAAAATACAATGATGAATCTTGATTGGACCTATACACACTGAAAGAAAAAACATGGGGGTAGTACACTATTTGGCGGTCCACAAAGGGATCTTTTACGTGCATGAAGCGTGGCCCTCTCCACACCCTTTGGCCTACTATGGTTTGCCGTCGGGTTTTCTGCATTATAGCCTGACGACCCCGAAGACAGAGCTTATTCGTTAACCAAAGTTGATACATGTTATGTTGTCTTACAGGCCTAGACAAGTATATGAATGTATGAAGTATACTTAAGGCGGTCTAGTAAGACGTCACTTTCACGCATGAGATGTGTCACTCTCCACAAGTTGGTTTCACTATGGTCAGCATTCAGGCTTTCTGTATATTGACTTGAAAACCCACACACATGAGGTTTATCATATTCAGCAATGCTAGCATATTCTCCAACCGAGCCGCGGGAAAGGGTAATGCAAATGCATAATATAACCAATGTAGACACGTAAATAAAATTGATAAATATGGTTAAGAAAACTTAATGACAGAGTTAAAATTATTTTCCTTGATGTTTTGCTGAGTATTTTGTTCCAGCATTATCATTCACCTAGGCGTGACAGGCAAAACACGTTATGAGGGCAAGTGAACCTACAGGATAATTTATAGTACCCATTTCATGTCCAAGTTATTTGCTATTTACATGTTGATCTAATAATTGTATGCTCTTGATATACATAGAGTTTGGAATTTTCAACCTATGTGCTAGGGCCACACGAATCTTAAAAGATTAAACACGTGAGAGGTGTAGCAAAACTGCCAGACATTTAGTTGTAAGTTATTTTAACCTCCTTTGCCAGATTTGTCACACCATATCGACCGGTAGCGACGCGACTGGTTTGGTGTAGCAGGCAGGAACTGCTTACTATTCCGGAGAAACCGAGTACACTATCGTTAAAACTTGAATTCGCGTTGTTGATGTTGGCTAATCAGTCATTTCATTGTTTGTTTCTTCGTGTCCGTTCTCGTTCGTGTTTACTATTTTTTTATTTGCCTTTTCGACATTCGTATTGCTCCCCTTTGGTATGTCTTTGCTTCTGTAATCAAGTTAAAGTTTGCAAATAAGTGCTCGCTTTTCAATTATGTTTATAAAGACTTTTCAAACAGATGTTTCACCATTAATCATTGCTAGATACATTTGTAGTTTTACATATTATGTAAAGACCCATTAGGTTTTAAGAACGTATTCTAAAACAGTCAATTATTTTATTCTATAAACCAATTCTTCATGTAAATCATTAAAACAATGGGTAAGTAACTATATGGTTTACACCCGTTTAAAAAATTTCAACGCAATGGTAAAATCCATGATATCTGAATCCCTGTATCTTCGAAATGATAGAGAGATGTTAAATTATTAAGTTTGTCAGTTTTTTTAAACCCGTGCGGGACCCACAGCAGTACCTAGCTTGTCGTAAGAGGCGACTAAGAGTTTTGAGATTGTCGTGAGCCCACAAAGCGACCAAATTTGTACCCTTAGTAGTCAAATAGGGTCCTTGCCTTCGGCATCCTCGGAAACCCAGGGGTTCTTCTTTTGCTTACTCATTCATCGTGATGAATAAGTAAGCGAGAGAACTCCTTGGTTTCCTAGGACGCGCCTTCGGGGGGGGGGGGGGTTGTCAGGTCTATATCAAGGAGATCTTTACCGCTGACGAACATTAATGCACATAAAAGATCCTTTGTGGACCGCTTAGTGAGTGTAAGTTGGTGTTTTACGCCCATGCAACGTTATCAATGTTATTTACAGGCGAAGAACATGAATAGGATGATAAAATGAACATGGAATGATGATAAATGAAATATAGAGATGAGGTGTGAAACAAAGGAACGGTAAATTCTGAAGAACCACAGGAAAAGGGGAGAGATGGGTAGGGGTGGAGACTTTAGCCTATGTGTGTGCCCCACTTTTCAGTCCACAAAGGGGTGTTTTACCTGCATGAAGCGTGGCACTGTCACACGTTGGCCCACTATTGTCCGTGGGCTGAGCACTAACCCGACGTCAGAATCCCAAGACCCTAAGTCGCCTTTTACGACAAGCTAGGCTCTGCTGTGGGCCTGTTCGCCATCCGGGTCCCGCACGGGACGGGACCGCTAAGTAGTGCAAATCATAAGGCTATATTTTTCTGTCCTACCCAACTTTCCCCTTTTCATGTGGTCATCTTAATTGCTGTTTTCATCATCATTTCAAGTTCATTTTTGTCTCGCTTGCGACGAATAGTCGTGGAAGGCGAGACATAAGTATGACTTTCCGGCGGCGGCGTACTGTTTTGTAAGATTTTTGTGGACAATGAATTGCTTGAAAAGTATAATAGCTAGGGATCTGATATTGGGTATACAGACAGTTGAGGTAATGGTCTACGTAACTGTTACCATGTTTGCCGTGTGACCCTGACTCCCTTTTCACGCTCCAGTGACTCTGAACTTTGGTCTTTTTTCAGGACAAAAACTTTTTTGTAGGACTTTTCTGGACAATGAATTGCTTAAAAAGTACAAAAGTTAAGCATCTGATATTTGGTTTACAGACAGTTGAGATTCTGTTCTACGCAATTGCCACCATACCATACCGTGCGACCCCGACTCCATTTTCATACTACAGTAACTCCGTGAACTTAGGTCTTTTTTCAGGCTGAAAACTTTTTTTGTAAGACTATTGTGGACAATGAATTTCTTAAAACGTATTATAGCTAGACATCTGATAATTAATATACAGACAGTTGGGGTGAATGTATAAACAACTGTCACAATAACCCGTGACATTGACCCCATTTTTATGCATTAATGACTTGGTAAACTTTTAATGCATTTGTTATTATGCCAACAGGTGAGTGAGTGAGTTGGTGTTTTACGCCCGTGCAACGCTATATAGGTTATTTACAGGCGATGAGCATGAAAAGGATGATAAAATGAACATGAAATGATGATGATGAATGAAATATGGGGATGGGGTGGGACACAAAGGACCGGTAAATTTTGAAGAACCACAGGAAAAGGGGAGAGATGGGTAGGGGCGGAAAATTTAGCCTATGTGGTGCACTACTGGGCGGTCCACAAAGGGGTCTTTTACGTGCATGAAGCGTGGCACTCTCCACACACGTTGGCCCACTATGGTCGGCGGTCAGGGTTTCCGTATTATAGACCTGACAACCCCCGCGGACGAGGGACACCCTATTCAGCCACCTAGGGTACACACTTGGTCGCTCTGTGGGCTGAGCACTGACCCGACGTCAGAATCCCAAGACCCTTAGTCGCCTCTTACGACAAGCTAGGCTCTGCTGCGGGCCTATTCGCCACCCGGGCCCCGCACGGGACGCCAACAGGTGAGAATTAATAAATGAATAGTTGAATAACTACGTATTCCGACGGTGAGGGCAGGCGACACATACTTTGGGTTAACTCTTGTTATCATTATCTTGTGTTCATCACTTTATATAATTTATATAGAGTTGCGTGAAACACCAATTCACTCAGGTCAGTTCTCTAAAACGCAGTTTGGTCCTTCCTATTTAATCATTAAAGAATTGTAAAAAGATTAGGATGTGCATTCTATGGTATGGTTATAAATTATATCATAGAAACCATATGAAGATCTGATCTAACCGTTGGGGTATGAAGAAAAATTGGTTGATATTTCCATTCTAATTTGAAGCAAATCCTGATCGATCGTTTCATTTACCGCCTAGAATGAGCAGTTTTGTATATTTGTGCAACGGAGGATTAAGACGTGTTCTTCGTAAGGGTTTTACTATAAAAGAGTGAATATGAAACAGGCAACAATACATTAAACATGCAATTTGGTGACTTATAATAATTTCACAAGAGAGAATAGTAGGCGAATTGTTTTAAGTCGTTTAGTCGATAATAATAGAAATGAAAAACATATAGGTCTGCAAGAGTTTCGATGAATATAGATAAATATTTTATCCCACTCTAGATAAAGAATTCTTCAATTAGCATATATCATTTCCAGTGTACGTAAATACTGTTTTATTCTATTCAAACGGAACAAAATTTGTCAATGTGTGTAGTTTTATTGACAACTAACTTCCCAGACTAAGTCGATATTCTGTCTTTATTAGTAGCTAGTAATGATACAAAATGTTGTTATGAATTATTGTTGAATCAGCAGTTTGATTTGATTTAATAAAGGGTTGTGTAATGGAACAGTATAAGAAAGTTTAATTCCCCAATAAAGTTTTATTGACGGATCTTTTTTTACCTTCCAAAAATTAAACATACGAAGACAGAAAAAAAGACTTGTGAAACAAGTAAAACGGACGAACAGGGGTATGTCGTAGAGTAACACAATGAGAAAATTCTGCAATAATGGGTTCATTAACATTGTTATTAAGCTGAACAATCGACAGTCGCGTATATATAAGTTAGACAATTGCTGATGACAATTCCTGCCTGTAAAGTAAAGTAGGAAAGCAGTTTTGAAAATTATATTTCTTATTTTATGTCGAAGTACATGTCGAAGTACAAAGACACACACAAAAAAAAAAAATGATTCCCGAACAGAAACCAAACCTATTCCATCGGTAATTCAGTTGCAATCTAATCATTTTTGGCCGCATTTCACTAGTGAATGTCGGGCGGGCCGTGGGCGGGAAAAAAACTTTCGTAACAGTTTTCTCAGCAACTACTAATCATAGCCTCTTGATATTTGGTATGCAGCATCAGCATGGACTCCCATAACGTGGGAATTGATTTCAGGTCTATCGCTCACCTACTTCCTGTTTACCGAAAGAAGCAGAGGTACCAATGGGGTATCCGAATGCCAAAGGTCCGAAAGGGCAGAGACAAAACCAGTAAACACGAACAAGAACGGGACAAAAACAGACATGTAAAATATGGAAACACAAAATAACTGAAGGCGAATGGTACCGACTTAGTTAAATTTTTAGACTAATGTTCAATAATGGAAAATTTTCGTAACAGTTTTCTCAGCAACTACTAATCACAGCCTCTTGATATTTGGTATGCAGCATCAGCATGGGCTCCCACAACGTGGAATTCGATTTCAGGTCTATCGCTTACCTACTTCCTGTTTACCGACTTAGCTAATTTTTATACCCCCCGCAAACAAAGTTTGAGGGGGTATATAGGAAACACCCTGTCTGCCCACATAACTCCCAAGCGCTTCTCCTTCTAAACCGCTAGAAGAATTTTGCTGAAACTTTACATGAAGGATGAAAATCATATGTAGATGTGCATGAAGAATTTTCATTGCAATCGGACATCAGTCAGGGGAGATAATTGGACTTAGACTTTTTAAATATGTTTGGAATAGCCTACCAAATGAAGTTATAAATGCCAAAACAGTCAAGCAGTTTGAGATCTATCTTGACAAACACTGGGAACATCAGGCTGTAAAATTTGACCATCAAGCTGAACTAGACATCACCAGCAGAGGTCCGAAACCCGGAAATGACAGAATAGAAAGTCAGTCAAAATGACCAGGAGGTGGATACAGTGGTTGAAGAAACCTGCGACCACAGTTGATCCTATCCTCCTATCCTAAATACATTACTGTAGAAGCAGAAATATTCGTGGGGGATTTAATTTCATTTATTTCGTGGGTAAGAGAAATCCACGAAATTAAATCCCCACGAATTTAGAATATTTAGACCCCGTTTACACTAGACGGAAAGATTGATCTTATTTGAATCGATGCAAAAAAGATCGATCTTTTTGTAAGTGTAAACGGAAAAGATCGATCTTTATTTGAATCGATTCAAAAAGAAGCGGACTTAAAAAGATCGATCTGTTTTGAATCGATCTTTCTAGTAGTGTAATGTAGCGACTGCAGGGAGTGAAATACAACGACCGTTTTTTTTTTGGGTTTTTTCATAAATGTGTTTAAATGCAAACCAGTCTTTTTAAGATCGATTAAAAAAAGATCGATGTATTTTTTGTCATGGTGTAAACGGGGTCTTAGTTAATGAGTGTATAACAAAATTAAGCATCCACGAAACTTTACATGAAGGAAGTACATCATCTGTAGATGTGCATGAAGTATTTTTATCACAATCAGACATTATTCAAGGGAGATAATTGGACTTAGACTTTTTAAATACATTATTCAATGGGAGACCCGTAAGCACAGTAACTCATAAACCGATTGATGGATTTTGATGAAACTTTACATGAAGAAAGAACATCATCTGTAGATGTACATGAAGAATTTGTATTGCTTTCGGTTATCATTGAGGGGAGATAACTGGACTTGAGTTTTTCTTTACAGTACATGCAGCATCAGCATGGGCTCTCATAACGTGGGATTCGATTTCAGGTCTGTTGCTCATTATGCTTCCTGTTAAAGGAAATCCGGCCATTTCTGTCATTGACCCATTTTTTTTATTGAAAGATTCCTCCCACTCACCAAATTCAATAGTATTCATAAAATAAAAAATTCAGGTTAACGAAATATACCTCAAAAGATCTGCTCCAGTTTTAGATAAAGCAATAAAATTGAAACTTTGTAAAGACTTTTTACAAACCTTTACGTCAAACCTTTGTCTTAAACAGATCTATCGACCATTTTCCATTCATTTAGAGCAACGATTCGTCCGCTGTTTATTAATCATTCAACAGCATTTGGCATTTATCATGTTTTTATTAGAAGGGTGTGACGGCAGTCACAATGAGAGGAAGTAAGTTATTGCTTTATCCCAATGAACGCGACTTGAAAGGAGGTGACAAAATAAACATGAAAATACTTTTCGTTTTCAACAGTTTTGGAATTAGACCTTCCAATGTGTTGATTTAAATACTACTGATGAAAGGTTACTTCTTGAAATATCGATATATAGCATATTAAAATCAACCGTTTATACTCGCGTTTTGGTATTTGTAAATATGATTAGGTGGAGGAAAAGAAGACACAGCTAAGTGCTGCTACGGGCCTATTTTCGAAACGAAACCATGCACGTAAAATATCCCTTTGTGAACCGCAAAGAAGTGCTCAATTTTCTGTCTCTTTGCCACCTCTCTCCGTTTTCTTTGATCTGTAAAATTTATTGTGCTTTGGTTTCCTATCCCATCCCCATATTTCATTAAAACCTGGCTCAATCCACCATTTCTTCATCCTCGGAAACCCAGGGGTTCTTCTCTCGCATACTTGTTCATCAATCAATGAGTAAGCGAGGAAAGAACCCCTGGGTTTCCTAGGATGTCATTTCTTTTGAAATGCCTGTACCAAGTCAGGGAGAAACAAAGGTGTACCAAAGGAGTTATCAACATCGATATCATAAAACCGTAAAGACAAAGACAAAACCGGTAGACCAAAAATCTTCATAACGAAATAAACCACACAACAACATAAAACACACACACACATAACAACAAAACCGCATTCAGCAACGTGAACTCAAGTCCAAACGAAACAGGACCATTGCGATCTTCAATTTTTCGGTTTATCTTCCTTGTTTTGTCTCGTCTTATGGACATTTGAGATTGATTTTCCAAGTTCGGTAATTTTGTTATTACTTTAATTCTCATCATCATTTCATGTTCATTTTATCATCCTTTTCATCTTCATCACCTTTAAATAACCAAAAGGGCGTAAAACACCAACTAACTCACTCATTTCACGTTCATTACCCCCTGCAGGATGCTACTTCATCAATTCATGTTCATATTGGTAATGCGATTTCACGAGGGAGAGTATGAACAAGGGATGATTTGATAAACATGAAATGATAGGGTCATAGGAAGCGGGATGCAGTTAGAGTTCATTTCGAAAACTAGAAAATGGACAGGATGGCTATCCCGTTCTTGAAATATCGTTGACCCCGAATTTGTATTGCATGAGATATGTACCTTTACCAAGAAATTAATCAAGAATTCATAGTTCATACGTAAAATAGAGGTCGCAGTGACCTAATTTCTATTGGGTGGTGCATTATTACCCAAACCACATCTAGTGGTGAAATACCAATGACCCCCGACATGTAGTATCCGAGATATGGACCTTAACTAAGAATTTCACCAAAGTCGGTCATGCGTACAATATAGGTTGCTGTGACCTTATTTCTAGGGGATGGTGTCACGTTACCCAAGACACATCTATTCGTGAAATATAATTTATCCTCCAAGTTAAGGAACTTTACCAAAGTCATTTATGCGTAAAATAAATGTCGCAGTGACCTTATTTCCAGGGATGGTGTCACGCTACCCGAAACACATCTAGTGGTGAAATATCAATGACCGCCCCCCAACATCTAGTATCCAAGTTATTGACCTTAACCAGTGATGCATGCGTAAAATATAGCTCGCCGTGACCTTCTTTCTAGAGGATGGTGTGTCATGCTACCCAAGACACATCTATTGGTGAAATATCATTGACCCCCAACATCTTGTATCCAAATTATGGACCTTAACCAAAGTCGTTTATGCATAATATATAGGTCACAATTATCACTCTATTTTATTGACCGGGTTAGTCACGGGTCAATTATTTCGGGATTCTTCGTTTAAATCCTACCTAAAACACTAAAAAATTTAAGCCCCGCCCAACGTCATGAATATTATAAAGTAATACCTTATTTCTAGTGGGTGGTTTAGCCCTACCCAAGACGAATCTAGTGGTAAATTATCATTGACCCCCTAACATCTAGTATCAGAAAAATGGACCTTAACCAAAGTGTTACAGACGTACGGACTGAGAAGGGTAAAACTATATGTCCAATCCACATACGTGGTTGGGCAAAAAAAAAAAATAAACTGAAAGACGAGTAAGGTCGAGATCTCTGGCCACTTGTAGAAGATCTCAGTGTTATACATATATAATATATCAAAACCTGCAACTGTTACAGTGGTTTTAACGATCGAGAAACAGGTTTTCTGATGATCCCGGTATGGAGGATAGGTTGACGGTTTTGCAACTTATCTTAGTCACTTCAGGAGCAAAGTGGCATATCCCAGCGTTAGAAAACAATATGGACTTTTAACGACAAGATAAATTTAGTTTTATTACTATTTTCTTTTGCAAACCAGGACCTGCATGGCTTTTCTTTTAAATATAACTGTTTCTATAATAAAACACCTAAATTTATCAACTTTGAAAATCAAACTTTTGTGGTAAAATGACGAGTACAAATTAATTATGTTAGCGGAAGATATATTTTTTATGTCGATAATTCAAGTTATGAAAAGACGCTCTTTGGCAAAAAAATGCTTGAGAATTTTCTTAAAACATTATTCATTTTTTAAAATTAAAATTATATAATTACTCACTTCAAATAGATAGTACTTACAGTGCATATTTAATCCTTAGGATGTTCGCTGTTTTTTATCCTTAAGATTCCACAGAACACAATGTCTGCAACAATGTCATTAATGATAGAGAAAAAACTAATTATCAGATAAAAGCAACTATTCCTCCTTGATATGGCATTTAAAAGTTATACACTAGTTATCCCTTATCGAATACTCACTGAAATTGGAATGTATTCCTGATTGGGGAATTTTAGGGATTCAGATATATACCAAATTTAAATAGTTTGACAAGCGTCTGACTAGCAGCATTTTAATTTAACGTTTTAATTGTCATGGCTTTATGTTATATAGCTAAATAAGTGGTATAATGTCATGAAGTAGAAATGCCTCCTAACGTTTTGTTTTGAATGAACTGACAGAACTACTTTCTAGACGGATAATAAGACTTCCCTTTTGAGTCTTATTATTTAATTACCAGTTTACTTCTGCTACATGGAAATGGTCGGTCTCTAATGTATAAATGTAAAGAGTTGCCTGCAGTGTACAATGCATAAAGTGCTTCAGCTTACAGAACGTATAAATCAATATCCGTTAATGAACATAAATGTATTAATTACATGTTCAGTAAGTATATTAATTAAGAAACATTTTTTTTCCTTAGGCTTGACATCACCGGTAATTTAAAATCTTTTGAAACTTTTTCTAACAAATATTTTAATGAACTATTTAAATAATGATCAGCAGCTCATAAATAAATATCCCCGCTTCCTTAAAAAATCAATCAGATCAGAATTCTTAAATAGCATTGTGTCACTTCTTAACGATGTGTGAAAGTTTCATTTGATGGGGTTTGAAGGTTTAATTTGTTTATTAGTAATTGTAAAGAAGAGAACGAGAAACAGACAACATATAAAACACGGAAACACAAAAACTACTGAATATCAATTAAGGATGAATTCTTCTGAGGGGTCAAGAATTTCAAAATATCAAAATTTTCATTAAGTTTTTTCCCTAACCTACATTTTTGAAATGCTAAGACCCTGAGAAAATCAAATTTACTAAGAAAACAATATGTCCGTGTGCATTTTAGTTCGTTATAGCCATTCAAAAAGGGCCTATATTGACAATTTTCCCCAAATTTCATCATTTTTGGCCTATTTTGAGGTATTTTTCTTTAAGATATCAAGTTACAAAATCAAGTTTTCTTTCAAAGTTTCCATATTGATAAATGCCATGATTCTGAACAAATTTAACTTATAAAAAGTATATGTCCATGATGATATAAGAAAATTTAGTCCTGAAAATGTGCCTTTTTATGTCATTTTCAAGACACCATACAACCAGTAAAATCTAGATTTTTCAAATTTTTTATCTTACCAAAACCTCAAAACTCTCCATTTTTGTTTAAAATAATTGGACAAAAATATCTTTTTGAATTTATAAAAGAAATTATATGAAACCTCAAAACTCTCCATTTTTGTTTAAAATAATTGGACAAAAATATCTTTTTGAATTTATAAAAGAAATTATATGAATTGCATGCATATCTTGTAGGAAAAATGAATTTTACTACTCCTACCCTGAAATTGGCTAAATTTAGATTAGGATCAATGGTCAAATTTTGTCAAAAATTTAGATGTTGGATATCTCAAAAACTACTTATTGTATTTAGATGGATCATCATTTGATATATATCCACCAAAAGTTTTCACTTTTAAGGCAAGGTTTAAAAATTATTCACAATTGAGATTACAGTGAGACTGAAACCTCAGAAGAATACATCCTTAACAACGCAAATTCTAGTCGTAATCAGGTATCCCATAGTACCATTGGTGTATACCGATTTCATGCTCCTGGGTGATCTACTTCTTGCAATTGTTTACCGAATACTTAGGTTTTTACACTTAATGGACACAAATGAAACATTTCCGTTCTAGTTTCCTAGGCAACTTCAAGAGGTAGGGGTCTTATATTTTGAATATAGATTTTTTCATATAGTACCACATAGTAAATCCCGATTTCATTCTTCTAGGTGATTTTCCTGTTTACCCTAAAACTATCGATTATTATAAAATTTTAGGTATACAAGTAGTTTTGATAGCAGGGCTATCACAAGTGCTCACATGTTTTCTAAATTGTACTATTCACACACGCCTAAGTGGCAATAAATAAAGTAAATACACCTTATTTAATTTCCTCAATATACACAGCATTCAATTGCTATTTTCGTGTAGGAACCCAAGTCAAAATTTTTTTTATAAATTGCAAACAAATCGATAACAAATTGCTTTCAAATCAAGAATATGTGATTTGTATGCGATTCATGTAACAAATTGTAAGTAAATCAAATTGTGACATATTTGGCATTTTGATTTGAATACAATTTGTTGCATATTTTTGATTTGAACACAATTCATTTGGAGTCTACTTCACTGAAAATCAATTTGCTTACAATTTGTTAAGCTTAGTTCTTTTCATTATTTGATTTGTAAACAATTCATTTAACTTTGTCCTTTTACATTTTGATTTGTTTAACTTATAGTACTACAATGTGAATATATATGCGATTTGTTTGTTATTCATTGGACTTTTGGTTTTATAAATCTTCCCATAGGAACCTCTTTGTACATGATAATCTTATTGGCTCTTGTGTTTATCCTACATTATTTGAATTTCAAAGAGAAGGAAGATGTCATGGAATTTTTCTTTAGGATGTAAAGTGAAATTATTCTTTGAAAAACTGTGGACTTATATCCAATTTGGAAGCTCTAAATTGTAAGACAATTATTTAATTTTCTTTCATTGATAATTTTTATTTTTAATTAAAACTGAAAATGATTAAAAAGAGCTCTGAAGTTCAGTCAATCTATAAGAATCAGAATTTCTGAACATGCACGTATGTACCATTATTCTTCATATGGACAAAGTATAAGGATTGCATTTATATGAATAAATGGGAAGTCAAATATATACATGTAGGGCAAAAACATTTAATTAATTCAATATAACATTTATTTCTATATAAAAGTTTTTAAAATAGATAATAAATTTCCTATTCATAATTTTGCATGACAAAAATTTAAGTCAACCCTACATTAAATGTATGTTTTTCTTGAAATAGAAATATGTTTCCTATTTTTATCTAAGAATCTTATAATTCAATGTGGGATGTAAACTCTATATACTCAGAATAGTGAGTGAGTGAGTGAGTTGGTGTTTTACGCCCGTGCAACGCTATATAGGTTATTTACAGGCGATGAACATGAATAGGGTGATAAAATGAACATGAAATGATGATGATAAATGAAATATGGGGGTGGGGAAAAGGGGAGATGTGGGTAGGGGTGGAAAATTTTGCCTATGTGGTGCACTACATGGCGGTCCACAAAGGGGTCTTTTACGTGCATGAAGTGTGGCATTCTCCACACACGTTGGCCCACTATGGTCGGCGGTCAGGGTTTCCGTATTATAGACCTGACAACCCCCGCGGACGAGGGTTACCCTATTCAGCCACCTAGGGTACACACTTGGTCGCTCTGTGGGCTGAGCACTGACCCGACATCAGAATCCCAAGACCCTTAGTCGCCTCTTACGACAAGCTAGGCTCTGCTGCGGGCCTATTCGCCACCCGGGCCCCGCACGGGACGAATAGTAGCTAAAAGAATTACATTATGGTGTATAAGTTTCGCACACTTACGTTTACAGGATATTCGATTTGTTTTCGATTCATTTATTTGATTTATAAACGATTTACTAGAAGGATATTCGATTTGTTATCGATTTATTAATTTGATTTGTTTACAATTCACTTCTAGGATTTTTGATTTGCTTACGATTCATTTGTCAATTTGTTCACAATTTGCTCATAATTTGTTTGCGATTTCTTAAATGCGATTTGTTAGCTCATTTGCATGTGAATTTACATCGCATACAAATTACAGATTTGTTCTCGATTTGTTTCTGCGATTTGTTGAGTGGATTTTTTTACTTGGGAATAGAAGTTATGGGGACTCCTTATTTTTAACTTAATCAAAGATATGTAATTATCTTGTCTAATGGTCATTGGACAGACATCAATCAACAAGTTCTATCTGAGGTTTGTTCATTTGTGTCTGTATATTATGTCTTGATCTTGATTAAAATAGGAGTCAACTTGATCGTGACTTTTATTACGAATAACAGTTATGTAACTAATGAAAGAAGATATTTTATCTTATTTGTTTTCTTTTCTGTAAAGTGTAGTGGATTTATTCTTCGCTTTTAACGGTGATTAGCTCAGAGATTTAAACTTTTTGTGTTTTTTTGAAAACCTGTTTCACTATATCCAAATTGGAAATACAAGGAAGGCTTACACCAAATGAGAAAATCAATGAATCAATTATTTTAAAATATTTCTACTGGTAAATATAAGTAAGATTTCTAAATTTTAAGTTGCTTTACCAAATGTTTTATTTCGTCTCTGCCTACTAGTTTTTGTAACACAAAAATAAAATACCTGAATTAAACTAAGGCCTGTTTTTTTATTAGTTGGTTTACGTATCCGCCGACCCGATTTCAGCCAAAAGTGGAAAAAAAATAAAATTTCAAAACTGCTTTTTTTATTTCCGCCGTCTAGATTTTCAGCCAATAGTGGTGAAAAAATAAAATTTTGAAAACTGTGTTTGTTTTTATTTTCGCTGTCCAGAATTTACGTATGTATCAATAAAAAAATCCGAGATACTACGAAAACAATATTACGGGTCAATAAAACGTTTGTTTTTAACACAAAAACTATTGAGCGTAAAGCTAATTGTTGACTGCGATCGGCATGCGAAAAAAACATGGAATCCGACGATTTCATTTATTTTCAATTACATATATCACATGAGGATCAAACAAAGAAAGGGGACAGTACCTTTACCAGGTGCAAACCTAAAGAAACTATGGGCGAAGTAGTAAATCGTGTCCTAGAGGATAAGAATGTAGCCATAATTCAGATAGAGACAATGTCGGTCCAAAACAAGGCCAGGTCATTGACCCCCCAATCTACTCCTGCAGAGGTGCCATCATCTTTTGGGGCATCAACTATATATGTGGTTGTAAAAGATGCCCAGACTTCTTCCTCACAAGAAAAAAACCCACAACGAGAAAGCATTAAAAGCACCTAGAATCTATTTTTCACTTTGTCTGACTACAATAACATAAAAACAAAAAAAATAAGTACATGGAATATATATACATGTATTATAAAGTGAATCTGACGTTTCCATTTTTAAATCAATTTGCCTAATCTAATAAATTATGCAAATCTTTGAAATTTTAAAAATAAACTTCATTAAACCATGGTTGATGTTAAAATTTGGTTTATAGAGTAAATCAACGAGCCATGAAAAGAGCAGGATCTTACTTATCCAATAAGTGGTAGAAGTTTTTTTCCCCTCCTACCCAATTTATACAACAAAGTCATCCGTAAACTAAAAAAATATGAAAACCTTTTTTTCGACCTCCTACCCAATATTTGCAGACCAATTGTCCGTAAACCAACTAATAACAAGCATTCTGAGAATATTGCAAAACAATACATACCGGCCTCATATTTCAGTCACTGGTAACAATTTGTCAAACAAATGAATACCTAAACTTGATTAGTTTATTATCTACAAGGAACAATAAAAAAGTGTAGAATAGAAAATTGCAATGGATTTTTAAACTTCAAAGGGTCATAACTCCCATAAAAATTGGAGGACCGGCAGGAAACTCAAACTTGATCTGTAACTCATCAAGTTAAACTTACATACCAGAAATCAGTTCATTATCTGTAGGCGTTTAGAAAAAAAAATCGGAAAACTGAAATTTTAGTGAATTTTCACAGTTCAAAGGGCCATAACTCCCATAAAAAACTGTTGATCGGCATGAAACTTAAACTTGATCTGTAACTGGTCAAGGTTAACTCGCATACCAAAAATCAGTTCATTATCTAAAAGCGTTTAGAAACAAGAGGCTCCCAGGAGCCTGAATCGCTCACCTGGTCTTGATGATGACCCTATACTTTTGTAGAGCTTAATGAGCTGAACATTTAAGCATGCAACAGCTTTTCTCTACCTGCAATAGTTTTCATTCTATAGGCCAAAAACACCATTTTTCACCTATAAGGGGCCATAACCCCTATAAGGAGTCATCTGACAACTTCGACCCTATGGAGACTTTTGTAGAGCTAAATGAGCTGAACATTTAAGCAAGCAACAGCTAATCTCTATCTGCAATAGTTTTCATTCTGTAGGCCAAAAACATGAAAAATCGCTATTTTTCAGGGGCCGTAACCCCTAAAAGCGGTCATCTGACAACTTCGACCCTATGGAGAATTTTGTAGAGCTAAATGAGCTGAACATTTAAGCAAGCAACAGCTAATCTCTATGTGCAATAGATTTCATTCTGTAGGCCAAAAACATGAAAAAACGCTATTTTTCAGGGGCCGTAACCCTTATAAGGTGTTATCTGACAACTTCGACCCTATGGAGACTTTTGTAGAGCTAAATGAGCTGAACATTTAAGCAAGCAACAGCAAATCTCTATCTGCAATAGTTTTCATTCTTTGGCCAAAAACATGAAAAATCTTTATTTTTCAGGGGCCGTAACCCCTATAAGGAATCATCTGACAACTTCGACCCTATGGAGAATTTTGTAGAGCTAAATGAGCTGAACATTTAAGCAAGCAACAGCTAATCTCTATCTGCAATAGTTTTCATTCTGTAGGACAAAAACATGAAAAAAACGCTATTTTTCAGGGGCCGCAACCCCTATAAGGGGTCATCTGACAACTTCGACCCTATGGCGAATTTCGTAGAGCTAAATGAGCTAAACATTTAAGCAAGCAACAGCTAATCTCTATCTGCAATAGTTTTCATTCTGTAGGCCAAAAACATGAAAAATGGCAATTTTTCACCTTTAAGGGGCCATAACCCCTATAAGGGGTCATCTGACAACTTCGACCTTATGGAGACTTTTGTAGAATTAAATGAGCTGAACATTTAAGCAAGCAACAGATAATCTCTATCTGCAATAGTTTTCATTCTGTAGGCCAAAAACATGAAAAAATGCTATTTTTCACCTTTAAGGGGCCGTAACCCCTATAAGGGGTCATCTGACAACTTTGACCGAATGGAGACTTATGTAGAGCTTATGATGCTGAATCAGTAGCGTGGCCTCAGATTTCCTCTATCTCTTATACTTTTTGATTTATAAGCCAACAACAGTAGTCTGACCCCCCTAGTCTATTTTTAGTAACGGCGGCCATGTTTTTTAACGGATCAAAAATCAAAACACAAGTTTGGTGCAAGACACCCTAAGGATCATTCATACAAAGTTTCATTCAATTCTGTTAGGTAGTTTCAGAGGAGAAGATTTTTGAAAAATTGTTAACAGACGACGACGACGGACGCCAAGTGATGGTAATAGCTCACCTGGACGGTCCAGGTGAGCTAAAAAAGTGTTGAAAACTTAAATTTTAGTAAATTTTCAAAGTTCAAAGGGCCATAACTCCCATAAAAAATTGTGGACCGGCATGAAACTCAAACTTGATCTGTAATATACCAAAAATCAATTCATTATCTATAAGTGTTTAGAAAAAAAGAGCGGAGAACTGAGGCGTGACGGAGCGCAAACCTAAAGTCCCCTTCGGCATTCGCCAGTAGGGGACTAAAAAAAAAACAGGCCTAACAAGGGGATGAGGAAAGCGGTTGTTATCTTTCAAAGTTTACCTCTGAAAGAAAACCTTACTAAACATCTGTCCGTTATAAGTTTGGTATAATACTGTTAGACCTCCTTCAGTTAAATCCACGAGACGCTATAGTATGAATGCAACTACACTCAACAGCTTACTGTCCCAGACATTCAGGGATTCAATGCCGAGGAAGCTGTTACAAACTGGCTGGTTATTTAATTTAAGTAGTAGTTCAAAATTGAGGGTCTAGGTGAAGACTAAAAATAGTTGGATTTGATGTCTAGCATCATCCTCGGAAACCCAGGGGCTCTTCCCTCGCTTACTCATTCATCACCCCTGGGACATTACGCCTGAAATACTTCGTTTTTCATAGTTTTGTATCGAGCTTTCTGATTGGTCGCTTTAGATTTATCTAATGCGATTTAAACTTGTTTCTATATATAGATAATATCAAGTTCAAGATCAGATCCTGAACTCGGAACGAACCATTTCATGCGTTATGTCCCAGGGGCGATGAATGAGTAAGCGAGGGAAGAGCCCCTGGGTTTCCGAGGATGGTCTAGCATGCACCCTAAGGATCAATCATACCAAGTTTTGTTAAATTCTGTTCAGTAGTTTCAGAGGAGAAGATTTTCGAAAAATTGTTAACGGAGACGACGACGACTGACGCCAAGTGATGGCAAAAGCTCATCCTGGACCTGCTAAGAAAGGAATACTAGGAAAAACCCGCGATTTCGCGGGAAAATCAATCGTCGCGTTGCTTTAAAAAAAGACCACGCAATAATTTATACATTGCATTTGCATGACCTTACATTGTTGTGATAATCTCAAATTAAAAGTTCTATGGTATTTGTTACTCCGCCTTTAAAGTGCACAAATGGCCAGTGACAGGATAAATTTCAATCAATCGCTACGCAATTTTGTCAATTTATTGACATCGTTGAACCTAATTTTACACGTAGAAACAAAAATACAATATGATAAATTTTAAATTGTTGAAAAGTTACAATTTTTGACGGTAAAACATTTTTTGCATACAATTTTATACTAAACTTACCAATATAATCTATTATATGAAATCTTTTAAATATTTAGCATAATTGTGGGATTTTTTTGTACTTGTCTGAAAACAGGGAATTAATTTCAAACATTGTAAAAAAGGGGGGACAAAAATCGAACCGGCACTGAAGACATTTTACCTCTACACGTACTTCTATTTTTTAGTATTTTTTAGGCTGATATATAGATTGATTAAATAATTTTGTAACAATTTATGATCCATTACTTTTTCATTTACAGATTTAAAGAATAAACTTTTTAGTCTCGGGCGCTTCCTAGCGCTTTTTAGTAAAACTTGTTAATACATGTAATTCCGGAACGATGACGGCTATAGCATTTCCGGATCAATTAATTAGGTTAATTAGCAAATTGCAGACATAATTGCATATGTGCACATGAAATTTTTAAAGGTCACAACCATCCCCTATTTTTGATATATGAAGCTTAGTCGTAGCATTTGTTGTTTAGGCTGCAACCCGGCTAACAAAAAACGCTTCGTTATTTTAGTAGTATAGATGCATCTGAGGAACAAATAAAAAAAAAACCAATTGATAATATACAATATGTCTGGCATTGCATGTGTAAGTGTTCTTATTTATAACAATTTGTATAAAATGTTAATGTTTTAAATGTATACATGTTTAATGCATAGAAACAAGGGCTAAAACTTGAAAGCGGAAAAATGAACACTAAAAACCGCTTTGTCAATGCACGTTAATTTAAAACATGACGAATTAGAAATGATAGAAGATTGAAAATTAACCGTTGCTTTACAAGTAATTATTATCATTTTCAAACCCACAAAACATGCAAAAGGAGAATGTGTTCTGTAATTTATTTCTTTTTTTTTTGCAAAATGTTTTACTCTTGTAAAGCAGGGGTGTCACTAATTAGCTAAATGTATTAATGTTTTACTTATAGATTTGGCATTCATCACTTTGGTTCATGAATCAATGTCAAAAGAGACCAACTTTCGACAAAACTAGATGGTTGGATTGGACAAAGTGACCTTAAGAGCGCTTTAATTGTCGACTTATCCGTATATTAGAAAACCGTAAATGACCCATTATCCGCCTCAAAATTATTCGGACGATATAAAAGCATTATGTACACAACTGATAGATTTTTATCCTATACCCGTGACATGTCAGGCAAGTCCCCAGTGATGTTTGCCCCGGATTGTGATACCATCTGGTCATTTGACTGCCTTGCCCGTTATCGGAACGGGGAATACAGATATACTAGATAAAAAAGTCTTTATAGTTCTGTTCCGGGCAGTTAAGAGAGTTAGGGACTCATAAGAAAGCAAAGTACAACGACGAAGAGTATGGTGACTTTGACCTAAGAGGACGACAACTGACCGTTGCATCATACAAGATTGAAAGAATAAAATATAGCATTGCACATGCAAGTGTTGCTGTTTATACCTATTTGTATAAAATGTTATTAAATTTCCTATCAATATGTAATCTTTGTTTTACATGTACATGTAAATGTATACATTTTAAATGTATAAAAACATAGGCTAAAACTTGAAAGCGGAAACACGAATATAAAACCGCTTTTTCAATGCATGTTAATATAAAACATGACAACTTAGAAATTATTGAAGTTTGAAATGAAACCGTTGCTTTACAAGTAAACAGTATCATTTATAAGCCCCAAAGTCCCGTGCAGGGCCCGGGTGGCGAATAGGCCCGCAGCAGAGCCTAGCTTGTAGTAAAAGGCGACTTAGGGTCTTTGGATTCTGACGTCAGGTCAGTGCTCAGCCCACAGGGCGACCAAGTGTATACCCTAAGTGGCTGAATAGGGTGGCCCTCGTCCGCAGGGATTGTCAGGTCTATAATACGGAAACCATGACCGCTGACTATAGTGGGCTAACATGTGTGGAGAGTCATGCACGTAAAATACTTCGAGGACCGCCAACTAGTGCACCACGTGTGCTAATTTTCCGCCCCTACTCACCTCTCCCTTTTTCCTGTGGTTCTTTTAAAATTTACCGGTCCTTTGTTTCTTACCCCATTCCCATATTTCATTTATCATTTCATGTTCATTTTATCATCCTTTTCATGTTCATTGCCTATAAATAACCTATTTAGCGTTGCACGGGCGTAAAACACCCAACTCGCTCACTATAAACCCCAAAAGGCAAATGTGTTTTGTAATTATTATTTTTTTTTTTGCAAAATATTTTTACCACTTTAAAATCAGAGATGGCACTTTGCTGACATAAATGTATTATGTTATTAACTTTTTACTTATAGATTTGGCATTATACAGTATGGTCACAGTACCACAAGACCAAAGTTCGACAAACTAGATGGTCGCATTAAACAAAGTGACCATAGGAGAGCTCTAGTTGTCGACAAGTCCGTATAATGGAAAACCGACCATAACCAATTATACAGCCTCCAAATTATTCGGACGATATAAAAGCGTTATGTACACCATTGATAGACTTCCTATCCCAAACACCAAATGTGACTCCCCAGTGCTGTTTGCCCGGGTCAGAGATACCATCTGGTTATTTGACAGTCTAGTCCGTGACCGGAACGGCGATAAAGATATACTGGATGAAAAGTCATTATAGATTTTTATTATGGTCCCAGTGCAAAGACTAAAAAAACTTTCGACAAAACTACATGTAGATGGCCGGATTGGAAAAAGTGACATTAGGAGCGCTTTACGTATAATAGAAACCGACAATGACCCATTATACAACCTCCAAATTATTCGGACAATATAAGACCGTAATGCACACTATTGGTAAACGTCCTGTCCCAAACACAAGTCGTGACAACTCACGCGAGTCCCCAATGCTGTTTGCCCAGGTCAGAGATACCATCTGGTTATTTGACAGCCTTGCCTGTGACTTGTACGGAAATAAAGATATACTAGATAAAAAGTCTTTGTTCTGTTTTGGACAGTCAAGAAAGTTCGAGACTTACTAGAAAGCCAAAGTACAACGATGACGAGTATGATGCGTCAGTCCACAGATACGGACCTCAGGGGATGACTACTTTTTTCTAAGCATCATACAAGATTGCAAGAAAAAATATAGCATTGCACAAGTCATGTATGTTCTTACTTATAACATTTTGTATAACATGTTTCTATCAATATGTAATCTTTGTTTTAAATGTATACATTTAAAATGCATTAAAACAAGGGATAGAACTTTGAAAAATGCGCTGTCAATGCACTTTCATATAAAACATTACAAATAAGAAATAATAGAAGTTTAAAATGCAACCGTTGCTTTTCAAGTAAACGATATCATTTTCAAACCAACAAAAGGCAAATGAGTTTTGTAATTAGTTTTTTTTGCATAATATTTTATTATTGTCTTGTAAAGCAGGGAACGATATCACTTGGTTAACATAAATATATTAATTTTTACTTATAGATTACGTATTCGTCAGTATGGTTCATGAATAAATGTCACAGTGCAAAGACCAACTTTTGACAAAACTATATGGTCGTATTGGATAAAATAACCTTGGGGGCGCTTTGACTGTCGACTAGTCCGTATAATAGAAAACAAACAATCACGCAATATACAGCCTCCATGGACGATATAAAAGCGTTATATACACAATTGGTGCATGTATACATTCTATCCTATATCCCAGTCGTGACAACCCAGGCAAGTCCCAAGTGCTGGTTGCCCGAGTCAGAAATACCATCTGGTTATTTGACAGCATTGCCCGTGACCGGAACGGAAATACAGATATACCAGATGAAAAGTCTTTATTGTTTTGTTCTGAACAGTGTACCGAGCTCGAGACTAACTAGAAAGAAAAGTACATCGAGGAAGATTGTGATGCGTCAGTCCAAAAGCTAAGGACCTCCGTTAGTTAGTTAGTGAGTGAGTTATTGCTTTACTCCCAAGCAGCACGATTTCAGCTATTTCCGGGAGATGAACATGAAAGTGGTGATACAATGAACATGAAATGATGATTAAGTGGAGGAAATGGGGACACAAGGCCAATCTGGTAGGAGAGTTTTGACTGCCACTGGAAAAAGGAGTAATGGGTAGGGACGGGAAATTTAGCCTCCTGCATAGGGATCCTACGGGTCTTACCGAGACCTGCAGCAGGGGTCTTTAACGTACAAGGAACGTGACATTTTTCCCAAACACGGTGCACCACTATGGTTTGCGGTCAGGTTTTCCGCATTATCGCCTGACGACCCCGATACTCTCGATGTCAGGGCTGCCCCATTCAACCACCTGGGGCATAAATCAAGGGCTACAACCTGCAAGAGGAACAATGGACACAAAACCTGTAAGTAAACAGTATCATTTTATACCGTATAAAAGGTAAATGTGATATGCAAGTTATCTTTTCATAGGGGAGCTTTTTACTCTTTTTGACGACAGAGATAGCTCTATGCTCACATAAATGATTTTAAGCCAAATATAGGGACTTTACATTGAGCCAGTCTCATTCACCTCGACGTACCGCAATATCCAGTGCACATCTAATGCACTTACGACTTCCACCTATAATCATATGATTACATGGATCTTCCAAAAGCCCAATCGTTGTAACTTTAAGCGAGGTCTCTGTGATGTTTGCCCTGGTCTGAGATAACATCTGGCTATTTTACAGCTATTTCCGTGACTGGGACGATGAAATTCAGACCCATCAGAGGAAAAGCTTTCATAGCCCCATTCACAACAAGTTGGGAACTTGAAAAGTGGTAAGATGTAGAGTACAACGAGAAAAAATTATAATGTATCAATCCTCGTTCTATGATGACAACGCATCATAAAAGTTGCCACTTAGAGCAAATTAAAATGTAAAATATTTTCCGCTTTTTGGAAGCAGGGATATGAATATCGTAAATTGGGATATGTTGGTGCAGAAATATTTTGGTGGTTTTAGATTAAAATGGCCATGTTTATTTTTGGTGTGTATTATTTTGGCGCTTTCAGAAAAATGTTCGTCTATAATTCTTTATATCATCTATAATTTAATCTACTGACTTACTCTTCAGTATTAATTAGCGTATGTTTTTTTCAAACCCAAGCTAATTAGTATATGTTTAGACTTATAATAACAACTCTTTTTATGTCTAATGATGATTTGACAAACATGTGTTTATATCCAAGCTAACTACTAAATTAAGTAAGCATACATTTCATCATCCTCGGAAACCCAGGGGTTCTTCTATCGCTTACTCATTCATCAAATGAGTAAGTGAGAGAAGAAACCCTGGGTTTCCGAGGATGACATTTCATTTAAAAATTAATCATATGAAATAAAAAGAGTCTTTCTTAATTTACACTGTTTATCAATACTTTGCTAGTTTCTTAGTCAACATCTACTGTTTTTGTCCACATGCCATACATTGTATCTATCAATTGTTTGTAGCACCTTTTATCATATGCATTTTAAACTTTATTTTGGTGTGTTTAATTCTTGCACATTTGGGTTAGGCGCCAGATAACCCAAATTAAAACTACATCCAAAAAATCCCATATATAACAAATATCTTGACTTTTACTTAAAGGTTCGGCATTCTGTAGAATTGTTCGGGAGTCAAATAGTCAGCCTCATTTACCTCGCCGTACCGCAATAGCAAATGCATATCTATGGCGCTTATGGCTTCCACTTATAATCATAAGATCCCATCTATCTGCCAATGACCCAATCGTGGCAACTCGAGGCGAGTTCTATGTGTTGTTTGCCCGGGTCAAAGATACCACCTGGCTTCACGTGACAGCCAAACCCGTGACCAGACAGGGAAATACTAGGTCTAGTCACTAGTAAAGCCATATAACTCTTAAATGGACATAACTCACTTGACTAGTCTCGTTTACACTAGGCTTGTTTATTGTGTTTAGAGTTTTGAGTTTAATTGCAGAAGTTTATCTCAAAGGACGATCCAATAGTGTACAGTGTAATAATTGATTGAACTGGAAACGATCTTGATTTACTTTATCTGCTGCAAGAAGAATATGAAGCCGCCTTATATTTAAGCGCTTAGTTAGGGATCCTTTTGGTGCGATTTTTGAGTTGCTACGGATGTATTGTTTATAATTCAATAATTCGATATTTGATAATTTAGCCATTGTTCAATGGTATTTTCTGGCAATTATTTTCTAAAGCTGCGTCCCATTTTAGGTTGCGCCTATTATCATATTATCGACTAATAAAAAAAAATACACAAGCTAGTGCATTTCAAAGTTCCCCATACAATCTAAATCCATTTAAAGTCTTGATAAGGCTTAGCATAATATCTCGACTTGCTCCATTACAGGTGTAATGGGACCATTTTGTAGCTCTGCCTTAGGCTATCAAAAAGGATGTTTTACGTTAAGCAGTTACATTAATGCAACCAACATTGTGGATTTAATCCAGTTATTTTTTTGGGAGAAAACTAGCAAATAAATGAAAGAGGGAAATGGTTATAACACCGCGTGAGATTCACAGTCGGAGTTGCTCCATAATTGCTCCATAATTGATGGGCCCGTGCGGGGCCCGGGTGGCGAATAGGCCCGCAGCAGAGCCTAGCTTGTCGTAAGAGGCGACTAAGGGTCTTGGGATTCTGACATCGGGTCAGTGCTCAGCCCACAGAGCGACCAAGTGTGTACCCTAGGTGGCTGAATAGGGTAGCCCTCGTC
The DNA here is from genome assembly GCA_963971305.1 of Arcuatula senhousia. Classification (NCBI taxonomy): domain Eukaryota; kingdom Metazoa; phylum Mollusca; class Bivalvia; order Mytilida; family Mytilidae; genus Arcuatula; species Arcuatula senhousia. The sequence goes on along the minus strand of OZ020305.1, from coordinate 43,870,754 downwards.
CGCGGGGGTTGTCAGGTCTATAATACGGAAACCCTGACCGCCGACCATAGTGGGCCAACGTGTGTGGAGAGTGCCACGCTTCATGCACGTAAAATACCCCTTTGTGGACCGCCCAGTAGTGCACCACATAGGCTAAATTTTCCGACCCTACCCACCTCTCCCCTTTTTCCTGTGGTTCTTCAAAATTTACCGGTCCTTTGTTTCCCACCCCATCCCCATATTTCATCTATCATCATCATTTCATGTTCATTTTATCATCCTTTTCATGTTCATCGCCTGTAAATAACCTATATAGCGTTGCATGGGCGTAAAACACCAACTCACTCACTCACCCATAATTGATGTAGTTCAACCTTAACCTTAATGAACTTGAAGTGACGCCGTATTAGTAAAATCGAACAGCGCGTTTCCATTCATTATCAACAATGTTTATTACTCAGGCGTTGATGTCAAATTTATTTGTCAGTTTCGTACACTTGGCGTTACATTACTTCCTATCACGAAAAAAAAATATTTATATGATCATTATGTTATTTTTTCTTAGTTTCTCGTACAATTTCAAAATTATTTGGAAGTCTTTTGATCTTGAACTTTAATTAATACAAAATTCAGGATCTGAATATTTAACAGTCAGTTTGTTTGTTTTGTGTCCAGTCAACAATATTTTGGTCATAATCATGACAAGATTGAAAATTGAAAAAAAGTAATTGAAACAACAAAGTGGCTCCCGCAGGATTAAAACGACCTGCGACCTGAGGGCTTTTTAAGGGCGTCTTCCGACCTATACTTCATAAAATCGACCTTTGCCAAAAAACGACCTGCGACCTCCGCCAAAATATGCCTTTTAAAAGCGACCTCAGGCCCCTTTTAAAAGTGACCTTGCGACCTGAAGGGGGGGGGGGGTACCTAGCTACAATAATGTAGCTCCTTTATCGTCTTTGATTCCGCCTAATCAAAGATGTCAAAGGAGCTACATTATTGTAGCTAGGGGGTAACCTGCGGGAGCCCCAACAAATTTAATTGTGTAGACCCACCTAGGACACAGCACCCATAACACTACTCCTATAACATAAGAGGTCTTGTTTTCGTAACTCAATACTGCGACCTCTTATCTCCTAACGTCCCGTGCGGGGCCCTGGTGGCGAATAGGCCCGCAGCAGAGCCTAGCTTGTCGTAAGAGGCGACTAAGGGTCTTGGGATTCTGACGTCGGGTCAGTGCTCAGCCCACAAAGCGACCAAGTGTGTACCCTAGGTGGCTGAATAGGGTAGCCCTCGTCCGCGGGGGTTGTCAGGTCTATAATACGGAAACCCTGACCGCCGACCATAGTGGGCCAACGTGTGTGAAGAGTGCCACGCTTCATGCACGTAAAAGACCCCTTTGTGGACCGCCAAGAAGTGCACCACACAGGCTAAATTTTCCGCCCCTACCCACCTCTCCCCTTTTTCCTGTGGTTCTTCAAAATTAACCGGTCCTTTGTGTCCCACTCCATCCCCATATTTCATTTATCATCATCATCATTTCATGTTCATTTTATCATCCTTTTCATGTTCATCGCCTGTAAATAACCTATATAGCGTTGCACGGGCGTAAAACACCAACTCACTCACTCACTATCTTCTAACGCCATTTTTCAATGCGCAAGTTCCGACCAAATTCAGGTCGGAAATACCCATCACTCCTTTTTCCAGTGGCAGTCAAAACTCTCCTACCCGATTGGCCTTGTGTCCCTATTTCCTCCACTTCATCATCATTTCATGTTCATTGTATCACCACTTTCAAGTTCATCTCCCGGATACAGCCGAAATCGCGCTGCTTGGGAGTAAAGCAATAACTAACTAACTAACTAACAGGTCGGAAATAAAATCATGTGTCCCGATGTTATTTAACTGTTTCTTACAATACTTATGTTAAAGTGTCTTACCAGAATGCCTTTTCTACAAGAACAGAGGCCAAACTTTGACCAGGATACTGCCAATGCCCATAATTTAATCTATTTATCAAGGTACCCCTAATTTTAAACAGGGGAAATAACAACTGTTACTATTTTTAGAACAGGTAAGGGAAAGTGTATTACGCATTCAAAACTGACAAAACGAAATTATGAGTAACTGTGCGAATTTTTGATATTTGATATAAAAAGTCTATTTTAATCATAAAATAATATAAAGAAAATAAAATTCTTTTGTATTAAAACTTAGAAATATTATATCTACAAATACAAACACAAAAGATGGGAATTTTCGAATCTTGTAAGTGTACATTTTTTATACATGGTTATATAAAGTTTAATTGGAGACATCATATATTGCTATGAAACTTCTTGCAGGATTTCTATAGATGTTTGTTTGTTACTGTACTTGATTCATTTTGGGGAAGTTTTTATCCGAGACAGATTTATCAGAAACCCTACACTGTGGATCGATGTGTATTGCAATAAGCAGAAACGGTGCATTATAGAATGCCTTTTCACATTGGTTTACCTTTATTTAATGTTTGTGTTTCTTCAGTTGACTTGATTTTTTTGTTTCATTCTAGAGTAGCCTTCAGTTTGTCTGACTTTATTTTTTGTATTTCATTCTTTAACCTTGAGATTCAAATTTTCCTTTGGTATTTCTTTGACCCTTGAGTTCTGGTGTAATATAATTACGCTATTACGTTAAAATCTTGCATAGATACTTCTTTTTCATTTATTAAAGATCTTCTTGAAATTGGAATTTTGACGACATTTTAGCATATTTTAAAAATATCGGGATTCAACAAATAGAAAAAACAACAACATTTTTTATTAGTTGTGGGTTCCTTACATTTGGCTGGAGCGCCTCTCACAGAAATGCAAAGTTAACCAATTTAAACTGTTCTTTGTATATGTATAATAAATATTTCTTCGTGCAGTTGTTTAACCTGTATAATGCAAAAAAATATAAATAAAAGTACTAACAAAACTACCGCACAGGGATAATCGACCTCACACGAGCAAGAAGAAATGACAAAATTATGCAACGGCATACTGGAGAAATTGAAGATCGCAGTTGTACTATCGGCATTTCAAAATAATTGTTGGGTTGAACCAGGTTTTATGAAATCCCGTGCGTATTTATGTTAACGTTTAGATTTTGTAAAATCATGTTTGCATTGATAGATTATATACGCATGTTTAACTTTAAGGAAAAACACTTTATAACAAAAACGTGAGAATGGAAAGCCGAAATAAAGTTTGATTATTCACAAAACAGAACATTTACATCAAGTTATAGTTTGGATTTTTTGTCACGCTAATGTCAGCCATTCAAAACAACTTTTCTTATGCGGTCTAACCGTTTTGACAACTGTCTGATTTTGTGCAGGTATTGTCCCGGCAGTTTTGGGTTTTCCGTGTGGGTATATAGAATGCACGGTGTTGTCTCCCAGGTATGGTCTGAAATAGTTTTTTTCTGCTACCATCATTTGAATTAGTTTCTGTACATTAGAATCTCTATTTCTTTCTCTTCTTCTGTGTCTATAAAGTTCGTTTTCGATTATTAATGCATATGCTGAAGGTATTAGAGATTCCCAACATCTTCTTGTCGATATGTTTCATAAGTGTACAGACGAATTTTCCAAAGAACGTATTTTGTCCAATTTCAAAAATCCTCTTTCTAACCTCAGATGTATAGTTGCGACCATTGCGCTTGGAATGGGGGTACAGATACCAGATGTGGATTTGATTGTGCATGTTGGTTGCCCAAAATCAGTTATATCTTACTGGCAAGAAGCCGGGCGCTGTTCTCGGGACGGACGACAACGGTTTTCCCTTGTCATGTATGACAATTTTACTATTTCCCAAAAAAATACAGAAAAAGATATTGCAGATATAATGAAAAATGAAGAAAAAAAAATGCATAAGATTACAAATTCTTCAGGCGTTCAATATTAGTAAAGAGAAAATAACTATAGATAAGTCGCCATGTTCGGGATGTGAGTTTGATATATGTCAATGCGATGCGTGTTTGTGATGTAATGTTTGTTGTAAGACATGTCCGTGTTATGAACGTACACTTTACGATGTCACTAAATTTTTAAACATGACGGACGGTCAAGTAGAATAGAACTATAACAAAGACATGAGAAAACCGTCTGGAATATTTAAAATGCATTTACTAATAATAAAGTAATACGGAAATCCTTTGTATTTTATTTCATTTACAGAACACTAAGTATTAAAAAATTTTAAAACGCCCGAGATTCTATTTATGATAATGTCTATGTCTTTAATTTGATGTCACGGTACTAAATAAGAATAATGCTTCTCATATGAATATCCAATATAATTTCCGATCAATACAATACGCATGAACAATAGTTCAAAATACATATATCATAATGTAAAACAATAATAAAATTATTGCTTTTTACATTTTTAACAACCTATTTGTCCAAAATCAAATAAAAGTTACGGATTTCGTTTTGTCACTTTTGGTCTTGCGAATCTGTAAAATTCACTTCCCGGTAGAGTTATGGCCGCCGAATATGAAAATATTGATACGATTGGTGTTTTTGTTGTAAATAGACAGTATAGAGGTCAAACTCTGACCCACTTTTGTTGAGAAACTATTTTTGTATGGATTTATGACTGGAACTGAGTGTAAATCATTAAAAGTAAATCATTTAATTTTGCGGTGATAAAATTTCATTAGGATGTTGGAGGTTTATAGGATGGCAACAAGTCCAAAAATAGCATGTCATCCAACCTGCAATGTTGTTGGAGTACCATAACACAGACCCATGTATACGTCATGCAAATAGGATCCAGAATGAAGACAAACCAACTAAGGCACCGACCATTTGATTTTCTGGAGGAGGGGGAGGGACCTTTTTTTCGACCGCTGCGCAGGCCAACTAAATTTTTCCAATACAATCAATGCTAGAAAATTTTGTTTGGAAATTTTTTTTCTAATGCGCAAAATGAGGGACAGATAATTTTTTTGCCTTGTAAGCTGGCCAGACTATTTCCAAAAATCAGAGCCAGAATATATTTTTTATTAAATCCCAGCCCCCCCGAAAATCGAATGGTCGGTGCCCAAGAAGACAGGCCAATGTACTCTCAACGTAGTCCAAGAACATATGACCTAAGTACGCTGCTGTTTTATAATAATATTCGGACATTGATACATTGCAGATGCGTTTGGGTGCTGTTTTATATTAGGCATCTATTAATATCCAAATATAAAACATCACGACGTCATATGTTCTGGGACAAACCCTCGTGCAACGCACCTTAGGCCAATGCACCCAGAAAGTGACGAAAACCTCCGGCCAATATTTTGCACATATCTATGGTGACTAACAATGAAGAACCCATACCTGAAATGAAGTCAAGGTTGGAACACTTACCTCTGTGAGATATAGCCATCGTCGGAAACCCAGGGGTTCGTCTCTCGCTTACTTACTCACTCATACATCAACCCTGGGACATTACACATGAAATACCTCGTTTTTGATATTTTTGTATGGAGCTTTCAGATCTGTCGCACTACATTTTTTATGCAATTTAAACATATTTCTATATTTAAACTTTATAAATAAAGGTAATAACAAAATTACCGAACTTGGAGAATCAATCTCAAATGACCATAATACGAGACAAAACAAGGAAGACATACCGGAAAAATTGAAGACCGCAATGGTCCTGACTTGGTACAGGCATTTCAAAAGAAATGGTGGGTTAAACCAGGTTTTAAGGCGCATCTATCTTCCCTCTTCCATTGCGATCTCTTGGTTCGGTAGTTACACAAAACACAGCAGGTTTGTGATGACATATCAGGGATGCTAGGGTGATCATCTCAGTATACCAACCAGCTAAACACTAATCAAAGTAAGAACTAACCATATTGAATATTTCTACCAGTGACTGATAACGAAGAAAGCATTGTTTAAGAGATGGTATGAGACGTATTTTTTTACAACATTGTTCTAATAGTCGGTTACGGAGAAAGAGGTGTCGGATAAAAAAATCTGAAAATGCCCTCGCATACCGAATTAGTTGTGAAATATAGACACCATATGCAGGTGACGTTGGTATGTTACTTTCCAGGTTGGGAAAAATAATAATTTAAAAATTAAAATCGTCTCTTTATCGTTAATTTTTGTACTGAGATGACCACCCGGGTCAAATTCGAGATGTAGGTAAAGCAAGTGGAATCTGTGGTTTCTTTAATCTCTAGCTCTGGAGGATATATTGAAGGAATCCTTCTGCCAAACGACGAGTTGTTGACAAAGAGGGCGTCCTCAATAAATCTGAAAGTGAGATTAAATGACCTTCCCTCTTTTATCTTCTTGTTCTTTACGAGCTCCTGAAGAAATTCAGTCTCGTAAGAGTATAAAACAAGTCGGCGAGGAGAGGAGCACAATTTGTTCCAATTGGAATGCCGACTTGTTGAAAAATCTTTCCTCCAAATGTGACAAATATTTTGTCAATAAGGAAATCAAGCATACTGCAAACTTGATCCAAAGTGTAACAAATCTTATCTTTATAAGATGTTTTGGAAAAAATGTAGAATTATAGCCTAAAAAAACAAAGTTCCTTGAATTCGAAAAAGCCTTTTCAATAAGTTTTTTAGTCGACACTTAAGTTTTTCGTGTGGCAATGTGGTGTACAATATTGAAAAATCGAAAGTTTTCAAAGAATGAACGTCAGAGAATGACCGGGATTTAAAATTAAATAACAAATGTTTTGAGTTCTTTAAAATCCACATATGATGAATTAATTCCACTACGATTATATATAGTGTCACAGTATGCTTGTTGTCCTCTTGTGTCAAGATAAGATCCTGAACGCAAAACGCAAACAAATCATATCAAATGTCCCAGGGGTGATGAATGAGTAAGCGAGAGAGGAACCCCTGAATTCCGATGATGGGATATAGCTAACTCTTACAAAGTTTCACATAAGCAACACTTATTTGTCGAAATTACACCAACGTGTGTGGAGATTGCCACGCTTCATGCACGTAAAAGACCCCTTTGTGGACCGCCAAGTAGTGCACCACATATGCTAAATTTTTCGCCCCTACCCACCTCTCCCCTTTTCCTGTGGTTCTTCAAAATTTACCGGTCCTTTGTGTCCCACCCCACCCCCATATTTCATTTATCATCATCATTTCATGTTCATTGTATCATCCTTTTCATGCTCATCGCCTGTAAATAACCTATATAGCGTTGCACGGGCGTAAAACACCAACTCACTCACTCAATGTGTTAAGTATCAACTTTCATTGGCCTGTAATGATTTCTTTTGCATTGACATGCACAGATTGGTATACAATGCGCTCTACTTTCATCTGTTTATCGGTACATGTAGGACAACATCAAAGTGAAATTAGGACGCATATTTGGACTCCCGTCCAAAAGCATGTTACACGTACTTCTACTTCAGGTATCAATGACTGGTTTCTAATTGTGCACCTTTGCTTGCTGATTTGTTTCTTCATTCATATGAAGCAAACTTATTACAATCTCTTCTAGACAAAAAAGACAGTAGAATAGATCTCTCTTTCAACCACACGTTCCGTTATATTGATGATGTCCTTTCACTAAACAATTCTCGATTTGGTGACTTTCTCCATCTCATTTATCCCCAGGAGCTTGAGATAAAGGACACAGCGGATTCTACGAAGTCTGCTTCATATTTAGATCTACATCTCGAAATTCACTCTCAAGGAAGACTTTCAATAAGGCTCTAAGACAAACGTGATGACTTCAACTTTCCAATCGTCAACTTTCCCTTCTTGTGTAGCAACATTCCGTCCGCTCCAGCTTATGGAGTTTACGTATCTCAATTGATTCATTACTCCAGAGCGTGCGGGACTTACATCGATTTCCTTATTAAAAATTGCTCACACAGGGTTATGTTGCTTCTCAGTTGCGGTTTTCACTCAATAAATTTAACGGAATACATCATGCACTTTTAGACAAATATGGGATTTCGATTTCTCAGATGAGTGCAGATGTTGGTTTGTCATAGGTTGTTGTTTTGTCTTCCTTTACCGGATTTGACACGCTGAATGGACTATTGGCAACGCGACGGGTGTGCTATAGCAAGAAGGAACTGCTTACTCTTCCCGAGTTCACTCTTGTTTCGACTGGAGTTCGCGATGTTGATTGATATTCAGTTATTTGTGTTTCCATGTTTTACATGTTGTCTGTTTTTGTCCCGTTCTTGTTGGTGTTTACTGGTTTTTTCTCTGCCCTTTTGGACTTTTGACATTCGGATACCCCATTGGTAACTCTGCTTCTTTCGGTACAAATAATGAAGTGAAGAACTGGTCTAAAGACCAGACAGTAAAAATAAATGATTCAATAATAATTCTAATCAATATTTTTAATCACATGGCTTTATCAAAGAAAGTAGAACAAGTAAAACATGTTGAAATGAATATTTAATGTGATAACCTTAAGCTTTAGTTATAAATGCTTGAAGTTTAATATTTAAAAGCTGTGAGCTTAATACAATTTAAAAAAAAAGGACAGCAATAACTAACGTGTTGTCATTACAACACATTTAACATGTATATCAACATATTTAGGCCTGCTGGTTCGATTCTCACACATGGCATTATTATTATGTCTGAACATCAATCTCGCACAAAGACTGCTTAAAACTTTATTTCATTTGCTGGCAATTTTTGTTCATTTAAGTCCCGTGCGGGGCCCGGGTGGCGAATAGGCCCGCTGCAGAGCCTAGCTTGTCGTAAGAGGCGACTAAGGGTCTTTGGATTCTGACGTCGGGTCAGTGCTCAGCCCACAGAGCGACCAAGTGTGTACCCTAGGTGGCTGAATAGGGTGGCCCTCGTCCGCGGGGGTTGTCAGGTCTATAATACGGAAACCCTGACTGCCGACCATAGTGGGCCAACGTGTGTGGATAATGCAACGCTTCATGCACGTAAAAGACCCCTTTGTGGACCGCCAAGTAGTGCACCACATAGGCTTAATTTTTCCTCCCCTACCCTCTTCTCCCCTTTTCCTGTGGTTCTTCAAAATTTACCGTTCCTGTGTTTCTCACCCACCCCATATTTCATTTATCATCATCATTCATGTTCATTTTATAATCCTTTTCATGTTCATCGCCTGTAAATAACCTATATAGCGTTGCACGGGCGAAAAACACCAACTCACTTACTCATATTGTTCATTTAATAATGTTTTTTATTTTATTTTTGATTTGCCTATGTTGCAATCAGTAAAAAAAGAGAAAAAAGCTTTCAGGATTTTGAGCATCTTAAGGTGTGCCTCTTTCCCGTGCGGGGCCCGGGAGGCGAATAGGCCCGCAGCAGCGCTAAGCTTGTCGGTAAAAGTCCACTAAAGAGCGCTCAGAAACCTGACATCGGGGTCAGGCCGCTTTGCCCACAAAGCGACTGGGATGTATGCCCCAGGTGGTTGAATGGGGCAGCCCTGACATCGAGAGATACGGGGTCGTCAGGCGATAATGCGGAAAACCTGACCGCTAACCATAGTGGTGCACCGTGTTGGGAAAAATGTCACGTTCGTACGTTAAAGAACCCTGCTGCAGGTCTCGGTAAGAGTAGGACCCGTAGGATCCCCATGCAGGAGGCAAAATTTCCCGTCCCTACCCATCACTCCTTTTTCCAGTGGCAGTCAAAACTCTCCTACCCGATTGACCTTGTGTCCCTATTCCCTCCACTTCATCATCGTTTCATGTTCATTGTATCACCATTTTCATGTTCATCTCCCGGATATCGTGCTGCTTGGGAGTAAAGCAATAACTAACTAACTTATGCCTCTTTACCTCTGCAACCGGGGAGACGGCAATACTGTGGCATATTTTCTTTAAATCAAACTTGTATCAATTAAGCTACACCGTGGCAATTTATGTAGAAATGCAAGCGTCTTAAGACAGTGCTTGAATAATGTCGCCTCGTGTGTGGCCCGGGAGGCGAGTAGACCCGCATCAGAGCCTAGCTTGTCGTAAGTAGCGACTAAGGGTCTTGGGATTCTGAAATCGGAGTTGATGTTCAGCCCACAGAGCGACCAAGGTGTGAACCCTGGGTGGCTGAATAGGTTGGGGGGTTGTAACGACTATGATACGGAAACGCTGACCGTAGTGGGCCAACGTGTGTGGAGTGCCATGCTACATACACGTTAAAGACCCCTTGTGGACCGCCAAGTGGTGCACCGCATAGGCATCTCTCCCCTTTTTCTGTGGCCTTCAAAAGTACTGTTCCTTTGTTTCCTTTTTCCCACCATTTTCCATATTTAGGGCCCTGCATTGAAGTTGTGAACAATTTTTGTGAACTCTAAATCTCACAAACTATTAACAACACAGTTCTGAAATTTGTAGCATGTCATAATTTGTATTCTAAAATTACATGCAAAAATGTGAAATAATTTTGGGGAAAAAAAAACTTATTGAAATCATAGATTTTGAAAATTGGACTACTTTGTGAACACTACAACTCAAACTATTTACAATACAGTTCTAAATATTTGTACAGCTGCTAAGTAGCATGTCATAATTTGCATAATAAAATTTCGTGCTAATCTGTTTAATATTTTTGAAAAAAAAACTTCATTTTTGGTGGAAAATCACAGGTTTTAGGTATTGGAAGTTTTGAACAATAAAACTAAAATGCTATTAACAATGCAGCTCTGAAGTTTCATACACATTCCATGGAACATGCCGTAGTGGTTAATATCAAAGTTCGTATGATTTTGAATTAAACTTAGATTTGTTGCCGTGGGGCCCTTTTATGACTTGGTCAGTATTTTAGTTCATATATCATCTTCGTTTCATGGATAGTTCATTTAGTTTTATTGTTCATTTCTTCATTTTCTTCCATGTTCATCGCCTTTAAATAACCTATATAGCGTTGTAAGGGCGTATAACATCAACTCACTCACTCACTCGCATAACCTCCGATGAGACAATTTGCCACCTATCGAGGTACAATATATCGGGTGGTTCTTTTATTCTGTACACTGTGACAGAATATAAGCAAACTATAAATCATGCATCTTATTTATGTTGGGGTCAGGGCGTCTAACTGGCCCACAGCAGAGCCTAGCTTAACGTAGGAGACGACTAAGTTTCTTGAGATTCTGACATCGAGTAAGGACCCGTAGGATCCCAATAGAGTGGCAGTCTGAATTCTCCTCTCCGATTGGCCTTGTGCCTCTTTCCTCCATTTCATGGTAATTATATCACCCCTTTAATGTTCATATCCCGGGTATCGCCGAAATCGCACTGCTTGGGAGTAAAGCAATAACTACTATGTAACTATAACTCACTAAAATAAAGATTAAATGCTCAAAGCATTACGTCGGAATTAATAAATTCAATGAATGCAATTTCTCAACAAAATATCATTAATTATAAGCATTTGGCTCCAATGTATTGCTTGTCTGAAAGTTCCCTGTTCTCTGGAACATGACTTGTACATATTAATCGGCAAAATTTGACTCCGTACCAAGATTCTAAAGACTAAAATCTTACTTTCAAGACGCGACGACTGACAATTGTCTTCTTTTTCGGGTCCCGTGCGGGGCCCGGGTGGCGAATAGGCCCGCAGCAGAGCTTAGCGTGTCGTAAGAGGCAACTAAGGGTCTTGGGATTCTGACGTCGGGTCAGTGCTCAGCCCACAGAGCGACCAAGTGTGTACCCTAGGTGGCTGAATAGGGTGGCCCTCGTCCGCGGGGGTTGTCAGGTCTATAATACGGAAACCCTGACCGCCGACCATAGTGGGCCAACGTGTGTGGAGAGTGCCACGCTCCATGCACGTTAAAGACCCCTTTGTGGACCGTCAAGTAGTGCACCACATAGGCTAAATTTTCCGCCCCTACCCATCTCTCCCCTTTTCCTGTGGTTCTTCAAAATTTACCGGTCCTTTGTTTTCCACCCCACTCCATATTTCATTTATCATCATCATTCATGTTCATTTTATCATCCTTTTCATGTTCATCGCCTGTAGATAACCTATATAGCGTTGCACGGGCGTAAAACACCAACTCACTCACTCACTCACTCTTCTTTTTCGGCAAGTTGTCGTTCCAATGGTCACAACTTTCAACTTGAAACTTCAGAGAGGAATTCCTTCCATCCAGGTTTCTTTCCTTGTAATGCACATGCCCAGTCAGCATGTATAAGTTGGACTAACATTGGCAGATGGTTGGTGTGTTGGCAATTGGTTGACGTTGGCACGCCAGCATTGTCCCAACGTAACCCCAACACAACTTGTATGGCATATTGTTTTAACACACCCTGATTTGTCATTGATAAAGGTTATGAACTCGTAGTAATATATACCGGAATATGTCCATGTGTGGAAGTTGAAAATTAAAAAAATAATATGTGTTCTGTGTTGTTTTGTGTATGTTGGCTCAATGTCAGTCCAACTTGGCAATTTTGTAATGTTGTTATGCACATGTTGACCCAACGTTACCCCATCAACCTATTTACAAGGATGTATATTTTACCTATTCCTGCATTTGTCATTATCATCTCATTCAATGTAGTAGAACATCTAAGATCAACCATGTGTTGAAACGTAAAAGGGTAAAATGAAAGATGTTTGTGTGTTTGCGTGTATATCATATTGACAGTTCACCATTGACCGTCCAAACATTAATATCAACAAAACAGTCAAATAAATGTTTTTTCCAACTTTCCCTGTATTTGTCATTAAAAATGGTTGTAATTAACTCATAGTACTGTTTCTATAGATCAGAAATGTATGAAGACTCATATATGTTGGCATGCATATGTTGGCCCAATGTCAGTTAAACAAAATAATGCGAGCCTAGACATGTGTTGGCCCAATGTTAGCCAAACATAAAAAAATCTAGCATCGACATGTATATGTTGGCTCAATGTCAGTCCATCATTAAAAATTCCATTGAAATTATTTCAAAGGTTGTCCGACCAATATGGTAAAGTATTGTTCAATCTGGTAAAAATATAGATTTTTTTCAATACAATTAAAACGAAAATCTGCAAAATGCATGGTTGGTCCTTTAAAAGCTAAAACACCTTCAGAATAACTGCATTGACTTGCATATGTTGGTCATATGTGAGACCAGCATAACATTTCTATTGACCTGCAAACATAGGCCCAATGTCAGTCCAGCATATTCTATTCACGTTCTGATTCATATGTTGGCCCAATGAAAATCCAACATAACCTTATTGTTACAAGTAGCAAAGGTCCCCAGCCGACGAATTTAAGTTGAAAATTTATTTTGACAATATACCGTAGTCTCATTATTCATGTAGAATTTGATAAACTCAAAATAAAATAAATAAACACAAGGAAAAACCCGCGATTTCGCGGGAAAATCAATCGTCGCGATGCTTAAAGAAAAGACCACACAATGATTTAAACATCGCATTTGAATGACCTTACATGGTTGTGCTAATCGTAAATTAAAGGTTCTACGGTATTTGTTACCCCACTTTTAAAGCGCACAAATGTCCAGTGGCAGGATAAATTTCAATCAATCGCTATGCAATTTTGTCGATTTATTGACATCGTTGAGCCTAATTTTACACGTAGATAAAAACTACAATATGATAAATTTTAAATTGTTGAAAAGTTACAATTTTTTACGGTAAAGCATTTTTTGCATTCAATTTTATACTAAATTTACCAATATAATCTATAATATAAAATCTTTTAAATATATAGCATAATATTGTGGGATTTTTTTGTAATTGTCTGAAAAAGGGGCATTGTAAAAAAAGGGGGGGGGGGCAAATATCGAACCGGCACTGAAGATATTTTACCTCTTCACGTACTTCTAGGTTTTTTTAGTATTTAAAGGCTAATATATAGATTGATTGAATAATTTTGTAACAATTTATGACCCATTATTTTTTATTCAAAGATAAGAATTAACTTTTTAATCTCGGGCGCCAAATACCCAACCGGGCGCTTCCTAGCGCTTTTTAGTAAAACTTGTTCATACGTGCAATTCAGGAACAATGACGGCTATGGCGTTTCCGGATCAATTAATTAGGTTAATTAGCAAACTGCAGACATAATTGCATATGTCCTAATGAAATTTTCAAACGGCACAACCATCCCCTATTTTTCATATATGAAGCTTAGTCGTAGCATTTGTTGTTTAGGCTGCAACCCGGCTAACAAAAAAACGCTTCGTTATTTTAGTAGTACAGATACAATTACATTATAAAATGAACAAGAGGCTCCCAGAAGCCTGAATAGCTCACCTGACCTCAATGACTGATGGAATGAAAATAATTGGGGGTATATGCGGTGAAAAACTCCAATAAAGGATCATCATAGATGTGTAAACCACATGTAGCCAAACATTCAAGGAAACAAAAGCTTTTCTTCATCATAGGTTTAATCTGCAAGGCAATAGCCCAAAACTTGACAATAAGGGCCATGACCTTTATAGGAGGGGGGTCATCTGACAGCTTCAGCCTCATTGATATTTTTGAAGAGTGAATTGAATTGAAGATTTAAGCAAGCAACAGCTTTTCCCTATCTGCTATAGTTTTCATTTTATAGGCCAAAAACATGAAAAGACATTATTTTAGGGGCCGTAACACCTATTAGGGGTCATCTGACAACTTCGATCCTATGGAGACTTTTGTAGAGATAAATTTACTGAACATTTAAGCAAGCTTAGTAAGTTACTTATTGCTTTACTCCCAAGCAGCACGATTTCGGCTATATCCGGGAGATGAACATGAAAGTGGTGATACAATGAACATGAAATGATGATGAAGTGGAGGAAATGGGGACACAAGGCCAATCGGGTAGGGGAGTTTTGACTGCCACTGGAAAAGGAGTGATGGGTAGGGACGGGAAATTTAGCCTCCTGCATGGGGATTCTACGGGTCCTACTCTTACCGAGACCTACGGCAGGGTTCTTTAACGTGCGAGGAACGTGACATTTTTCCCAACACGGTGCACATGGTTTGCGGTCAGGTTTTCCGCATTATCGCCTGACGACCCCGCATCTCTCGATGTCAGGGCTGCCCCATTCAACCACCTGGGGCACACATCCCAGTCGCTTTGTGGGCAAAGCGGCCTGACCCGATGCCAGGTTTCTGAGCGCTCATTAGTGGACTTTTACCGACAAGCTTAGCGCTGCTGCGGGCTTATTCGCCACCCGGAACCCGCACGGGGACATTTAAGCAAGCAACAGCTTTTCTCTATCTGCTTTAATTGTCGCAATAGTTTTCATATTATAGGACCAATACACGAAAAAATGCTATTTTTTCACCTTTAAGGGGATATAAGGGGTCATCTGACAACTTTGACCAAATGGAGACTTTTTTTAGAGCTTTTGATGCTGAAGCAGTAGGGTGGCATCAGATTATCTATTATACTTTTTGATTTACTAGCCAAAAACTGTAGTCTGATCCCCCTGATCTATTTTTAGCAACGGCGGCCATATTTTTGACGGACAAAAAATCGAAACACAATTTTGAAAGATATGAAAAATAAATATTCTACAGTTATTTTGTTTTAACATCCATTTACCCCTTTTGGTCCCTTTTTCTCTGAAACAGTAGGGGATGGGGAGACACCGCCAAAGTTTTTATTGGCATTTTGGAACAAGCACCGTTAAACATGTTAAAGTTGGGATTGCTTCCCCATTGATTCAATGTAAAATAATTTTGTATATAGAAATAAATTCCTACCTACCTACCCTAATTTTCAAGAGTAGGAAGCAAGAAACAAACATATTTTGTTTTGGCCTCAAGTTAAACATGCTAGATATTTGTTGTACACATGACACAGCTACAGTACAAATGTAAATGAGACTTGTAAATTGCTTATAACATACATGACATATGACTAAAGCTATAATTATGTGTTGTAGAAGCTGTTAAAAGGAATAGAACGTGCCGGGAAAGTACGGACAAAGATGTGGAGGATTCAATAAAGGAATGGCTTAGGTTCAGCCCAGATAGAGAATGGGGAGGAAAGAAAGAATGCAGAGGCAGAGGAAAGCCAATGAGAGTCAGACTGATAATGCTGCCAATGCTAATGCTGCCAATGTGAACCAAAGGGGGGATAGTTAGTAATATATACCATGAACTTTAATTCAATTGTTGTTTATCTTGTAAAGTTGTTCAAAATAATTAAGAATAAAACTATCTTATCAATTTATGTTTGTCTTCAGTCAAAAGAACTAATCATCACAGTACGTCAGTGAAATACAAAAGGTCATAAAAACTTATTGATATGATTAAGTATTCCTATTAATCTTTTGAGAACTTTATTAACAAGTTATAAATAAAGTACTTTAGAAAGTTTGTATCTTATTTAATGAGTATAAATTATTTTTAAAATACTGTTTTTTTTAAATTTTGTGTTTTGATATTCAGTTGTTTTGTGTTTCCATGTTTTACATGTTGTCTGTGTTTGTCCTGTTCTTGTTGGTGTTTACTGGTTTTGTCTCTGCTCTTTCGGACTTTTGACATTCGGATACCCCATTGGTACCTCTGCTTCTTTCTTACAAACATGCAAGATGACATTTAATTATGACCTTTTCTTATTACATTGATAGTTCTTGTACTGGAAATGTTTAGTGTATGAATATCCCAATACCATCCATTGTTATAAATGGTATTTGTGAAACTGAAAAAAAAATCCTACCAGATCAATGGAAAACAAGAAATCAATAAAACTGTGTACGTCATAACAACAATTTATCTAGAATATACCAGCACTCACAGATTTAAAAAAAAAAGTGCACAGAGACTATCTCTGCAACAAGCACAAGACAAACTACAAGTGAGTGAGTGAGTGAGTTGGTGTTTTACGCCCGTGCAACACTATAAAGGTTATTTACAGGCGATGAACATGAAAAGGGTGATAAAATGGACATGAAATGATGATGAAAAATGAAATATGGGGGTGGAGTGGGATACAAAGGACCGGTAAATTTTGAAGAACCACAGGAAAAGGGGAGAGGTGGGTAGGGGCGGAAAATTTAGCCTATGTGGTGCACCACTTGGCGGTCCACAAAGGGGTCTTTTACGTGCATGAAGCGTGGCACTCTCCACACACGTTGGCCCACTATGGTCGGCGGTCAGGGTTTCCGTATTATAGACCTGACAACCCCCGCGGACGAGGGCCACCCTATTCAGCCACCTAGGGTACACACTTAGTCGCTCTGTGGGCTGAGCACTGACCCGACGTCAGAATCCCAAGACCCTTAGTCGCCTCTTACGACAAGCTAGGTTCTGCTGCGGGCCTATTCGCCACCCGGGCCCCGCACGGGACGACAAACTACAAACTATAAACACCATTTATTTGACAATTATAAAACAAATTATTGACAGCAGCACACAGGGGCCATTAGATTAATATTATGACTGTGCATGAATGACTAAATAGACCAACGTGATCCGTTAACAACCAAGCAGAAAACAGAGCCTGTGACATATTTATCAGGCCAACATTCATATCATCACGTACAAGAAATTGAACATAACGAGACAACGTTATAGCTATATTGGGCCATCATAATACAAGAAAATAACAGTGTGCCAACGTTGCTCGTTTAAAAAGTTCAATATAAATGGACCAACACCTATACTTTTTTGGGCCAACTAAATATTGTAAAAACAAACAGTGTGCCAACGTTGTTGTAAAAATCGATAGAATCAATAAAAAAACATTGGGCCAACGTATAACTTAATATTTGACCAACGTAATACTTATGTTTGGCCAACATAACATAAGAACAACAGCAGTGGGCCAACCATCCTCGGAAACCCAGGGGCTCTTCCCTCGCTTACTCATTCATCACCCCTGGGACATTACGCCTGAAATACTTCGTTTTTCATAGTTTTGTATCGAGCTTTCTGATTGGTCGCTTTAGATTTATCTAATGCGATTTAAACTTGTTTCTATATATAGATAATATCAAGTTCAAGATCAGATCCTGAACTCGGAACGAACCATTTCATGCGTTATGTCCCAGGGGCGATGAATGAGTAAGCGAGGGAAGAGCCCCTGGGTTTCCGAGGATGTGGGCCAACATTGTCCCAACATTTCCAAACAACATGTAAAACATCAGGCCAACGTAGCGCCAACAAGTTGACCCAGAGTTGGGCCACTTTGCACTTATACATTGGACCAACATTGGCTTACAACGTTGGGCCAACAAATCGTCAAACATTAGAGCGACGTTGGGCCAGTATTTGCATGCTGACTGGGTGGTCGATATCCTTGGTGCTGGATTTGGCTTCCTTGTTCGAACGTTTTGGTTTTGACTACTTTTCGTTTTCAACAGTTTTTGAATTTGACCTTCTAATGTTTTGAATTAAATGCTACTGATGAGAGGTTACTCCTTGAAATAACGAAATATATAATATCCACATTACCGTTTATTCCCGCGTTTTGGTATTTGTAATCCAAATCATGTACACACAGGTATATATGTATATCTACGTACTTAGTGAAAAAAAATGCAGCCAACAATACAAAGACAAATTGTAGTTCTGATCATAAAAAAATGCACTATATTTCTTTTTAAAGGACAGAAAATTACAAATATAATCAATTTGCTGATTTGAACATTGTTTAAATAAAGTCAGTTTTTAGGCAAGCGCCAGCGAAGCCCTATGGAGTCTATAGAGTAGTGATGATTTTCGCGGCTTTTTTTCAGTCTAGACGGAGTGATCTTCCTGCATCCAGTCTGGAATAAAATGCTTTATTTTCTATATTACTTTTCAATATTTGTTAACATGATATACACTTCCATAAATCTCCATTTTTATTGGCATTTTATATGACCGGCACAAGTTTTATTTATTCCTTTGCATCTTACATGAGGAACTACTTAGTTAAAGGCTATAGATATATACATTATATATATTCATCTATTACTTGATTTGTTCGTATAAATATTTCTGTTATATGATTGGTTCATGCAAGGAACATATCTTCTCCATTCATAAATTCAGTATACAATACACATCATTAGGACGAGTGCATTTTAATCGAAGGGGTTTCAATCGTTACCGTTTTTACACGATACCTGTCTTGTGTCCATTACCTTTATTTGAGGGCATCTGTATGACGATCCTTTCTTCGCTCACCAAAATTAATATTTCGAAAACATTTTGAACAATATAGTGATACTTTGTTCTAATATATTTCGCTTGCCTTTAAACGCTTTAGCGCTTTGATTTTCTCATCTAAGGAAATGCAGCATGTCTGGCTGCATGTCTACCTTTTCAAAATACAGGTTTGTATTATGGGAGCAAACAAAGTCTACCTATGGGACATTCAAATATCATTATTCCATAGGAGCCAAGACAGAACAGAAAATATAATCGAACACGACAACTGAAAAAAGACAAAAACACATAACATTTAATCAAGTAATGCTACTTAATTGCTATCTGCAACGTGAATTCAAGTAGAAACGAGCGTGGACTTAGTGCTCCGGACGAGTAAGCAGTTCCTATTTTAAATATATTGGCAATTAATAGCCAAGAAATCAATATGTCAAATGTAACTTAGTGTAAAAGTCTTAATGTTTTATATATGTTAAAGATAATTTGTAATATTTCGTTTCAGATGTTCAAATTCTTTAAAAAACACAGTTGGTCAATACAGAGTACCTGGCAGTTGAAAGGCGCTCTGACCTCTTAAACGTTGACCTCAATAACATATTTAAACGTGAAATTCAAGTGGAAGGTAAAGAATTATCTTTTTGTTAGCTCAAAACAATAATTCGAATTCAAGCAAGGATTGTTTCGTATTTATTGAGTATATCTCAATTTAAAAATTACCATTGCATGTAACTTTATCAACTTAAGTTACTTTAGCAGTTTTAGTTAAATTATTCGCGTAGTGTTCAACCAGAAGCATATAAAAAATATATTAAATTAATATAAATGCTCTACTTGTCCGTTCACATGGGAGACCGATGCTGTGGTTGGTCCCTCGAAAACTTTCCAACTGAAGGATGGGTTCACCTGCATTACCGAAAACGTCGTATACGCTATAACAGGGGGTCCAATGTAATTGGTAAGTGCGCAGCATAATTTGGTAAGTGACTATAAAGATGGCGGAAATTTTTTTTTTGGGGGGGGGTATTCTAATCTTGATGTGTCCGATTGCTTTCTTATTAAGAATAATAAGAGTCCTGGTCTTGATAATATTAGTAATGAAATGCTCAAGGCATCACAATCCTATATTAACCCAAGTCTGTTGAAGCTGTTCAATGCTGTCTTTAGGTCAGGTCAGTACCCGGAACAATGGTCCAAAAGTTATATATGTCCAATTTATAAAAGTGAAAATCCACGAAAGCCAGAAAACTATTGAGGTATAGCTATTAATAATAGTATTGGAATATTCTTAAATATAATACTTTGTAATCGCTTTGACAAATTTTTGTTAGATAATAAAGTAATACATGAAAGTCAAATTGGCTTTTTAAAAAAATCTGGTACCACAGATCACATATTTGTGTTGAAATGTGTAATTGATAAATATCTTAAACAAGGGAATAAAAGATTATATGCTTGCTTCGTGGATTTTCACAAGGCATTTGATAGAGTTATCCATGTTGGAATTATGTTCAAACTTCTTGAAAGAAATGTTAGTGGTTATTTTTATAGAAAACTAAAAAATATGTACTTAAATGATACTTTATGAATCAAAGTGGGCAACAAAATGACAATTTTTATTACTGCCAAGGTTGGTGTACGACAGGGCGACGTACCTAGCCCTAACTTGTTCAAATTTTTCATAAATGATTTACCACAAAAATTGTTAGATCAGTCAGAATCAGATACTTTAGATAACAGGAAAATCCCTAGCTTGTTGTATGCAGACGACATAGTCTTGATGGCCGATTCTAAAAGATGTGACTGTCTACAAAAATCAACTCGATATTTTGCAGGAGTATTGTAAAACATGGTGTCTAGATATAAATATTAACAAAACCAAAGTTGTCGTATTTAATAACTCTGGTAAATTATTAAATGAAGAATTTCTAATTGGCATTTAAAAGATTGAATGTGTAAAAAGCTATAAATATCTTTGTATGGTGTTGACCAAAACTTTCCGTTTTACAGAAGCTAAGTCTAAGTTATATGAAAAGGCTTTAAAAGCCAGTTTTAAACTATATAGAGAAATGAAGGTGGTATCTCCATCAATTAAGGTTCTCCTTCATATTTTTGATCATACTATAAAACCCATTTGTTTATATGGGTGCGAGAACGGGGGATTACAAACGTAACACCAAAAAGAAAGCAATTGAATTTGTATGAAATATACAAAGATTGGGAACAAGAAAAGCTCAACATGAAAGTTTGTAAGTTTCTGTCAGGGGTCTCTAAACAGACTACAAATTTAGCAGTTCTATCAGAACTAGGGAGATTCCCATTGTATTGTGACATTATAGTCCAAATGTTTATGTACTGGCATCGGTTGGAAAACCAGTCATCTGGGCTAATGCCATTTTCCTTGGTTTCAGTGGTCAAAGCTGAACTATATTATTAAAAGAGCACATTCTTTGCTTCAAACATATTTCGTAAGTGATGCTTTCAAACTCTTTTTAAATACAAAAAGTTAGTTACATTTAATTCGTATAGGTTTTCACATTGATCATAAACTTATTTGTATTAGTATGCCTTTTAAAATAAAACTTAGATTGTTAATTTAACACAAGACCATACTCATCATAGCAAGGTAACCGAATTGGCAATGTGAAATTAACATAACCGGAAAATATGTACATGTTCACGTACTTTGTCGGAAAAATCAAAGTTATTTGATTCAGCCTGCTAAACAGATTCATGTAGTAGAATAGAAATGAATCGGAAATCAAAAAACATCTATCTCATTAAAACGTTAACGCAATGAATTAAGATAATATTCATTACCAATTTTGTGTAGTACACCGACTTGCACTTACCAAAAAATAAAATAATTGTAAATATGTCAACAAATACAGGTTTCTTTTACAGAAACAAATATTTGGGAATATCCATGCTTGTTGACGAACCACAAAACACCATAAAACCTTACGTTTGTAATCAGAGTACCTGAAACAAAGCCTGTTTTTTTTCGGCATGACAAAAAAATTGCTGTCAAGTGGCCGGTTTTTCTTCAATAGCTTTTTAATAAGCAAATCAAGCATTAAATTTTTGTTATGTACTATTTTTCATAACTCATAATTGCCGAAAGGCAACATGGTTTTATTCATAAGATGTGTATAACTTTTGTAAACACGAAGAGAAAACTGACCGTTGTCGATCGAAGCGAGGTTTTTCCGCCATCTTTATAGTCACTTACCAAATTATGCTGCGCACTTACCAATTACATTGGACCCCCTGTATAAGATGTAAGCGATGTTCCATGATTTATGTTGGTGAAACTTGTCGGAGACTCGGGGACCGTTTTGTGGAACACAAAAACAGTGTCACCAGAGATACTGAATGTCCAGTTGGGGAGCATTTTCGAGGGTCCGGCCACAGTATAAAAGATATGCAAGTCACGGTTCTGCTTCAAACCCATCACGGCGAGAAACAAAGACAGTTCCTTGAGCAGAGAATAATAAAATTCCTGGGAACAGCACGTCCTTTCGGCATCAATGTCAAAAATCAAATCATTTCTTAGTAATTTACTTTATTTGATTCTTTGGGTATGATTTGGCCTATTGTTATATTGCTCAGTTCAGGATTTGGGTGATGATGACGTGGTTGTTTTTATCGAGTGAACACTTTTTACTATATTCACTTGTTGGTTGTCCTCAGACCGTGGCGGTCGTGATTTTTTTCTTTGCTCTGCCCCCGACGAAGGCTGAAAGCCGAAAATTTGGGCTTTTTAGATTTTAGATGTATTCTTTATTAATTTATATTAGTTTTATATTTGATATTTTTACCTTTTATGTGTGGTTTAACCAACCTACTTATTTTATTGTCTCCATTTTAACTTGCCACACCACAACATTTATTAATCTAATATAAATGTATGTAGACTTAGGGTTCAGTTAATTATATTGCATTATTACATGTATCTCAATTTTTGTACATTGCACATATTTAAATTTTTAGACACATTCTGATTGCATGCACAATAATGACTGCCAATAATAAAAAAAAATATCTTTTACTTTAAAGATGACGCTCGGAAACCTGATATCGGACTTTGCCTACAAAGAGACTGTGATGTGTGCCCAAGATGGTTGAATAGGGCAACCTTTACAAAATGAATGCTGTTACAGGTCTCGAATAGAATGCAGGAGACCAAATTATCCAATCCTATCATTCCTCTTTTTTCCATTGGAAGTCAAAACTTTCCTTCCCGAATGGCATTGTGTCACCACTTTCTCCACTTCATCATTGTTTCATGTTAATTTTATCACCCTTTCATGTTCATCTTTCTGAAATAGCCGAAATCATGTTGCTAGAAGGTAAAACAATAACTATAAGTCCGTTTAGACAAAGATTTCCTTTTCATTTAGTTTCAGGAAGGTTATATGTATCAATGCTTTTGAATTTCTATCAAATGATGACCAAATGACTGATTTGCAAATGTCATTCAATGTCAGAAAGATACAAAATCAGTTACTTGTCTTTCAGAGTTTACAAAGTTATGCCTGTATCTTGTTACAGATTTGGATTTAATATTGGCTTGTCTTTCTTTAACTGTCAAAAAAAGAAATGTTAAACAACTAAACATTTCTTCGGAAAAGTTAAATACCTATATTATATAAACTGGCACGCACGCTTTATGCTGCAGCTAATATGATTGACGTTTTCCGTACCTGTAAATTTTTAACATATTGTAGCGAACAAGCAGAGCACTGTGTGTAAACTGGACTGCTTTGCAATTGTATTTTACTTTGGAAGAAACTGGAGTAAAAGTAACAGTGATCATTCAATTCTAAAACATTTATTATGATTTAACTGCAATTTAACAGTACAATTATGTCACATGTTCTATAAAAATGTGGCTAGAATCTGACATAAGTGTAAAATACATGTGTAAATTACAACTTCATTGGCTCCTTCACCATGAATAAAACAGACATTTGTGTGCTGTCCTGCTTATTGAACAATTATTTAGAACATATAGTTTAACAATTTCGGAAAAGCTTTGTCAGAGTCCTCCCTTGGTAAAAGGTTTTAGTTTTGAAAGAAAAAAAATTGAGAATAAAACAGGACCTTCCTGTTAGAATTATTCTCTCTTAATATCATAGCATAGCAAGTGTTTTAAATAATGTATTTTCCTTCAAGAAATAAAAAAATTATAACAAAGTGGCAGACAATAAATTTTGCTACGCCTGACTCGCGTTTCGTCTATTCAAGACTCGTCAGAGGCGCTCTACCAAAATTATAGAAAATGCCAAACACTATATATGATTATGAAGAGCAAAGAACAATAAAACCAAAAATACCAAAATAGGGAACCAAATTATTACTAAGATGATCAACCTATGTCTGGGGTAGGAAGAACCTTAGGATTTAGACAATTTTGAAATTTAAACGGACAATTTAAAGTTTTGATGTGTGCCGGAGCGGGCTAACCTCGGAGAATTAAAACTCCGCCAGCAGCGCTAACCTTCACGGGTGTTCGAAATAAAAATGACAAAAAAGTTCGAGACATTAAATTTTGCTCGATAAATTATTCCTCAAGCCAAAGATTCATATTTATTCCTATTTAATTTTTAAAATGCATGAAGTGAGAACGGCAAAGCATCCAAAGAACTATTAACTAGAACTTTATAACTCTTTAAGTTAAGCTTTGCCAGCAAAGTGGAAATTAAATTAAAAGATGAAATCGTAAAATGAAGCTACTGCCGAAGCAAATTATTAAACAAAAATTAGGAAAACCGGCTCCTAAGAGTCCGCTTCACAATAAAATACTTTTAGAAAGAAAAATAGAACGTTTTCAGATTAAAACGTGTCAAAAATAAACAAATTTTAAAATAAAATATCTTCACTAAAAATACTAACTACAAGCCAAAAGTTTTAAGCAAGACTGAACTAAAACGGCGTAAAAACGTCACTTGTTGGATTGCCGCTAAGTTGGATAGTTGGAAACGGGTCCAACAAGTTTACAAAATCAATATACATAATCTAAAAATAAGTATTAAAATTGTAAATGTTTAAAAGTTCAACCCTAAAAATTTTTACTTAACCTAGATTTTTAAGATAATAAGTTTGCAATTTTTCCTAATACTTGTATCTAAAGTCCAAAATGTACTAATCAAGCTCTTTATCTTTTGAATAAGGGAGGCATTACCGTGTGGAATTCCTAAAACTGGATCCTAGGCTTGAATTGACATGGTCTTTGACTCTTTGTTGTTCATTTAGGGTGCGTTCCTATTGCCTTAATTGGCCCCTGAGGCAACAGATAGCTGATGTAAGGTCCTGCAAAAGTTAACATGCTTTTTCTGATTTTGTGGAATTTGTTTTAAAGTATCAAGGATTTTTTGGCTAGGGTTGCTGTTATTGTTGTTTACATGTACACTGTTGTTGTTGTTTTCATTACAGTACTGTTGTTGTTAATAGGTGGTGCTGGAGAATCTGATATGGCAAATGAACTGTCTAATCCCAGGCGGTCAGGTAGAAGATCCTCCTTGGCATCAGCTGTAATGATTACCTCGGACTGAAGAGCTGATGTCTTCCATGCTATTATTAAGTGTGTCAGAGATTGGTGATGATGAGCAGAGAGTTGTAAATGTATGTATAAACAAAAGACTTAAAAGAGCCTGAAATAAAATTAAATTAAATGTGTTGGAAAGGCACAGTTGACATATTTCCAAAATTTGACAACGTTTGGATATTTCTTTAAAATTTGGTAAATTTATCTGTTGGGTCATTGTTGTAATAATTTTGGCTTCTGTTTTTGTTCTATCAAATCTACTATTCTACCAGTGTTCCAATTGTTCTATTCCTAGCGTGTCTGATGAAGGTTAATCCAGAAAAGCGCTTCACACGCAGTGAAATTTGAATGTTGTATATTGATGAAAATCATTTCAATATGTGGATCGTGTCTTTCTGGCACATCTCTTTATTTTCTATTTCTGGCACATTTTCCATATTCTTTCGTTTTTAATAAAAAAATAAAACCTTGTAATAAACATCAACTAAATTAAGTTATTAAAGCTATCATTAGATCATAGAAAATGTAATCTGTCATTGGTATTTCTTAGTTGTGGTAAACTTATCTGTTTTTTTTCAATACAGTTGTTTTATAAATGTAACAATAATGATACAAAAAGGAGAAGCTAGAAATGAAATATACATTCAGTTCAATGTATTAATGTACCTGTTGATGTGAAAGAGAAAAGATGGCTGGAACTCTTATGCGTTCTTTTAATGTTTTTACCCAGTCCTGGTCTTTACATCTAGCAATGTACTCTTTGGGTGGTTCATTAAGTGTCAATACATTGCTATCGAGTTTCCCTATTTAACATATTTATAACAAATACCAAATGTTAAATCAATACAAACAGTAAAAACCCAATTGATTAATAGAAACATGTTTCATTCCAGTCTAGCATGTTGTTTCACAATAAATATATTAAATTGTATACATGTACTAGTATGTGATCATCAGGTTTGTTTTGTATTGTGTTATGTATACTAAATTTCATAACACCGATGGTCACTATCAACTAATACCTATAAAATTGTCCATGAAGAAAATATGTGGTAAATCTCTTCTCCGTAACTTGGGAGATACTTCCACATCTTCTTTTGTCAGTTGTCCCGTGCGGGGCCCGGGTGGCGAATAGGCCCGCAGCAGAGCCTAGCTTGTCGTAAGAGGCGACTAAGGGTCTTGGGATTCTGACGTCGGGTCAGTGCTCAGCCCACAGAGCTACCAAGTGTGTACCCTAGGTGGCTGAATAGGGTGGCCCTCGTCCGCGGGGGTTGTCAGGTCTATAATACGGAAACCCTGACCGCCGACCATAGTGGGCCAACGTGTGTGGAGAGTGCCACGCTTCATGCACGTAAAAGACCCCTTTGTGGACCGCCAAGTAGTGCACCACATAGGCTAAATTTTCCGCCCCTACCCACCTCTCCCCTTTTCCTGTGGTTCTTCAAAATTTACCGGTCCTTTGTTTCCCAACCCATCCCCATATTTCATTTATCATCATCATTTCATGTTCATTTTATCATCCTTTTCATGTTCATCGCCTGTAAATAACCTATATAGCGTTGCACGGGCGTTAAACGCCAACTCACTCACTCACTCTTTTGTCAGTTTCTGTTTCTTTTGTTGTTCTTTTGGTGTGTTACACGATGTCTTTCGCTTTCTGTTATAGACTGTAAGCCAATCAAACTTTTGTTTCAGGAAGGAAACAAGTTCAATAAGGTATAATTGAAACTGGATGCAGTTTCGAATGTCTCCAAAAAAAGTCCCATTAATCACACGAGAAACATTTGCTCAGGGTGTTTACCTACATGTATAGATACAAGTTTTACAGAAGTCCCGGGGTAAGCAAAATCCTGAAAATGCCTTTAAATGCATTTGTAGAACCTCATGGGAAAAATTTAGGCAGGGGTTTCCCTGTAAATCAAAGTATTACAGAAGTCCCACGAGTAAGCAAAATCCTGGAAATTTCTTTAAATGCATTTTTAGAACCTCCTGGAAAAAAATGGACAGGGGTTTCTCTAAAAATGCAAGTTTTACAGAAGTCCAAGGCAAAAGCAAAATCCTAGAAATGCCTTTAAATGCATTTTTAGAGCCTCATGAAAAAAAATTGGGCAGGGGTTCCCCTTATAACTCAAGTTATTTAGTATTCTATCATTTGAGGGGTGAGGCATGACCCCCCCTCAGACCCCCTCTGGTACCAAATAATTCGTCTTACATAAGGAGTAATAATATATATGGTTATATGGTGGGGCTCTCAATGGTTTTCAGAATATTTAGTATTTTGTCATTTGAGGGGGGCGGGGCATGACCCCCCTCATGTACCAAATAATTCGTCTTATCATAAGGAGTAATAATATATATGGTTATAGGGTGGGGATCTCAATGGTTTTCAGAATATTTAGTATTTTGTCATTTGAGGGGGCGGGGCATGACCCCCCTTAAGACAATGAAGCGGAGGGTATTACATAATACCTCACCACCGAATGTGGCCAGGGATGAAAATTTAAATATCTGAGGTAACACAGTTTCCAAGTTTAAGATCACACATTATCAAGTTATATCACTTTCCCATAGAGTTCCATAGTAAAATTTTGCAAAACCCCATCCCCTTTTGAGACCCCCAAAATATATGTTCCCTCCAACATATTGAAATTTTTTTTGGGAGGATCATCTAAGAATATTGGCCTATCAAGTTATATGATATCAAGCGATTCCGTCTATCGGTTTCTGAGAAACGCCGCAGACAAGTGTTCGAAAAACGCGCCCGGAAAGAAGAAGAAGAAAAAATAGTAATAAGAACAAGTGCTGATTGTGATTGCAAGCAAGTCACCAAAAAATCCCCTCCCGTGCCCACTTTTGTCACAATTTTGTTCAGCTTTTCGGACTCCACCGGCCATCTTGGATTTGTTCGAAAATGTCCCCATGTTGTCCGTAATATCAATATTGACCTAAATGCCAATTTTCGTTGAAATCAGACAACTTTTCAATTTTCGTACTTTGGCTGCCATTTTGAATATGGCGGCCATCTTGCATTTGTTCGAAAATGTCGCCATGTTGTTTGTAATATCAATATTGACCTATATGTCAAATTTCGTTGAAATCTGACAACTTTTCAATTTTCGCACTTTGGCGGTCATTTTGAATATGGCGGCCATCTTGGATTTTTCGGAAAATGGTTGCATATTGTCCAGGACCTTAATATTGACCTATAAACCTATTTTGGTTCATATCCATATTTTTTGTGTTTTTTAGGATTTATTTTGTATTTTTTTCAAATTCAAAATGGCCGCCATTTTCAAAATTTCGAAATCGGAAGGATCATTTCCTAGTGGTGACCTATTTTTCTGGTAAGTTTCATTGACCTATGTCTTTTCGTCTTCGAGAGATCCTACGGACAAAGTTCGGTCCGGAAGAAGAAGAAGAAGAATAATAAAAATAAGAAACGGTGCAAAACAATAAATCCCCGACACTTCGTGGTCGGGGATTTAATAATAAGAACTGAGCAAAAACAACATGTCTCCAAACTTCGTTTGGGAGATAAAATACAGATGAATATTTCATGCCTTTGCATTCCTCTGACAAGGGTCTGAATGACGAGTGGAAAAGTTTTTTTTTCCAACCTTAGCTCCTTTGAATTTTATCTACAAAATACGAAATGGAATTAGTTGTATAACCCAAAGTGTTCTTATGCAACTATAAAACTTTTGACTTGATTCATATTTCAAAAAGTTTTTTTAAAGTGAAATATTAATTGTTATTATCAACAAAAAAAATAAAAATAATAACAAAGTAAACGTCCCGTGCGGGGCCCGGGTTGCGAATAGGCCCGCAGCAGACCCTAGCTTGTCGTAAGAGGCGACTAATGATCTTAGGATTCTGACGTCGGGTCAATGCTTAGCCCACAAAGCGACCTAGTGTGTACCATTGGTGGTTGAATAGGGTGGCCCTCGTCCGCGGGAAGGGGGGGGGTGTTGTCAGGTCTATAATACAGAAACCCTGACCGCCGACCATAGTGGGCCAACGTGTGTGGAGAGTGCCACGCTTCATGCACGTAAGAGACCCCTTTGTGGACCGCCAAGATGTGCACTACATAGGCTAAATTTTCTGCCCTACCCATCTCTCCCCTTTTCCTTTGGTTCTTCAAAATGTACAGTTCCTTTGTTTCCCACTCCACCCCAATATTTCATTTATCATCTGATCATCATTTCATGTTCATTGTACATCTTTTTCATGTTCATCGCCTGTAAATAACCTATATAGCATTGCACGGGCGTAAAACACCAACTCACTCACTAACAAAGTTAACGATAGCAAAATGTCCATCTAGTGTGCGATTTATTTTTGTCAGTGCGTTTGCAGGCTCTGAAATCTGTTTGTTTTTCTGTCCGATCCATATCTTTTCGTTAGCGCAACTCCTAACGCCGCATGATGAATTTTGATGCAACTCTACAGAAAGGAATAACATGGAAATTTCATTCCTATCGAATATTATTCACACGAGACCATTGGACTTCATTATTTTTCCAACTATTGTTATTTATTTATTATATCCAAATATGAAGCGGGGAAGTATTCTTGACAACGAATGTAGTCCTTTTTTTCTTTTACGTTGTTGCCGCGAATTCTTGATGGTTACCTATTCAATGAAGTATATGTATTATTAAAAGTCATAATTAATAATAAAGCATTAATGTCACTAAAGATAATTAAGTTTACATCTGTAGAAAAAAATATTTGGTTTTGCCCGATTCAGGAACTATACGGTGACTGAGAGTATTACTTTTTTAAAAGGACAATAGTCGTATAAATTGTGGTTTCGATGCGTAATTGATTTGGCTTTAAAATTACACTTGAAAAGTAATAAAACCGGGAGATTTTATTTTAAAAATCGGGATTAGTGGGGAAAGGTTAAAAAATCTGGAGACTTGAACACTCCGTGCAGGAGTATTTTAAAAATAACGAGAACAAACCAAAGTTCACAGATATAAAACCATGAATTAAAAAAAAAACTGTTAATCATTTCATTAACGTAATAAAAACAAAATGTACAACTAAACATATATTTCCCCAGTATTTCGTAATTGAATTATTTTTTATGAAAAAGTTTACGGCGTCAATAGGTTGTTAGATGAAAGCGGCGTCAACATCCTCGGAAACCCAGGGGCTCTTCCCTCGCTTACTCATTCATCGCCCCTGGGACATAACGCATGAAATGGTTCGTTCCGAGTTCAGGATCTGATCTTGAACTTGATATTATCTATATATAGAAACAAGTTTAAATCGCATTAGATAAATCTAAAGCGACCAATCAGAAAGCTCGATACAAAACTATGAAAAACGAAGTATTTCAGGCGTAATGTCCCAGGGGTGATGAATGAGTAAGCGAGGGAAGAGCCCCTGGGTTTCCGAGGATGCGGCGTCAATTACGTTTCTACAACTTGGTGGATTTAAACGATCCCAACGTCAGTTCGTTCAGCTCTTCCCAAATAAACAATGTTGACGTTTATCCATGAAGCCACGGGGAAAAATTAGAAAATGGATAGTATGTACGTTATGCAGCCTAAAGAGCATCAGTTCATTTAAATTTTGTGACTTGTGTATTAATGTGTAAACTTTATTCTACTTGTTGACTTGTGATGTATAATTAAAAAAATGTGCACATGCCTATGGGGTATTTTAATTTAAATACTTTTACCATTGCAGACAACTTTGGGTTTTCATTAGAAGACCATAGATCAATAAGCTTGAATGTTTAAAAAAACTAAACACAAAAACTTTAGACTACAATATAGCCGATTTGTATTTTAATACCCCCGCTAGGTATGTGGGGTTTATAGGAATAACCCTGTCTGTCTGTCCGGGGATCCCGGGTGGCGAATAGGCCCGCAGCAGAGCCTAGCTTGTCGTAAGAGGCGACTAAGGGTCTTGGGATTCTGACGTCGGGTCAGTGCTCAGCCCACAGAGCGACCAAGTGTGTACCCTAGGTGGCTGAATAGGGTAGCCCTCGTCCGCGGGGGTTGTCAGGTCTATAATACGGAAACCCTGACCGCCGACCATAGTGGGCCAACGTGTGTGAAGAGTGCCACGCTTCATGCACGTAAAAGACCCCTTTGTGGACCGCCAAGTAGTGCACCACATAGGCTAAATTTTCCGCCCCTACCCACCTCTCCCCTTTCTCCTGTGGTTCTTCAAAATTTACCGGTTCTTTGTTTCCCACCCCATCCCCATATTTCATTTATCATCATCATTTCATGTTCATTTTATCATCCTTTTCATGTTCATCGCCTGTAAATAACCTATATAGCGTTGCACGGGCGTAAAACACCAACTCACTCACTCACTCACTCAAAATTTGCCGGTCCTTTGTTTCCCACCCCACCCCATATTTCATTTATCATCATCATTTCATGTTCATTTTATCACCCTTTTCATGTTCATCGCCTGTTAATAACCTATATGGCGTTGCGCGGGCATAAAACACCAACTCACTCACTCACTGTCCGACTTTCCATCTACCTTTATTTTCTTCGCTGTCGATTTACATTCAGGGGAGATAATTTGACTTAGATTTTTCAAATATAGTTTATAATGGGATACCTCGTAAGCTGCATGGTGGATTTTGATGAAACTTTACATAAAGGTAGTACATCATATGGAGATGCGCATGAAGTATTTTCATTGCTGTCGGATTACATTCAGGGGAGCTAAATTGACTTTTTAAATATAGTTTTGAATGGGAAACATCATAAGCGCAACTCCTCCTAAACCAGTGGATGGACTTTGATGAAACTTTACAAGAAGGAAGTAGATCATATGGATATATCATGAAGAATTTCCATTGCTGTCGGATATCATTCAGGAGAAATAATTGGACTTAAAGTTTCTTTTGAAATATAGAGTCTAAAAAGTGGGGGTATCCTTTAGTGGATATCATTACCGGATCCTTAGATCGCAATGGAAGAGGGAGGTTTGGCGCCATAAAACCTGGTTTAACCCACCATTTCGTTTGAAATGCCTGTACCAAGTTAGCTACAATAATGTAGCTTCTTTGACATATTTGATTAGGCATATTTGACATATTTGATCAAAGATGTCAAAGGAGCTACATTATTGTAGCTAGTACCAAGTCAGGACCATTGCGATCCACCATTTCTCCGGTATGACTGATTCGTTTTTGTCATTTTCTCTGGACTATGAGATTGATCATTCAAGTTCGGTAGTTTTGTTATTACCTTTATTCACAGTATTCCTTGTTAACTGTGGAGGTATTTACATGAGGCAGAGAAAATTATAACTTGTCTCAGCATGAGTCACAGATTAAGCTAATGTTTTGTTTTGGTCAGCAATTTTTATAAGAGTAATAGACATTAAGAGTTACAAGATAGTTTTGCAGAAGAATGAAATGTAGGGTCGGTAGGGGACTATGTATTGTATACACTCAGAATGCTTGTTAATAATCACACATACTTACCATGGTATGTTTTGTTTAATGACATTTGGAACCATATATATTAAGACATTTCAATCTTTCTTCAGGTTTTTACAATGAGACAGACTCAGACAGAATCTACCATACGGAATTAAGAAAATGATAGAGACCAACCTTCTTACAAAGGCAATACTGTTGCTGTGTAAAATTTGTGATGTGAAAAGTTAATTCAAGTTTTAAAAGATTTTACACACAGAAAACACTCGGAGTAAAGACAGTCTCTTGAAATAAAATTTGTTAATGAGTCTGTGATTATAAAACCAGATATACATATGATCAATTCAAGGTTGTCCTGAAAAACTACTGCAGCACATTGTACAGCGATTAATACTTCAATACAGAAAGTGACTTTTGTAGAACGTCCATCACTTTTTTCTTTCTGGACATATATTTTTGTGATTAGATATTGATAAAAACAATTATGGTCATGAAAATACTTTCTACAACTATTGCAACAGGATACAAAATGTGAAAAATGCCTTCACTAAAACATTCTGGCATGATATTTAATTTGGTATGTGGATGTTTGAACATTAAAAAATATAAAGACTACTTAGACAACATCACTCGAAGTCCAAGCATCTGGTATTAGTTAGTTAGTTAGTAATTGCTTTACTCACAAGCAGCACGATTTCGGCTATATCCGGGAGATGAACATGAAAATGGTGATACAATGAACATGAAATGATGAAGTGGAAGAAATGGGGACACAAGGCCAATCGGGTAGGATAGTTTTGACTGCCACTGGAAAAAAGAGTGATGGGTAGGGACAGGAAATTTTGCCTCCTGCATGGGGATCCTACGGGTCCTTCTCTTACCGAGACCTGCAGCAGCGTTCTTTAACGTGCGAGGAACGTGACATTTTTCCCAACACGGTGCACCACTATGGTTTGCGGTCAGGTTTTCCGCATTATCGCCAGACGACCCCGCATCTCTCGATGTCAGGGCTGCCCCATTCAACCACCTGGGGCACACATCCCAGTCGCTTTGTGGGCAAAGCGGCCTGACCCCGATGTCAGGTTTCTGAGTGCTCTTTAGTGGACTTTTACCGACAAGCTTAGCGCTGCTGCAGGCCTATTCGCCTCCCGGGCCCCGCACGGGATACATTGAATTGGAACATTTAAAAACAAATTAAATCAACAATTCAATACATTTATAGAAAAATGATAATTTGATATCTGTGTACTAACAATGTAATAGATTACATTCACAGGCACTTGCATACAGGATAACCCATATGGTGCCCCACCCCCTTTTTAGCTCACCTGACCAAAGGCCATGTGAGCTATTGCCATCACTTGGCGTCCGTCGTCGTCGTCGTAACTTTTCTTTAAACTTCTTCTCCTCTGAAACCGCTGCACAGATTCAAACCACAGAACTGATGTGGGGATTTTTGATTCGTTGAAAAACATGGCCGCCATTGCTAAAAATAGACCAGGGGGTACAGACTACTGTTTTTGGCTTGTAAATCAAAAAGTATAAGATATAGATGAAATCTGATGCCACCTTACTGCTTCAGCATCAAAAGTTCTATAAAAGTCTCCATTTGGTCCAAGTTGTCAGATGACCCCTTATAGGGGTTACATGTACAGCCCCTTAAAGGTGAAAAATAGCATTTTTTCATGTTTTGCCCTACAGTATGAAAACTATTGCAGATATAGAAAAGCTGTTGCTTGCTTAAATGTTCAGCTCATTTAGCTCTACAAAAGTCTCCCTAGGGTCGTTGTTGTCAGATGACCCCTTATAGGAGTTACGGCCCCTGAAATAAATTTTTTTCATGTTTTTGGCCTATGGAATGAAAACTATTGCAGATAGAGAGAAGCTGTTGCTTGCTTAAATGTTCAGCTAATTTAGCTCTACAAAAGTCTCCATAGGGTCGAAGTTGTCAGTTGACCCCTTATAGGGGTTACAGCCCCTAAAATAATGGTTTTTTTTTCATGTTTTTGGCCTATAAAAGAAAACTATAGTAGATTAAGAAAAACTGTTGCTTGCTTAAATGCTCAGCTCATTTAGTTCTACAAAATATAGGGTTGACATCAAGACCAGGTGAGCGATTTAGGCTCCTGGGAGCCTCTTGTTTTAAAACCGATTATTTTTTTCATTTTTTCTGTTACATTTCTCATTTTCACTCATACACATGTCAAATATATGCAAATCTACCTTCAAACAGTATCTACTGTCCATATGGGGTTACTGATATATAATAAGCGAGAAGGTAAGTCACTTTGGTTTGTTTACATTTGGGTACCATGTAGGGATCGATCTAAAAATCTTCTGATAATATGTACTCACCCCTCAAAATCTGCGTGCCCCATGTAGCTGATATATTTCACTTCCTGAAAAAAAAACAAATATTGTTTATATATACTCCAAGGTAAATGTATAATTCATACACTTTCCGCGAATTTGGGTACATTTTCATCGCCATTTGTTAGCACTCGAGTTAAAGCTACTGGCGCCATCTGTGTGGTCAATCGCTACAACCGGAAACTCTTTCGTATTTGGCGCGAAATACCGGATATCATTAACATGTGTATGAGTGAAAATGAGAAATGTAACAGAAAAAATGAAAAAAAAATCGGTTTTGAAAAAAGGGGGTGGAGCACCATATGGGTTATCCTGTATACAAGTGCCTGTGATTACATTGAGAAGCATTATTCATGGATAGGCCACATTGGTGTGCCTCATCCATGGATGGGTCACATGGGTGTGCCTTATCCATGGATGGGTCAGTCCATTATCTATTTCCTGTTTTTCGAGCCGATATTTTATGGGTCAAAAATAGACAATTTTTCATAACAGATTTTTCGGCTTCTACAGAAGGGATTGATTTAAAAAATTTAGTATAAAACTTGAGCATAATGAGCTGTACCGTGCACCCCTTAAAAGGTCAGTCGGTCATCTCCCTGTTTTTTAAATGGTCGACTGGGGGTATGCTTAGCACGACTGAGTGCAACCCTTTGTTTCATTTATCATCAACATTTCATGTTCATCGATCGTATACTCCTATTCATGTTCATCGCCTGTAAATAACCTTAAGAGCGTTGCACGGGCTTAAAACACCAACTCACACACTCACTGAAATATAGTTTTAACAAAATTCTTTTGATTTATTTATAATTCTTTTCAGACTTTTCAAAATTGTGTTTTCGAGAATGTTTTTGTTTTGTCTTCCTTTACCGGATTTGACACGCTGCATGGACTATTGGCAATGCAACGGGTGTGCTATAGCAAGCAGGAACTGCTTACTCTTCCAGAGCACCTGAGTTCACTCTTGTTTCGACTGGAGTTCGCGTTGTTGATTGATATTCAGTTGTTTTGTGTTTCCATGTTTTACGTGTTGTCTGTTTTTGTCCCGTTCTTGTTCGTGTTTACTGGTTTAGTCTCTGCCCTTTCGGACTTTTGACATTCGGATATACCATTGGTACTTCTGCTTCTTTCGAAAAAAAAACTGTAAACTTAAATTTGGTACAAACAAATGTTCATTCAAGAATCATCGATATTTTTGTCTGGCCATTGCTGTATATCGTGGCAACATTTCTTAAATAGTTTCCTCGTGGAAAACCCATGAATTAAAAATTGTACCAATTTAAACTCAATTCCCTGAAATTTGAGTATTTTTTCGCTTTAAAAATAAATCGACAAAAATAAACAAATATATGTGATTATCTTTCAGCTCTTTTAACCAAACTGCAAGGCGTGCGCCATGACGTTTTCACTTTTCTTTTGTTTTCCCACCCCACCCCTTATTTCATTTATTATCATCATTTCATGTTCATTTTATCATCTTTTTCATGTTCATCGCCTGTAAATAACCTATAAAGCGTTACACGGGTGTTAAACACCCAACTCACTCACTCACTAAAATGTTTAAGATGCCTGGGATGCCACATGGCATACATCTGTTTGAAAGGGTGACAACACATATTTTTTTGAAGAAAGTTAGAAGTTACCTCTGACATTGTCTGGGTGAGACTGATGCATGATTTATCATTGATGTTCACTTACACATTTAAGGCAGGTACAACAACTGCCCCTGATTTAACATTATACATTTATATAGTTTTGTATGTACAATGATGTACATCATGTAATGTAATTATTTTAGCAAATTATTTATTGATAAACATCCACTCCATGCATATATATGCATGATCATACAAATTAGTTAATTTGATACATTTATTATGTTTAATAATTTATTCCTTAATTTGCATACACCAATGGTCTTCGTGATTATCTCATTTCACATATACAAGTAGCTACTTGTATTTTTAGATACTCAGTACAGAGAAATAAATTGAACAATTTTCATTTGATTAAGATTTTGTTTTTCAATTTCCATTTCAGTTCAGAGTTCTGCATGATAGCTGATTCCAATGTGCTTACATAATGCAATTAAAATCTGTCTGACTAAGAGCCTGGGGTAAGACTAAGTGCATGTACTAACTGGCATAAAAGTAAATACATGAGTTTGTGTAACCTTATACAATACTAACAATGAAATATGTTTTCTTGTAATCAATTTAATTTATACACATTTTGCAAAAAATATGAAAACACTTCAAGCTTAGGAAAAACAAAATACATGTACATGTAACCTTTTCACACAACTTTGATAAGCTTTCAATTCTCTTAGACTAATTCATAAATACAAAATACATGTAGTTAATAGTACAAATGTACTTCAAGCTTCATTTAAGATATTACATGTTTATATGACTCAAAGTTTGTTAAAGTATTTTGCATAGTTCAGCAATGTGAACAGAATAAACATTACCTTTAATGCATAAATAACAATTAAGATGTACAGTTAGTATATGTGATACAGCCTGCAATGTGGAACAGTGGTTGCTGCTATCATTGGATGCAGATTTAATATAACATGAATATTATGCAAATGATTACAATTCAATCTTTAAGTTAGTTTTCATACATGTTTCATAACCAAGGGAAAACATGGAGAGAGTAAATGCATGTAGACACAAATGTTCTAATCAAAATTAAGTACTTTTAATTTTATTTATTTATGTTTATATATTATATGCATGTAAATTTTGTAGGGTATCCAGTTGGTAGCACACCATTTGACAGTTAGTGTACTGGTTCAGTGGAAAAGAAATGAATATTTATTATAAAGATAGACTTTAAAAAGACAAAGGTTGAATATTATTGGTATTTTTGGAGCATCAGTCCTGAGACCAGAGGAGAATTATTTGATACACTTGTACAAGACAAATGTCAAAAAACAACTTGTTGGTGTGTAATTTATACATGTATATGCAAATACTAGCAAATAAAACTTTTAATTGTTTGATTCCATTCTCTGATCTGTTGGAAATTCTTCTTCCTGTTTTCAGCTACCACTTGAAAGGATTTATGACAGACACAATTTAGATCATTCTAATGGCATACCAACAAAAAATGGTGAACATTTGGTTTTAAATCTCTCAATTTGTCCATTGGTTTTGATGATTATCCATAAATTTATTTACTCTCATATTAATCATGAAATTATAAGAAAATGTCAACAAAAATTATTTTATGAAAGGATATAAAGTATTAAAATGAACATGAGAACATTAACACATATGAAAACTCAAACTGCATTGAAATTTTATTTGCTGTATGGCGTTTTCAAAATTTAATTCCAGACACCATTCATAATGACAACAAACCATGCAATGTGCCAAATCTTAGAAAACAAATGTGATTGTTTGTTTAAAAAAGGTCTAGATTACTTTGACATTGTATATAGAAAAAGATTTGTTACAATTTCAGAGTTATTCCATAAGGCAAACCATTGTTTTTCTAGCATCTGCATGCAGTGTGCACTTGA
Organism: Arcuatula senhousia; assembly: GCA_963971305.1. NCBI lineage: Eukaryota > Metazoa > Mollusca > Bivalvia > Mytilida > Mytilidae > Arcuatula > Arcuatula senhousia. The sequence continues at coordinate 43,831,821 of OZ020305.1, read as the reverse complement.
TGGTTGTTATGAATTTTAATGGTTTTCATTGCTGTCAGTTGGGTGAAATTCATGAACTCAGTTCTGTTTTGTCAAATGCTTAAAAATATTTTCAGTTTAAAAATCCCTTCAATATCATTTATATGGTGTGGTATTTTGGTATAAGCTTGATAATCCCATATAGATACTTTATGATATGTATCTAGAATATTTGCGGTTTTGCAGACAATTTTACAATGGATTTTACACATTTCTACTTTTTTTCATTTTTTAATTTATCTTTGAAAGTAGAGGGACATACATATACAGATGGGTGCACACATAACCTGTACGGTAAGTTAACTTGAAAAGCAGACATCAAGTCAACTTAAAGTTCACTTGCCACTGGTCATGCGACTGCTTTGAGCAGACGCGCGATTAGTTCCAAGCTAACTTATAAAACCAGTCATAATTCCACGTCTGCTTTTAAAAGCAGTCACGTAATTATGACAGGTCTGGTCAAGTTAACTTCGTGAAATGTCTGCTTTAAAAACTGAATTTAAAAGGACAAGTTTTATGTTTTATTGCCTTAACTGTATTTAAAATTCATTTTTTATGTTGCTGCAAGGTTTTTTATACTAATTTAAACCATTACATTATTAAACATGTCAATAATAGCAGACTTGTTGCAATGACTGGTCTGGTTAAAGCAGTCATATCTTTGTGACTGTCATTAAAAAGCTGTCACAAGTCTGCATTGATCAGTCATAAGTTAACGCAAATTAACATAAATGTCTGCTATAGCAGACAGGAGCAAACGTGGAAAACTGTCACAAAGTTAACTTTATGTTAACTTTCGAACAGGTTATGCGTGCACCTAACCGGTTAATATGCTCCTTTTCCCAAATCATGTTTACCATATAAATTGAGTCACTTTTCCATAAAGGAACATGATAACAGCATTTAACAGGGTGGGAAACGTACGTCATCAACAACGTTTCGTACACAACGGAAAAACAATGCCCACGACAACACACGGTAAGAACTTTCTCACTTTATTTACAATATTCAGTAATAATCTTTAACAAATATTCTCAACATATCCCTTGTCGTCCCAGAGGTATGTTAATGTTTCAAATTGTACGATTCAAAGCGTAAGGTTTCTCAAACAACTCAACACTTTCGTGTTTGAGGTAACGTTTTGGCCACATTTTTTTCCATTAACATGCTTTTCAGTGTATATACGCAATTTAATCAATAAATGTCTGCTCCAAAATCAGCAAATAGTCGAATGAAATTACCGTAATTAATTCTTTTAATTAAAGGGCCCTATATTTCGTGTCTAGGAAACTTTTTGAAAAAACGTTGTCGTACACATTCGCCAAGAGTTGCGTTGTCGTCCACATCTTTAAATCCAAAAGTGCTAGTTAAGCATAGAATATTCCTTTAAAAATGGCTTCTAACATGTCTAATCGTAAGGGTTTATAATTCCTATCTAGTTTTAAGGGCGTTTCACTCTTGATAATTCAATAGCTATATACCAGACGCAAAAATCTTGATTTTTACAATATTAAAAGGAGATGTAAGATGTTATTTGCATTTGCTTGCCTTTTGTGGCCCGGCTCATATACTGAACGCATGTTGCTTTGTTCAAGTATGTCCCCGTTGACAAGTATTAAGATAACAAACAGCTAACCAGCGCTACTACCCTTATACTACCTTGTAAACAAACAGACCCATGTTTTGATGCTTAGAATACAGATACGACAGGATACTTTTTTCTTGTTAATTTCACATTTACCTCGGCAGTCGTGACCACATGGTCATGACAGTACCTGGCTTGTTATATAAAATGCAGAATATAATTTATTTGAAGAAAAATGCCTACAGGTCCCGTGTTTTACGCCCCTAAATGCATATTTCAGACATACCTTTCCGGAAGAATCAACTTGAAATACTGAATTTGAGCCGGTTTGTACTTGCTTCATTCAGACTGTGTTCGGAAACTGATTGCACTATGAAACCAATAACTAAATGAAGCCTTCCCCGGAAGGCTTATGTCGCCTGTGTATCTATGTTTGTTCGCCAAACAGGAAGTAGTTCATTTTCCAGGCATGAAATCGCCTAACCTTATAGTATTATGAGATGAATCTACATACCAAATATCAAGAGGCTGGTGCATGTACAAAAATGTAGTTGCTTGGAAACTGCAACGAAAATTTGGCATCTATGTCCATTATATATAAAACGTTAAGTATTCGTCCAACAGGAAGAAGTTATTTTTCGGGCATAAAATGGCTTTACACCTTATAGTACTATGTGATGAAGCTACATACCAAATTTAAAGAAGCTGTGGCATGTAGTTGCCTGGAAAACTGCAACGAAAATTTGGCATCTATGTCCATTATATATAAAACGTCAAGTATTCGTCAAACAGGAAGTAGTTATTTTTCGGGCATAAAATTGCATTACACCTAATAGTACTATATGTGATGAAGCAACATACCAAATATTATCAAGATGCTGTGGCATGTAGTTGACGGAAATTTTTGTGATGCCGCAGGACGACGCAAGACGACGGATGGTGCCAAAGTTACCCCTATATGTCGCTTCTGCAACACGTTGGAGGCGACATAAAAAGGGGGGACAGACAGGGGCACCATCTTCCACATCTTTTAACTATCCGAACCATCATTAAATCCCTTGTACCACTTACAAATTTTATGACCATTGCCATGTATAATGTTTAATAGTGATTAGTTTTGTATTGTTACAGATAAAATGCATCTATGCACAATATGTGGGAAAAGGTTAAAGACACGTGGTTCACTCAAACAACACGAGAAGCGGCACAATATGGAAGGACCTTACAAATGCCAGACATGTGGTTTGCCGTTTTTTAGCAAATATAACTTCAATAGACATAACTGTGAAAATACTAAAGTCCGAAATTTTAAATGATACATGTGGGAAAAGATTTTTAACACTTCGAGAATTAGAACGACATATCCGTCGCGAAAAAAAGCAGTTACAGTTCAAAGTGTGACATTTTTTAAGCACAGTTTGAAGAAAAAGACCAACTGAAAGACCATCTTGGAAGACATACAGGAGAAAAACGCCATAACTGCCACGTTTGTAACAGGAAATTTCGATATAAATCCGCTTTGAATAGGTATAACAATTCTGTTCATTCTGATAAAACTTTCAAATGCAGGAAATGTGGCAAAACGATAAAGTCGCGGGAATATCTGTCAAAACACGAGTCTTCTCATGCATCTACAAAAACTAAATGTGATATATGCAATAAGTTTTTTGTCAGTAAGTTGTATCTCGGACGACATTTCAAGGCAAAACATCATGAAAATACGGCTTGAATATGATATTGAAACTTTTTGAATTTCTGTTTTGTAACAGGACTAGTATGACGTCCATTATTTTTCTATTTATTTACTGTTTCATATGGCAGAAAGCACATTTTGATATTTTGTTTACATATATCTTTCTTTTATTCATATCGGGTATAATGATTTAAAATGAAAATCTGTCCATATAATTCATGTAATTGGCATGATGTTGTGGTTTTTGTAGTATTAGTTTTTTTATTCTATAATTTGTTTATTATTATAGGATAAGACTGTTTATAATTTTGTTTTTATTCATACTTTTACATATGGAAAGAAACCATGTTGCTGTTTTGTTTAGAAGAAATAAAATGATTTTAAAAATACTCCTTTTATGATGCAATGCCATATACACTAGATACTCCTAGCCTTAAATAATCTATGCTTGGGTAAAATTCAAGTTACATGTGTTCGAACTATTCTCGTTCGTAATGACGGGTTAATCTTTGCCCTTTCAGGCTTTTGATATTTGGATGCCCTATTGGTACCTCTTTGCATGTTATTCATTTTTTCTTCACTACAATGGTTACATTTTTATCATTGTAATTCAAACTGGTATGCTATAGGTATGGCCATTTCGAGGAATTACTGTTGTCAGTAACATTATCATCAAAATGAATGAATTTTATTTTGATTACAAACTTTGAAACTTTATAACCACACGCATACAAGTATCACCCATGAAACTCTTTCGATATATAAAATTTACATCTGACCAAGGTTTTAAGAAAAAAAACGTCTCATGTGATCTCTGAAAAAAGTTTTTCCTTCGATATCGGAAACTGGTTGAAAGATTCAAAATTGTCAGACGAAAGGAAAGGTGTTTGGATAGTTGTTATCTCATAATACCTTTTGTATCTTACAACCGTGTTGTGTTTTGTGTTACTATGGGGCCATAATTTCGCAATGGAACAGAAAAGTTTGGCACCTTTAAAGCTGGTTTAACCCATCATTCTGTTATATGCCAGTAGCCAGTCAGGACCATTGCGATCTTCACATTCTTATTCTTATTCTCAGGTATTTCTTTCTTTGGAATGTCTTTTCTATTGGACAAATGAGATTGATCCTCAAAGTTCGTTAGTGTTATATTTTTACATAGAGACATCTCCTAATACTTTGTTTATTCTTTTTTTGCTATACTACTGTGTAATGAATTTGCTCCTCCTTAAAAAAAACTTTGAAAATAAATTAGCGATATTTTTTGCACATAAACAATGGCCAATCTGATATAAGCAATTAATTGTCTTTACAATCATGTGTAACACTAAATTCATTACATGTTCATGATGTTATACTTTAATCATTCAAATAATTTTCTGTTCTGATAGCATTACAGTTTCAAAGTGTATGTCTTAATCTGGCAACCCCATTTTTCGAGAAGGCAGAATTTTAGATTCATTTATTCAGGATTTTTCCCATCTAATACCCAGAGTTCCTTTTTGAATAGAGTTCCTGTCCGTTGATATATACGAGGTTTTTGTTCGTCCTTTTATTCATCGTCTTTCTTCAGAATCAAAACTGTGATCCCTGAAAGTACCACAAAACGTATATAAACACATTTCTGAAAAGGCACTTACGCCGAAATTAATATGATACAGGTTAAACCTGAAAAGCTCCCGCACCTTAAGTAACTTTCTTGTATATGGTTCCTCATAATTCAATTAAAGCAAGAACTAATTATCTTTCAATAACAGCAAGAAACGCAAGCTTTTGTATGATTTTAAAAAAGGAACGCGACTGCAAACAGGACAAGGAAGTGAATTTGTGCGGACCTCGCAGAGGACACCCTACTTTCATTTTCGAATTCAAAGCCGGCTAAAGAGAAATTAACAAAAACAAATATGTTTACTGGGGACAAAGTAAATGTAATGACTGCAGGAAATGAAATTTGTCTGCTGAAACATACAAGTTATTTGTTTGGTTGACAATGCACCGCGTTTTAGGGGGGTCTTGTTTCGCGAAAATTAGAATGACAGGTTCCCGCGCTTCTGTCATTTTGTTATGATGGGCGCGACCTCTAGTGATAAGAATGGACGCCAAAATATGCCGGTAGTACTATTTTTTTACCCTACTTTCATTTTCGAATTCAAAGCCGGCTAAAGAGAAATTAACAAAAACAAATATGTTTACTGGGGACAAAGTAAATGTAATGACTGCAGGAAATGAAATTTGTCTGCTGAAACATACAAGTTATTTGTTTGGTTGACAATGCACCGCGTTTTAGGGGGGGTCTTGTTTCGCGAAAATTAGAATGACAGGTTCCCGCGCTTTTGTCATTTTGTTATGATGGGCGCGACCTCTAGTGATAAGAATGGACGCCAAAATATGCCGGTAGTACTATTTTTTTTAAAAATTCTTTATATTTAAAACATTTCATAGCTGGAAATACTTGAAAAAAAAATTTTTAATACAAGAACTATGTTTATTATTTTTTAAAACTGAAAATTACAAAAAAGGAATTTAATTTTGCATTCCGTGTTATTGGGTGCGGATTTCTGACTAGCTTATACGTCTTCCGGTTTGAGGCATCATACTCAGTCAATTTATCTCCCGCCGAGCGGGAGCTTAATAAAACATAAGCAATTATCTACAGAAATATATATCGACATTTGCCTTAAGTAATGTGACAATACTGTTAATGGAGTAAAATAAAATACAGACGTTAATAAGGTCATTTGATGAGAAATAATTTCTTGGTAAAATATTTAAAAAATATAAGAATATCATTTTTTAATGCATTAACCTTGGGATAATTGAACGACCAAGCAACGTAATTGGAAGCTGTTAAATTTTATCGATTCCTGGATTATCCATAGGTATATTCTGTTCCAACAGTTTATAAATTGTTGACTTTGAGGTTCTGTAGGAAAAACACCTGTAAAAAAATGCAAATATAAAATGGAATCCAAGATGAATGCATTTGATTAGACAATTAGCAGTATATTGATAACACGGTCATTTTTATACTTGCATTGTCATGATGTGAAACTAAGAACGACAAGTGTAATAAAACCTTCACACATACTTGGGAATAAAATGTAGTCCTACATCATACCGGTAGAATAAAACAAAATTAAAAAGACATTATAAACAAGTATATGTAGTCGGCGATTGTTATACAATGAAATAGATATTGAAGAATATCACCTTTGTGTTAAGTTTTAGTACAATGTAGTTTCTTTACCAATATATTCTGGAAAACTTAATCGGATACAAGGTAATTCTTAAAATCATCTCGTTCTTTTTACATGTACTTATAAGTGTTATGATACATTGACCCAAATGTCAATGTAAGATGGAGTGAGACAAGGAGCTCTGATGCGCCTTGTAATATATATTTTAAGTAAATATGTGATTATGGTACAAACCTTTCTGGATCAAGTCTCGTCTGCATTTGTTCAACAGCATTTCCAACAAATGACGCAAATTCATCACTGGACACAGTTCCATTGCCTCTTTTTTCATTGTTCGTTAACTCGGAGAAAAACGTTTCACCTATAACACTGCTGAAAGCTCTGACGTTGTAGGACTTTGTCTTGGAAAGAGCATATAGCAATGCTTTTGAGTCGATACTTGGTAGGAAAGCTTCCCACAATTGAATTGGCCAACCATTCACATATTGCCGTGGTGGCGGAAATGTACCAAATTTAACATAACCAAGTAAGCCTCTTCTTATCGCAGATCTCATGTGTATTCTGTCTTCAGCCGGAATATCGGGTTCATATTCAGCTAACCACCACAGCCTTATATCATGACAGAGATTAGCAGCTTCGTAATCGGCATTCTCACGCATTACTTTTTCTCATCCTCGGAAACCCAGGGGTTCTTCATTTGCATTTGTGATGAATGAGTGTGCGAATGAAGAACCCCTGGGTTTCCGAGGATGCTTTTTCTACACTTCCGCTGATGTGGGTAAGTGCCATAGGAACAGACATCGGGTCTTAAATATTTTCAACCATGACTCGTGAAAGAAACGTTTTCTTTTGCTTTGCAACTTTAAGCCAAGGCTCATTACTGATTTTCTCTATTCCTCCTTTACAGAGATTGCGTCTTGTTTGCGTCAGCAAATGACTTGAATCAACGCACCTAACCTCCAGTAGTTGTCGCTCCTTACTAAATTCTGGAACATAAAACCAGATATCAGGTTCGTTCGTGTCTGAATTCTTTGTTAAATTGTCGATGGGACTTTCCCTGTACCATTCGGTAAGTCTGTTGCTCCAGATATACTCAGCATATGATATGTTGAGTGCATACTTTGACACTTTTGTGGACATTTGCATTCTAGTTGATAAATCACATAAAGATTTCACGCTATTGATTCTACCACGTGGGGCAGTTGGATTTGCTTCTGCTGAATTGCTGGCTAAACTGCTGTCTTTAAAACCGAATATTTTGCAAAGTTTCTCAATTTTGAATCTTTTTAGGGTACGATTTGCAAATCTTAGTTTTGACTTTGTTTTTCAAAAACCTCACGAGTACGTATTGCACTGGAACACCTTTCTTTCATATTTGCAGAAGTTTCGTTGGTCCAACAGCCTTTCTTGTTTGCACTTTTATCAGTTTGCAACATCTTTAGGATTGTTGAGGCATCATCCTCATTTATTGCATATTCAGCTGTTTCATAATTACTCTTCTCAGGTTGGTTATCGTTTCTCAGTTCTGTCCTTTACCGTGTATCATCGTTGTTTTCACTTAAAGAATGTTGTTCGTTGTAACTGTACGTTGAAAATAAGATTGCAAGATCACTTGTATCACCAGTATCATCGGGGACCAACTAACTGGGGACCAACGTAACTGGTGATTTGACCATTTCCTGTCTAAATCAGAGCACAAAAATAAAATACAACAGCTTCTGATGCTCTTTGTCGCTGTAATTGATAGCTGTCTTTTACCAAACATTTTTATATTGATGAGAAGTTTCTTGGTTTCGTTTAGGGTCATTTCATCCGTCCTATGGAAAGGTTTTTCTTCTGATGATATTTGAGACGGAAATTCACCAATAAACTTTGCTTCATGGCGATAAATATTTATTTTCTCCTTAATAGCTTTTACATTTTCATGTAATTACGTCGGTCGTTTGGGGTTTTCTGATGCATATACCACTGCTCCCAACCAAGCATACTGCGGTTGAAAAAAAAATCTCTATTTCTTTGAACTTCAAACTGTAGTTAAAGATTTGGTCCTGGTGATATACAACATTATGTCGACATCTAATGCCTCCATTGTACTTAAACATTGTAGATAATATCTATCTGGTAATTGATAATGCGGTTCCCGTATCGGGCATTTGAATTCTACAGCAGATCTAGATGTTGTAAATATCTGCAGTCCTTTTCACAAAAATTCTTAAGTTTATTCTTAAGATTTATTGTTACGATATTCGTAGCTCAATTCTTAAGTCCTTTTCACGAAACCTATCGTAATTTTTCTCTTACGAGAAACGTAAATAATTATTCGTAAGAAAAAAGTTACGATTACTCGTACGATAAATTTTATACTAGCAACATACTTTCGCTTTCATTTTGCATGCGCATTCGTCGATTTCCGGTTACCGCCATTGACAGGTGCGCGACATTGTTGACCTTGCAACTTCGGCTTGTACCTCTGTTAGGAAATAGAAACTGGAGAATCAATTTAATGCATTGTGTGGTAAAACATTTTGGACCATGATTTTGTTTCTTTATATTGAGTTCACAAAAGTAAGTTGAGTTAGGTTTTTTTTTGTATTTTCAATTTCTGTCAGTATGATTGATTTGCCGTCTTAATTGGCATTTTGTCAAATTATTGTTTGAATGAAAAATTATGAATGATTTTTTTGTGGCAGTCACGATCTGAAGAATAGTTTATGGTCATCTTTATTTATCATTTGAGCATCTCTGTGTATTATACTAAAGGTGCCATCTGATGATAAGATGATGGGCCATATTAATTCAACAAATAATTATTTAAAAAATAAAATTATTTGGACCGAAGCTCTGGAAGTGCATTTGTCGTCTGCTTGAACACCTAGAGTATAATGGAAACGGTGTCCAAAGCTAAGAGAAAGCCCATTTGGTCCGAAGGGGAGCTTGATGCCCTTACAAAAGGTGTTGCTGAAAACTACAAGACATTCAAGGGCAAATTTGGTAGCACCATTACAAATGATTCTAAAAACAGGTGTTGGAATGTGATAACTCAGAGGTATGCAAGATTTTCTACAATACCCCCCCCCCCTTTTGTGCACAACACTAAAAAAAACAATATTTTGTTTAAGAACCATCTTAAGGGTGGTCTGGTCATAGCACCACCACTAAAATATTTTATAGATTTTTTTCTAATAATGCTGATGCAAAGAATCCCATTCCCACCTGACTTGGGCAATATTTTTATTGGTTATATTATGGTGTTTAGTTATAATTCTGATTTTATTTTTTGAATGTTTCAGTTTTATGGAAAATGAATGCTTCCCACCTGCCCCAATATTTGCAAAACACACTAAAGTCATACATGTCATGCATGTATGTACTATGTAGAGAATGTGATCATTCATGTATGTGAGTTTTTATTATTTATAACTAGGGTCAATGCAGCTAACCCATCTTCAAGTAATAGAGAAGTGGCAGATGTTAAAAAAAAATGGCAAGACCTCCAGAGCATCACATAAAAGAAGGAGGCATCCCGTATCAAAATGATACATCAGACAGGAGGTGGACCTCCTCCTGAGGATTGCAGTAAACCCTGGGAAAGGGCTGTGAGTAAAACTGTTACAGCAAATGTACACTATGTATGAAAAAAAAACAGAATTCCAGAAAATCAATGTTGTTACACTTGACACACCTTTTTGTTAAATCAAGACTCATCAGCGGTGTTCTACCTAAAAGACTGATATTGCCAAACACAACATTTAATAATTTATTTGTACATCATATGAATATGAAGAGTTTTTCTTCTTGGTACAATTTTTTGTTGAAAATGCATGTACATGTTGTTTAACATTTTATTTTTTAGAACATGCTGTAGATAAAAATGAAGAAGGCAAATGTAGATTAATAGAGCAAAAGGAGTTCTTCAATAATATGGAAAAAATGGGGATATTGATAGTTTTTGAGTTATTTACAAAATGTCAAAATTAAGTTAGAATGTCAATATGTGTATGTTTGGGATTTATTTGTGTTGGGCACCCTAACACTAGGAAAGTGTCCTTAAGTTAGCCTTTCTATCAAGTCTATTTCCAGGGTATTTTAGTTTGCTATTAAAATTGCAAAATGGTGGCGAGTGATCACTGCTCATATTGCAGGCTGACTGGCTATTTTCATTGAGATTTTTATTTTAAATGCTGTTGCATGTACAATGTAGTTAAAATACAGTGTTGGTTGTGTCACATGCACTTTAACATTCAACATTTCCTATGCATGTAGCTGTATTTATTTATATGTTTTCTGTTGTCTTGGCTGTTAAATTCCTTAAACACTTGAAAATTAAAAGAAAAGTACATTTAATAAATAAACATGTTGTACTTTTTCAAAGATTATCTCAACGTTTACAAAGACGCAGTTGGAAGGCATAGTTGGTGGAGAGGACACCTGTATGCAAATGGACATCACAGATACATGTACCTTTGCCAGTACTAGTTTTTTACAAGGTTTGCCCTTTGACAGCTGTGACAGTAGAACTCCATGCAACTTGGTACAGAATATAAATGATTGTGGTACAGTAAAATAGATATTATACAATAATTATCTCACAATATTAGACATGCATGTGTACACTGTACATTCTAAAATCCAAATTTCTTGTAATGAATGTTTATTATGATATGATCAACTTCACATGTACACACACATTAGTATTAAAAATAAACTTCTGTTATTTTTTGTATTTGGTTTATTTGGCCATATTGTCTTTTCAGTAAATGCATTGATTGTAGTGAATAGTTGCATAACTGAAGACGTGAAGTACTTAAATCCTACATCTATCCAGTAAATCACCACCAAATTTATAATCCCCTAATTTATATGGCAACGCGACGGGTGTGCTATAGCAAGCAGGAACTGCTTACTCTTCCGGAGCACCTGAGTTCACTCTTGTTTCGACTGGAGTTCGCGTTGTTGATTGATATTCAGTTGTTTTGTGTTTCCATGTTTTACGTGTTGTCTGTTTTTGTCCCGTTCTTGTTCGTGTTTACTGGTTTAGTCTCTGCCCTTTCGGACTTTTGATATTCGGATACCCCATTGGTACCTCTGCTTCTTAGCAAGAGTTTATTACATATTAAACTTACTGACTTGTACTCCTTCCAGGCCTGTCAATCATACACTAAATTAAAATTGTACCTGATGTGAACCTAAAACAAAGGTACATAATCAGTGTTCTCTCCAGACATTTTTAATATCACTGTGGTAATCAGTAAAAACATGGTTTTCTGAAAATTATAGCACTGTGGTCCTAACACATTCTATTATAAATCTTTACAAGACAGCACTGTGGTAAAAAATATAGCACAGTGGTAACTTTGGAAAAGGGGACGGCATCGTTTTATGCAGGCAATTTACATGTTACTAGCCAAGAGGTTGTTAAATGTTACACATGTTACATCTGTACCTTAAATCAGCAGTACACACAGCCTGTACATTTATAGCATGAAACTGTTTCCTGCAAACATAGTTCGGCTCATCATCTCCGGACATGCCCATTATTGGAATAAGGGTGCCATCAATGGCACCTAAACATTTGGAAAACCAGCAATCTGGTAAAATCTATTTTTGATCTCCATCTGTTCTGCAGGTAACGTGGGGAATCTGATATCCATCCTGGAGCAAATTGCATCACACACAGGATGGATCACTCTAGAAGTAGATGCAATGGATATACCATGTACATCTGCAACCTCAGAAAGGTAATCTCCTTTGGCAAGAATTCTCAACGTTGTCATGACCTAAAATTAAAGTACCAAACTTAACATTGTCTATTTAAAGGATTGTAAATATGGGGCTATTTTTATGCCCAATTTACGACAGTAGAAGTCATAAACGTCCGTCTCGTCGGGTTTACCTTTATGTTGAAGTTACTTTACCATGAAGGAAATATAGTTTCTTACATAGTTTTAAGTGAATTATCAGATTTCTCAATCAAGTTGGTTAAATGATGGAATTTTAAGCTCGAGACTCTGTCGAGAGCTTAAAATTTTGTCATTTAACTATCGAGATTGAGAAATCTGATAATCCACGAGAAATGATATAAAATTGACCAATCAATTTATGAGAACTTAAAATTCTCTAGAGAGAAGAAATATTTTTTCACAGCTGGCTTGGAAGTACAAAAATGTAGTTAAATCGGATGAAAATTAGAGAAGTATGGTATCACCATGAGGGTAGAATTAATACACCAGGGTATGAGCAAAAAAAATCAACATAGAATTGCCCATGTCTCATCAATTTTATTGTTTGTTGATCAGAGAAAAGGGGTTGTACTAATGTTTTCCTACAAGTTGAAGTAACTTTACCATGAAGGAAATACGGTATCATCATGAAACTTTGTAATATGTGCTTCAGGTTATGAATGAAATTTTTTTTCATAAATTAGTACTTGCCTCTTCAAATTAATCGTCTGGTAGTTTTGAAAAAAAAAATGTCGCAAGTCTATTGGACATATTCATGTTGTTCACTGCCTTTGTGTAAAATCTTGCGTACGCTATGGACGGTTTCCAGAGCATAACATAGAATTTCATGCCACTTACTATATAATGTTATGATGTAGGGAAGATACCTTTTGCTTCTTCAGTATTTTAAAAGTTATACCTCTTGCAGTGACGATCTACATTTATAATGTGATGCCCATTTTTTAATTGGTATCCTTCCCACCCGCGATATTTTTTACTGGCGATTTTTATTTTGTTTTCTGGAATAAAAGCATTGTATTGTAGCCCACCGGCTTGACAAATACCATTTTCTATGCATTCGTCGCCTGTCATCCGTGTTGCGACATAAAGCATTGCTTAAGTATTCAGCTCTAAGAGACCTCGTATCCCGCTTTGCATAATAAAAAGTTGCTCCCCCATAAAATCAATCAGACAAAGGGTCACAAAGGGAACTTGCGAACCCACTTGTAAACATGTGTTTTATTGTGCACCCTCGATCTTTCTACTCGCCCTTTTTTATGTGCCTGTTACAGGTTGTCTCAGCTTTTTTCGCACTTAAAATATTTGAATGCCCTACCATACTCCATTGCTTCTTGTATTATGTCACGGTACTCACTATGATATTCCCGGAATAATATCATAATACATGTACAGCAATGTGACAAAAGTGAGCACCTAAATATATTTCCGCTATGCATTTATATCAAATAAACAATTTTTGGAAGCACGAAATAGATAGCCAAAAACGACAGAATTACTCGTGGTTTGTGTATCAGGGATTAAATGTTTATTTGGACAAAGTGAAAAACATCTTCATTATGTTTTACCTACAAGTACAGCATGTGTTTGGTTGTATTTTAATTTAATCTGTAAATAGATTATTTTTGGAATGCTTCATTCCTGTTTTTTATTTTTTTGTTTTTTTTTTATTTCATGAAACCAATCTGAAAGAGAAGTCGTGATTTACAGGCAAAAAATGGATACGGATACAGTTTTTTTCCGTTTACGGAACGGAGGGTTCATTTTTGGCACGGTGTCGTGAATTGAAGTCATTATTTTAGCTATATTCTTTATAGTGCGGACGTGATAGAAAGCCCTAATAGAAGACATTTCCTTGGAGGTCGAGTATACATACTTGAATGTAAGGGGTAATAGAATGAGATCTAGAAGTTGGTCTCTGGAGCAAATCATCGACGAGGTCTGTTAGTTCCAAAATAGTTCTTCTTGGAAAGCATTAACGTGCCAAAAGCTTGGTGTCATTGAGAGAATCTAAATCATTAGACCTGTCTCTAAAAACTCGTTCTCTGCGTATTGCGCGTCTTCGTACAATGTCGAAAATAAATAACTCTGCCATATTTATTTTGCATTTAAGACACTTATCTTTTATCTTAAGTGTAAATTTTACACTTACGTGTACGCTGAGGTACTCTGAAAGTTACGATAGATTTTACACTTAAATATTTCGTAAGATTTTTTGTGAAAAGCAGAAAAATCTTAACTTTACTCGTAAGAGTAAAATCTATCGTAAGATTTTTTTGAGTTAAGGACCACTGATCATTAACTATAGCCAAGGCTCCCATCAGGAGAAATTACCATGAATGGTTTCTCATTTTAAGAAATCTTTAAACAGCCTTCTTCTATGTACCTTAGGTCTGGTTGTATTATTTGCAGTATCTTCCCGACTAAGGTGGCCACTGCATTGATCTCGTTTGTGGTACCATGCTCCATTGCAGCTAGAACTTCAGGTGGTTTATCCTTTGGCATGACTCCATACATGACCATATCAAAATGTTCACGTTGAGTTTTTTAGTCCGTCTAAACCTAAAGCCGCATAGAGAGTGCTGCCTGTCACCAATGCTTCTTTTCTGAACTTATGCCAACGTTCTGTTCTTTGTTTAATTAAACGGGGCTTAACCGCATCGACGTCTTCAGATAGTTCTACATAATTACTTTGAGATGGCAGATGCAAAAAATCCTCTGTGTGATACTGTGCATTTGAACCGGACAAAACAGATATTCCAAACAGAAGTTCTTCAAGCACAATCAGGTACTTTGATAAGAAGTTTTCAATTTCATAAAGATAAGCATTTAATGCACTAATCATGTTTATTTCATAAAGATAAGCATTTAATGCACTAATCACGTAAACATATTTACTTTTATGCCAGTCTTCGCCACTACTTTCAATGAACTTTTTTCTTGCATACTCCTTCTTTGATTTCATTGTTCGTATGGTGTGTGCTTTGGTTGAAAGCATATGTAAGCACATCAAGAAACACGACTTCAATTCGCCACTTATTTCAGATGGCAACAGTGACGTGTGATTAACGTCGGGTCAGTGCTAAGCCCACAGAGCGACCAAGTGTGTACCCTAGGTGGCTGAATAGTGTAGCCCTCGTCCGCGGGGGTTGTCAGGTCTATAATACGGAAACCCTGACCGCCGACCATAGTGGGCCAACGTGTGTGAAGAGTGCCACGCTTCATGCACGTAAAAGACCCCTTTGTGGGCCGCCAAGTAGTGCACCACATAGGCTAAATTTTCCGCCCCTACCCACCTCTCCCCTTTTCCTGTGTTTCTTCAAAATTTACCGGTCCTTTGTTTCCCACCCCATCCCCATTTTTCATTTATCATCATCATTTCATGTTCATTTTATCATCCTTTTCATGTTCATCGCCTGTAAATAACTTATATAGCGTTGCACGGGTGTAAAACACCAGCTCACTCACTCACGTGTGATCTAGCAATTGATCATCAGTAAACACCAGGTTGTTAAGAACTTTTATCGGCGATTCAATTACATTCAATTCAGATTTCAATGCGTTATGTTTTTCTTGCAATGAAGTTCCTTCTTCGAACCTTAACAAGTCCATATCACCTGTGTTATCAGTCAATCCTTGTTTGATCTTTTTATCATCAAATGTTAAGCAAGCTGAGGTTTGACCGAGGGCTTCTGAAACAACACCAGTTACGTCTCGATATATTCCTGGGTGCCTTTTAATCCCGCTTAGATTGTATGGGTTAAAATTCCTAATTACTTGTTCCGATGGAACGGCAAAATTTATGTCTGAATTATTTGGATTACAGTGACCTTTGGTTGCCGTTTCAAACACTACGTCAGACGTATTTTTGAAGCCAGCCATATATCGTTCAAATTTTCCTCCGAAATGTCGCATTCCAAGTTTCCAAAACTTCTTGGTTTGTTCCATACATCTAATATTCGACGAATTTTCTAATTGCAACCATGGGACAACTTCTGTCCATAGAAGGAAAGATATATTGTCACGTGGAAATTTTTCATCTGAAACTAATTTAAAAAAATCCACCACGACATTTTCCAATCCAACATTTCGCAATTCTTTTAGAACTGTTGGAAGAAGAAAAATAACTTCTTCTATATACTACTGGTCAGGGTCATCTCCAATCGGCAACCTATCAAAATTATCACTTAAAACACAGGCTAAATCTTCTGATGAATCTAACGAATCTATGAAACAGATTTGCTTCTTTGGTTTTTTATAATTGTACAAACATCATGCTTGATTGGTGAGGTCTTTTGAACTTGATGTATCATGATGGCTTTTTTGCAGATGTCACAGCGTGGCACGGTCTTTTCTTAAAGGGTGACTTTTAAGGTGTTTTAGTTAGGTCTGTCGTTGGTGTCTTTGTTTCGTCCAACAAAATGCCTACTTTGTCAGTAGCCCGTTTCCTTTTACGTATCTGTAAGGTCCTACAAGTACACAATACGAGTATTTAACGTCTGATAATGATTCTTCAATTATCAAGAGAGAAACGTCCTTAAAATTAGGTAGGGAATTATCAAGACCTTACGATTAGAAGCTATTTTTGAAAGAACAAGGGGTTGCACTAAGTCGTGCTAAGCATACCCCCACTCGACCATTCAGAAAACGAAGTAGATGACCGACTGACCTGGAAAGGGGAGACACGGTACAACTCATTATGCTAAAGCTGTGTACCAAATTTGAAATAAATCCCTTCAGTAGAAGCCAAGAAATTTGTTACGAAAAAATGTTTTTTTTCTTACCCATAAAAAGTCTAAGTCGGCTCGGAAAACAGGAAGTAGATGATGGACTGACCTGGAAAATGGAGGCACGGTATAACTTATCATGCTGAAGCTGTGTACCAAATTTGAAACCGATCCATTCAGTAGAAGCCGAGAAATCTGTTACGAAAAATTTCACATTTCAAATTGTTTGCCCTAAAAAGACTAAGTCGGCTCGGAAAACAGGAAGTAGATGATGGACCGACCTGGAAAGGGGAGGCACGGTATTACAATGTACTTATCATGCTGAAGCTGTGTACCAAATTTGAAATCAATCCATCCAGTAGAAGCCGAGAAATCTGTTACGAAAAATTTCACATTTCAATTTTTTTACCTTAAAAAAGTCAAGTTGGCTCGGAAAACAGGACGAAGATGATGGACGGACCTGGAAAGAGGAGGAATGGTATAACTCATCATTCTAAAGCTGTGTACTAAATTTGAAACCAATCCAACCAGTAGAAGCAGAAAAATTGAACCGGACAGACGGACAAGGTGATTGCAATATAGCCCCCTCTCTTACGAGTGGGGGTATAATATTCTGTGCTTAACTAGCACATTTGGATTTAAAGATATGGACGACAACGCAATTCTTGGCGAATGTGTACGACAACGTTTTTTTTCAAAAAGTTTCCTACACAAGAAATATAGAGCCCTTTCATTAAAAGAATTAATTACGGTAATTTCATTCGACTGTTTGCTGATTTTGGAGCAGACATTTATTGACTAAAATGCGTATATACACTGAAAATCATGTTAATGGAGAAAACATGTGGCCGAGACGTTACCTCAAACACGAAAGTGTTGAGATGTTTGAGAAAACTAGCGCTTAAATCGTACAATTTGAAACATTAACATACCTCTGGGACGACAAGGGATATGTTGAGAATATTTGTTAAAGATTATTACTAAATATTAGTAAATAAAGTGAGAAAGTTCTTACCGTGTGTTGTCGTGGGCATTGTTTTTCCGGTGTGTACGAAACGTAGTTTATGACGTACGTTTCTCATCCAGTTTAAGAGAGCATGCCAGTAAGCACTTAGCATTGAATGGAATCTTTAAATTTTCAAAAATCAAATTTTGCATTGCTTTTATACCAATGTGATTTACTGAAGATTAATTAATGATTAAATCCTTACTTAAGTTATGCTAATGAAATGAAATTATCATTTGTTTGGTTGTCATGGTAACGTGCAAGACTACTACTTTATTTTTCTTATTGAGCGCTTTTCGAGTCACTATTTAATTTTAAAAGAACAAAGACTTGTGACATTTTACATTATTTTCTTAAAATATAATATCAATTTGATAATTTATAATTTAAACAAATACAACGGAATTATGCATGTGGTTGCTATGGCAACACTTGTAAACATCCAATTTCAATATATGAATTTTTTAAAATTTATATGATTTTTACTGTTTTATTTCTTAAAAAGGCAGCTTTGTTAATAAAATAATAAATCTATTTCAAAGTGTTTAAAGTATGAACTTTTCAATAATGCCCACAAAAAAGTTAAACAAATCTGCTTTAAAGAGTAATTCTGGGGTCAAAAGGTCACCTTTTGGCATGTTTTTTTTTGTTTTACACACAAATAGTTCAGCAATAAGACACAATGTTTAATCAACATCTTTAAAATGGGTTAAAATCATTATTGTCATGGAAAGATAATTTTATAGACAATAAGTTCAAGATGATTATTTTTATATCAATGACCTTGATATTTGGCTACAAGGTCAAATTCATTACATTTTGACCTAATGCATCTTATTTAGACCATGGGCCAATTGCATAACCGCGAGCAGTGCCAAATGGCCTCGTTGAAGGCTGCTGGCGGTTGTCCATTGTGGTTTTTCTAAATTGCCGTTTAATTGTGGGCTGTGTCGCGTACACTTATTCCACATCTCTTTATTTTCTAAGAGCCGGTCACAATTGTTTTAGTCTATAAAACACACACACATATATTAATTCCAACAGTGTATCATGTTTAAGATATTGCATACTTTAATGACCTTAAACTATCACCTCAAGGTCAAGGTAAATTTACATATCAAGTCCCTCAGGCAGTTTTTAAACGACTTTAACTAGTTAAGGTACAAGGTATTTAAAGTTACAAAAATGGGAATTTTAGAATTACAGAGTAGTTGAGGTGTCTCTAGTTATTTTAGAAATATCATGACCTTCCAGAGATGTATTGAAATCAATGTGAGTCATAAAAATGCTCTGTCCCAAAACAACAAATGAGTCGGATTTGAAATGTAGCAAGGTATATCGTGATCACTATGACAAACTTGTCAAAAACAAACATCTACTTCCTGTTTTTGGTACCGCAGACATCAAGGTCCAATTCCATCATTTTCTTTATTGAAATATATAAACATGATTCCTGTCTCCAAAAACTGATTCAGTTCAATAATGTTAACACAATGTACTAAAAGTACAATATGGTATATGTACCGTTGCTTTTGTTTTCATTTATATGACTCCCATGGTACGGTCTCTTAAAAAGTTTTTTTTTTCTATGTCAACCACTGTTAGTAAAATTGTAAATTATGTCAGTTGAAATGATTCATTATTGTTTCAATTAGTTTGTGACATTGTCTATTATGTCTCATAAATGAGTTGTGTTTTGTTACTGAACCCTAAGATCACAGTGGAAGAGGAAGGTTCGACACTATAAAAGCTGGTTCAACCTACTATTTCTTTGAAATGCCTTTACCAAGTCAGGACCATTCTTAAATTTCTCTGGTGGGTCTTTACCTTGTTTTATCTTTTGTTTATGGATATACGAGATAAATCATCCTGGTTATGTAGTTTTGTTTTTGTCTTTATTTCCCACACACCTCAATAAGTCCCATATTATATTATGCATAATTTCTTGTTTTCCTTTTTGCACATTGATTGTTGTTTGCACAAGGATGCATTCTTATTGAAGAATATAAGACAGTAAATTACACTCAATAATAATAATAAGGATAATAGATTTGACACAAAAGACTTTTATATTAAAAATTTATGTAGTATGCAGTTGCTTGGCTTTTTTGTTTCACAACAATGTTTTCTAGTTTATGTTACAAGACCATAAATTGCAATGTAAGAGATATGTTTAGTCAATAAAATCTGTTTTTTTAAACATCTGTACGTCAGGACCATTGTGACCTTCAATTTCTATGGTTTGTCTTCTTAGACACAAGATCATCACAGTTCGGTAAATTTAATGTTACCCTTTTAAATTTGCAATTTCTTAATTATTCTCATTCAATCCCCAGACATAGGTTGATCATCTTAGTATTAATTTGGTTCCCCAATTTGGTATTTTTGGTTTTACTGTTCTATGCTCTTCATAATCACATAGTGTTTGGCTTTTTCAATATTTTTGGTAGAGCGCCTCTGATGAGTCTTGAATAGACGAAAAGCGCGTCAGGCGTAGCAAAATTTATTGTAAGGAACTTTGTTGTCATCTGTATTTCAATACATAGGACGTCCACAACATTTCTTACTTTTTGTAAACTTTATTACATATTCCAGTGTACATTGGAAATTACATATAAACGTATGACCAGAGCATCTATGATCAGCTTATATATTTAGGCAAAAACACAGTTCAAAATGATTTACCTTAAACCTTCAGTTATTGTAGTATCTTTTTATGGTTCCCTTGTTTTTCTATATGTACAGTGTATTACCGGTAGTCAAAAAACAATTTTGTTATAGTTTTTGTTGTAACTTGTAGAAATAACTTCAAAGAATCTTTTAATGTAATCGTCAGATAGTAGCCAGTGTTTCCAAGTTCAACTATATTTTTTGAAGTTGTAGCTTTCATTTAGATTTCAGGGTTAAAGTTAAAGTGATACTTTAAAATATATAAGTGTGTAAGTCTATTTTGATGGATGCATTGAATAAATTAACAAATGAACAAAAATACATTGGTAAAAAAATATATATTATTTGGTTCATGAAATGATTTAGATGAATAATAAGAAGGATTGCTGTAAGTGAGCTTACATTAGCAAATCCAGCTTCATATTGAACTTTATATCCTGCAGAAAAAAAAACATAATTATAAGTGCAATTATCTCCAGTGATATGTTACTGCCCATCTCGACATGATGTACTTTATCAAAGTAAAGTTTCATTAAATACCATTAAAGGGTAAATAAGAAGTTGTGTTTATGAACAGACAAAATGACAGACATGGTCATCCTATAGCCCATCAACTTTATTCAGAGGTACAATTGAGTCCAGTTCTAACATCTCTTTAGGACTGTCAGGAACTGTCAGGAATCTGTTCTAATCCTGTTCTGCTGACAGTTCTAGGACAGTTTATGACAAGCCCTGTCCTGTCATAGAACAGTTCTGGACAGTTCTATCCTGTGACAAATTTAAAACTGTTCTAACCCCTGACAGTTCTAAGCTGTCATACGCCCTGACAGTTCTAACCTGTTCTGTGCCCTGACAGCTTAGAACTGTTCTAGCCTCGGACAGTTCTACCCCCTGACAGTTCTGATTGTGACGATTTCAGAACAGTATAGAATAAAGAATTGTCTGGTTAAAATAAATTTATATATCGAGTTTCATTAAATAATAATGCCGAAAATATGCGCATTTTCCGAATTATTTTTATAACCGCGTGACGTCATTTAGAACTGTCAAAGTGAGGACTGTCCAAGGCTAGAACAGTTGTAAAGTGTCAGGGCCTAGAACAGTTCTAAGCTGTCAGGGCCTAGAATAGCTCTAAAGGTGTCATGGGTTAGAACAGGTTAAGGCAGTTCTACCCTAGAACAGGTTATGACAGCTGCTGTCCAGAGTTAGAACAGTTCTAGAACTGTCAGGAGAGCTGGACAGTAGAGATGTTAGAACTGGGCTCAACTGTATAAAAACAAAATGATTATTCATTACAAGCTGTGGTTATCAGCTCAAGATTAGCACTGTTCGCTTCCGCCAAGAGATCTTCTTCCTGGAACTCTGCCTTAAGATCTTGTTTTTTCTTCAGGGCTAGTCTGCTAAAGTAGCTACCTATTTGAGTAGATGTTAAAAATTCTGATATGGAAAAGCGTCTTGTCCCTTTCACATTTTTAACTGTTCGCATTTCTTTAGAAACATTTTCAGGGTCACATTTATGTCCAGTTCTCTCATTTTCAGCAAATTTTTGGTCTGCAGAAAATCTTTTTACATCTCTTTTTGTTTTTAATGCCCATCCCTTTTTTAACCCATGCTGATCATTTTGACCTGTACTTTTATTCATGCATTCTTGCATTCTTGTATCTGATCCTCCTTCGATTCCATCAATGAAGTAAAGAGTATTATTGTCCTATCTTTATCACCTTTTAAATTGTTGGTGTATTTGTGATTGTCACTGTCTAAATCGATTTACCAAATTTCCGTACTTATTGAATGTTAAGATACAACCATCTACCGGGCAAGAGAATATATTGGTTAATTGCAATTCGTTTTCATTTTGTTCAGAGTCGGATGGTACAGCAGGTTATTGTCTCTCTATTTGTATGTGCTCTTTTGGAGGATTGTTGTGAATATGAACTTTTGTTAAAGCTGATTTGCTTTAGATAGTATTACAAATTCTTGCTCTTTTGGATACCCAGTTGTAACCATTCTCTCTAAAATTTTCTTTTCCTTTCCTATTTCGTATTGTTTCCATGCAATTATATGGCCATCTTCAAATAAAAAGTTGTTCAAAGTGCTACTTTCAGCTATTTTGTTGACTTTATTTGATATAGTTGCTGCACTCTTTATGTCTGGTGGTAAACACACAAAGACCTGGACATTTTTTTGTCGTACTAGCCACTGCATTTTTGAAATTCTCTGCACTTACAACATTGTGCCCTTCATTCACATATCTTCTTATATTCGCTTTTATGTGAGCTGCCCTTTCTATCACATATTCATTTGCCACCCTGTGGATCAGAATAGTCCATTCTCTTCGCCTTAATACTTGAAGATATGTTAATTTGTTGCATACATGTTATGGCATGTGAGGAGTGGAAGCATCCTGCATTATCTGACCTCATTTGGACAACACTCCTTTTCTGATCCATACTTTGAATATCTTTTAATGTGTGGGATAGTATGGCTGTTGATGTAACTGCATCTTGGGGTGTGTTATTGAAAACATAAATGAAGGTTTTAGATGTTATGATGTCTTCATCTGTCTTGTAAGTAGCAACCCCAACATGCCAGCTAAGCCGTCTCTTTGCAAACCATTTAGACTGGGATTCTCTGAAAAATAAAACAAAAATAAAAATGCATGTACTTTCAGCATGTTAAGGGATTTAACTTTATACTGCTATGCATGAATGTATAATGTGATGAGGAAGGTCTAGTGGTTTTTTTTTATTTTTTACTTTACTTAAAACATATTTATTAACCGTATCTTGGATTAGGAATCAAGCTAAATGCTTCTATAAATCCCCCTCCAGCTAGCAGTTTTTGAGAATCAAATTACACACGACAGGCATCCTTTACGCGCAAAAGACAGATAGATGGACGGAATGACCAGAAACAAGACCTGCTTCTGCCTTCCACAACGCAGATGAAATAAACACTAAATGCTCAGAATACATGAAACTGTATTGTATTTTAAGCTTTGACAGATGTGGAAAATAACCTTTTACCAAAGTCTAATTAACATCTAAGTTTGCAACAGTAAGATCTACCTACCAATCGATCCCAATCACAGCCGAATGCTGTGACGAAAGAATCCTTAAAGGAACTTCCGGATGTGATGCAGAGGAACCAAAATTGTTATTTTGGATAGACTTGTCTATTTATTTTGACTCTAGTCCGTGTGTTGCTTTAAAGGAAAAATAATAAAATCTAAGAATGTCAACATACCCTTTGATGATTCCCCTGTTACATACTTTATAAATACACAATTTATACAATTGCATCAGGATTACAACAATCTATCTCATTACATTGTACCTGTCTCAAACTTGTTTGTGGTTTTATCTTGGAATTAAGGAGGTGTTAAACTTTGATCTACTCAAAGTTTTAAGTTTAAGTACATATTTGGTGTTTTATTTACACACTTTAGCAACAAATTTTAAATTCACAGTGCGCATGAACTAGTATGCTAGCCTTTATATAACCTATTAGGTCCTATCAACATGCTGAATAGATAATACAAATTACTATATTTGTATATACAGTATATATATAAAACTCAGAATAAAGGACTAGAAAAGGAAGATGCTTGAAAATATAAAATGTACTCCATGTGTATCTGGTGCAATAGAAGATGATACACTCAGTCTGAAAGCATTTCTTGGTAACTTGCAATAAACATGAACAATGAAGAAAATTATACATGGGAAGGAAATATTATATTCTAGATATGACAGAAAGAAAGAATATTTTACTCCATCATCACTAATGCAGGTTCCTTAATTTGAAGTCATCAAAAGAGTGGACAGGTGGACTTTTGTTGTCATGTCTACATTTAAGCATAATATGTTTGTCAAAATATTATGTTTTATAGTTTATATAGAGCAATGGTCATCAGATTGAGAAGTAATATGATATAGTATACCCAGTTTTTGTTTGCCTTAAAATTTTAATATTGAGTTCTTGAGGGGAAGATTACCCCGGAATATAAAATGGGTATGAATAGTTATATTAGAAATAACTAGGAAAAACCCGCGAATTTGCGGGAAAATCAATCGTTGGTTGCTTTACAAAATAGATCACACAATAAAACATTGTATTTGCGTGACCTAAAAGCAGTTTTTAGTTACTGGCAGTTTTTCATTTTGGTTTTGTTGAATTACCGCTTGTTATGTGAGCTGTGTCGCGTACACTTTTTAGCTCACCTGACCCGAAGGGTCAAGTGTGCTATTGTCATCACTTGGCGTCCGTCGTCCGTAAACTTTTTAAAACGTTAACTCCTCTGACAACATAAGTCCAATTGCAACCAAACTTTGTATGGTTATTCATTAGCATTCGGTGCTTAGAATTGACGGGGGATTTTTGATTCGTCGTCAAACATGGCCGCCATGGCTAAAAATAGAACATAGGGGTAAAATGCAGTTTTTTGCATATAACTCAAGAACGGCTACAGATATCAAAATTCTGGCAAGGGAAAGAGTGATCAGCACCTCAAGATCTACCTACCGGAATTTTGAAGAAACTCCAACATTCCATGTAGGAGTTATCGCCCTTTTGTGGATTTTTTGCAAATTTTGCACCTGTTAAGCTCAATATCTTGAAAACTATACTAGATATTTGAGAAATTTAAAATGCATGTTGTTAAGCACATCAAGATTTACCAAATATGTAAAGGGTCAACGTTGTAGGACCTTTCCTTGTAGGAGTTATTGCCCTTAGAACGTAAAAATTGACCATTTTAACAGCATTTCCTCATTACTTTGAAAACGTTAAATCCTCTGACACTTTAAGTACAACTAGAACCAAACTTGATTTATTTGTTTATTAGCATGAGGTGAATAGAACTGATGTGGGGATTTTTGATTGGTCGTAAAACATGGCCGCTGTGGCTAAAAATAGAACATAGGGGTAATTAGAAGTATTTTGCAAATAACTCAAAAACGATGACAGATTTTAAAATTTTGATTGAAAACAAAAGTGATCAGCACCTCAAGATCTACCAGCTCTGAAATTTTGAATAAAATCCAACAACCATGTAGGAGTTATTTCCCTTTTTGTGGATTTTTTGCAAATTTTGCACCTGTTTAGCTCAATATCTTATAAACTGTACAAGATATTTGAGATTGCATATTGTTAATCACATCAAGATCTAAAAAACATGTATAGGGTCAACGTTGTAGGACCTTTCCTTTTAGGAGTTTTTGCCCTTAGAACGTCAAAATTGATCATTTTAACAGAATTTCCCATTACATTGAAAACGTTAACTCCTCTAACACTTTAAGTCCAATTAGAACCAAACTTAATATAGTTGTTTATTAGCATTAGGTGTATAGAACTGATGTGGGGATTTTTGATTGGTCGTAAAACATGGCCGCTGTGGCTAAAAATAGAACATAGGGGTAAATGACAGTTTTTTGCAAATAACTCAAAAACGGTGACATATTTTAAAATTTTGATGGGAACAAAAGTGATCAGCACCTCAAGATCTACCAGCTCTGAAATTTTGAATAAAATCCAACAACCCATGTAGGTGTTATTGCCCTTTTTGTGAATTTTTTGCAAATTTTGCACCTGTTTATCTCAATATCTTGAAAACTACAAGATATTTGAGAAATTTAAATTGCATATTGTTAAGCACATCAAGATCTACAAAAAATGTTTTAGAGTCAACGTTGTAGGACCTTTCCTTTTAGGAGTTATTTCCCTTAGAACGTCAAAATTGAGCATTTTAACAGCATTTCCTCATTACATTGAAAACGTTAACTCCTCTGACACTTTAAGTCCAATTGGAACCAAACTTGGTATTGTTGTTTATTAGCATTAGATGTATAGAACTGATATGTGGATTTTTGATTGTTCATAAAACATGGCTGCTGTGGCTAAAAAATATAGGATTGGGTTAAACTGCATTTTTTTGCTAATAACTCTAAAAGGGTGACATATTTTTGAATTTTGATTGAGAACAAAAGTGATCAGCATTTTTAGATCCACCATATTGTCAGATGACCCCCTTATTAAACTTATGACCCTTTCAATGTCAAATAGAATTTGCCTAATAACCTTGACTTCAGACACATATATCAGGTGAGCGATTCAGGCTCCTCAGAGCCTCTTGTTATTTATTTTTAGGTTGATATATCGATTGATTAAATAATTCTGTAACAAATAATTTATACATGTACACATGTAACCTAATTTTTCGAATAAACCTTTTAGTCTTCGGCGCCAAATACCCGCTCGGACGCTTCCTATCGCGTTTTAGTTTTACCGCCGGAGTGTAATTCCGGAACGATGACGGCTATACCGTTTCCGGATCAATAAATTAGGTTAATAAGCAAACTGCAGACATAATTGCATCCATCTCCTATTTTTGATATATGAAGCTTAGTCATAGCATTTGTTGTTTAGGCTGCAACCCGGCTAACAAAAAAAAACCGCTTTGTTATTTTAGTAATTTAGATAGATGATTAAAATTGTGTGTTTTTTTTTTTTTTTTTGACAAATACATAACTGAAGTCTTAGATTTGGAATGCCATCATCGTTTTTTTTTTATTTTGATAATATTTTTAACAGAAAGAATCTAAATTCCTGTTTTCCTTTGACATTAATACATCAACCTCTAAGATCCGTATTATTGGATTATTCATTTATTACTTTCGTCAGGAAAACACACAAGCAAGAAGTGCCCTCCCCTTTTTTCGGTTTCCGAGCACACGAGTCGTCCTCGGTGCATTTTTCGTCCAAGCCCTTAAAAAATTGTCTTTACAAGAAAGTAACGCTGTTTAATAGATAAAATTCCAAAAAATAAATGAAAAACAGCTTTATTGATTTAAACAACTTAGCTACATCATAAAAACAACAAAAATGTCGTCGTTCAACGCTCGGAATGTATGCCCGGTAACGTTTCCGATATTTTACCGACGTAACTAAGCGTTTTAAAGTTTGACCGAATTATGGAAAATATTAAGAGGGGGTAAAAAAAGTAAAAATGCCAGCGGGTTCCGCAACAGGGATCTCTTAGATGTTTATATTACCGTGATCTACGATAATTTCGGCATAAGAAAATTTCTATTCAAAGAATTATTAACAAGCTTAGACTAGTTTGGAAAAAAAAATAGCCGAACCTGATAAAAAGTAAAAATTTCAGATTTTGACACAGATATTTCTAAAAGTTAATATGTAATGATAAGTTTCATATCTTTGAGTAGCAGTTGTCTTAAAGAATTCGTTTATTCCGAGTCTAGAAAGACCCTATACTTATGGATTTGTTGGGCAGAACCCGCTGGCATTTTGAGATGAAAAGTCATAAAACTGTAAACTTCATTAGGCCTTGTCACGTGACCTTTTGCACTTTTTTTAACATCAGAACTTTTTTTTATTATATTTACTTCTGTGAAAAAAGTAAATTTAGGTAAACTAAAACTTTATTCAATAATTAAAACATGCTTTTGAAAGGTGTTTCAATTTTGCCAATTTCATGAAAAACTGCCTTAATATCGCTGCGCAATCACAAATATATCAAAGAAATTGTTACGCTTACATGAACCGTAGATTAATAATATAAACTAGTTATCTTATTTCCCGTATGTACCATGTAAAAATCAGCGCTTATTACAGGAAAGGCCTAATGGGCTTATTTCCTATTCCCCATTTTAAAACTTAATTTTAAAACAAAATTTATAAAGTTTTTTTTACATAAAATCCACCTAAAACATTTAAAAGTTTAAAGGCCTTGCCTTGCTAGGTGAAAAACAATTTATATGCCCCCTTAAACTAAATCATAGATCAGTCCATCATGATGTGAATGTTGATCCAGGACTGTAAAGTTTTGATCAGCTGCTTGTGTATGATTTGTTACAAAATTGAAAGATCAAAGAAAGGAGTATCTGTGGCCAACTTTGGGACTACTTGTAAATGTGCGAGTCTCATGCGACTTGCATGACACTTGGAAGGTTTGTCTTTCAACTGTTTTTATAAGGGCAATGAGCACCACCGCCAAAAAGGAAAAAAAACAATAAACAAGTATACCACAATGTCAATGTCAGCTGTGTTCCTAACTACACATCAGCATGAGGATGATTGACAGGCCATTAATACATGTACATGGCATAGCGAAGTTGTCACAGAGTTGTTTTGTTGTTTGATAAAATGCAAATTTTTATAAATGTAAGAATTCGCCTGCGAATTTGCGTTTTGAAAGGCAGAACTACCAACACTAACCAAGAGACAAATGCGTGCTCCTGAAGAATAATATTCTAGAATCTATTTCGCTAAAGTATGAAGAAAAATGTTTGAAAATATTTCAACTTTGAAATTGGTACAAAAAAATGTTCATTTACCGATTTTACTCGGAGTTGCCTTGTTCAAAAGAACGGAATCTCAGCTTTCACCTCATATTAATTTCGTTGTGGAGACATGAAACTTTCGATTTTTTTCAGAGAATATTTTGTACGATATTTTTTTGTTCGATTTTTCAACTTTATACACTACCTTGCCACACGAAAAACTAAAATGTCGTTTGAAAAAAACTTCTCGAAAAAGCCTTTTCAAACTCTAGGATTTTTTTTGGTTTTGGGTTATAATTCTACATTCTTTTCCAAAACATCTTTCAAAGATAAAATTTGTTACACACTGGAACAAGTTTGCAGTATGCTTGATTTCCTCATTGACAACATACAGATGGGTCCAAACCTAACCTGTATGCAAACCAAACTAGAAAAGCAAACCAGAAGTTTGGTCTAAGTTCACTTTTCACTTTGTTTGGTTTACTTTTAGCAAACCAAAGTTTACTTTAATGTTTACTCGAAAAGTAAACCAGACGGCTGGTTTGGTTTGGTTTGGTTTGGTTTGGTCAGAGCGAAGCAAACTTTGAAAAGCAAACCAAACCAGCGCCCTAGTTTGGTTTGGTTTGCTCTGAGCAAACCGCGACTGAGCAAACCGCGAGAAAGCGCAGATGATTCATATAATCGATGTGAAAGAATGTCCGAACTATTTCACAATTATTACATTTCATGAACAAATATTATTCACTAAATGTCTCAATCGAATTACAAATTCTGATATAAACATTTAACATCATATTAGATTGGTATTATATGAGTAAACCAAACCAGCACGAAAATGTTCTATTTTTAGAGCAAACCAAACCAGCGGCCTGGTTTGGTTTGGTTTGCTAAGAGCAAACCATGAGCATGCGCAGATGTTCAAAGAATCGAAGTAATACGACGTCCGTCATCATTTTATGATATTTGTTCTCGTAAAACAAATATGTTTTACTTGAAGAATTTATTAATATGATTTAGATATTAACCATCATTTTAGATTGGTTTGGTAAGAGAAACCAAACCAGCGCCCTAGTTTGGTTTGGTCTGAGCAAACCAAACCAGCACCCTAGTTTGGTTTGGTCAGAGCAAACCAAACCAGCGTCAAAGTTTGGTTTGGTCAGAGCAAACCAAGCCAGCGTCAAAGTTTGGTTTGGTCAGAGCAAACCAAACCAGCCGCCTGGTTTGGTTTGGTTTGCTTTTCAAACCAAACCAAACTAGAAAAAGCAAACCACGGTTTGTTTAGAGTAATCTGTGGTTTGCTATTTTGTTTGGTCAAGCAAACCAAACCAAACCAGAAAAGTAAACTAGATGTTTGCTCCCGGTTCACTTTTGTACAGGTTAGGTTTGGACCCATCTGTATTTGTCACCTTCGGAGGAGAGATTTTTCAACAACAAATCGGCATTCCAATGGGCACAAACTGCGCTCCTCTCCTCGCCAATTTGTTTTTATACTCTTACGAGACTGAATTTTTCAGGGACTCGTAAAGAACAAGAAGATGAAAGAGGCAAGGTCATTTAATCTTACATTCAGATATATTGATGATGTCCTTTCTGTCAATAACACTTCATTTGGTAGTTGTATTCTTCAATATATCCTCCAGAATTGGAGATTAAAGAGACCGCCGAATCAAATTGCTTCACGTCTTTCTTGGATTTGCACCTCGAATTTGTCCCAGGTGGTCATCACAGTACAAAAATTCACGATAACGAGACGATTTTAATTTTCAAATTATTAATTTTCCTAATCTACAGAGCAATATACCTACTTCCCCTGCATACGGTGTTTATATTTCACAACTTATTCGATATGCCAGAGCTTGCACACATTTCACAGATATTTTTATCAGACAACGATTTCTTCGTGACCGACTTTTGGAGCAGGGCTTTAAGAAAATACGTCTCATACGATCCCTAAAAAAATTCTTTCTTCGTTATCAGCCACTAGTAGAAAAGTTCAAAATTGAGTTAAAAGATATGGTAGTTAATTGTTTTAATTAGTGTTTGACTGGTCTGCTGTACTGAGATGATCACCTCAATATCCCTATTGTGTCTCACAACTATGTTGTGTTCTATGGTCATTACCGGATCCTAAGATCGCAATGGAAGAGGGAGGTTTGGCGCCATAAAACCTGGTTTAACCCACCATTTCGTTTGAAATGCCTGTACCAAGTCAGGACCATTGCGATCCACCCATTCTCCGGTATGACTGATTCGTTTTTGTCATTTTCTCTGGACTATGAGATTGATCATTCAAGTTCGGTAGCTTTGTTATTACCTTTATTTAATGCCAAGATTTACCTATTGAAATTGAAATGGATGAAAGAAAAACATTATTTTCGTCAAAGAAACGAAGATAAATAAATAGAAATAGGCAACCATTTCCTTATTTTTATTGAAGTTAGTATGAAATCGTTAAAATAACATTAAAAACAGTGGAAATCCTTCTCTCCTATTTAGACTCTAAAATGGCATCCATTACGGCTTCTCAGGTATATTCCTGGTTACCCAACTGAACGTCATTGTCAAAATGCGTCACATTTTCCCAACACTTTTCGTAACGTTTCTTGGATCGGTTCCTGCACTAAGAGGGTAATTAACATAATTTAAGCGCTATGTTTGAGAGCTTTTGGGTGCAGTTTTTGAGTTGAGCACAGTGACTGTGGTTATAATTTCAATATTTTGATTGTAAATTCGTGATAATACCTAAGAATATGAAGTTTTTAATGACAAAATCTTTTATTTTATGTTGATCTTGTAAAACGTCAAAACTAATATCAAAGGAACTTTTCAATAAACAAGAGGCTCCCAGGAGCCTGACATCGCTCACCTGGTCTTGATGTCAATCCAATGAAGACTTTTGTATAGCTAAATGATCTGAATGTTTAAGCAAGAAAAGCTTTTCTCTATCTGCAATCTTTTTCATTCTAAATAAGCAAAAAACACTATTATTCACCTTTAAAGGGGCTGTAACCCCTATAAAGGGTCATCTGACAACTTCGACCCTTGGAGACTTTTGTAAAGCTAAATGGGCTGACGTTTAAGCAAGCAACAGTTTTTCTCTATCTGCAATAGCTTTCATTCTAGAGGCCAAAAACATGAAAAAATGCAATTTTTCACTTTAAAGGGGCTGTAACCCCTATAAGGGGTCATGTGACAACTTCGACCCTATGGAGACTTTTGTAGAGCTAAATAAGCTGCACATTTACGTAAGCAACAGCTTTTGTCTATCTGCAATGTTTTTTTGCCTTTAAGAGAATGGGTCGGGTCATCTGATAACTTTGACCCTATGAAGACTTTTGAAGAGCTTAATGAGCTGAACATTTAACCAAGCAACAGCTTTTCTCTATCTGCAATAGTTTTCAATCTAAGGGAAAAAGCTATTTATTCACATTTCTATAAGGAAAAAAGCTATTTTGTTCACATGTTAAGGGCCATAACCCCTATAAGGGGTCATGTGACAACTTCGACCCTTGGAGACTTTTGTAGAGCTAAAGAGCTGGACATTTACGTAAGCAACAGCTTTTCTCTATCTGCAATAGTTTTTTTTCTAAAGGCAAAATTTTTATTTTGCCTTTAAGGGGCTCTTACCCCTATAAGGGGTCATCTTACAACTTTGACCATATGAAGACTTTTGTAGAGCTTAATGAGCTGAACATTTAACCAAGCAACAGCTTTTCTCTATCTGCAATAGTTTTCAATCTAAGGGAAAAAGCTATTTTTTTACATGTAAAGAGCCATAACCCCTATAAGGGGTCATCTGACAACTTCAACCTAAATGATACTTTTGTAAAGCTTAATGAGGTAACCATTTAAGCAAGCAACAGCTTTTCTCTATCTGCAGTAGTTTTAGTTCTATAGGCCAAAACCCCTATTTTTTGCCTTCAGAGGCTGTAACTCCTATAAGGGGTCATCTGACAACTTTGACCTATGGAGACTCTATCTACAAAAGTTTTCATGCTATAGGGCAAAAACATGAAAAAAGGATGTTTTTGACCTCAAAAGGGCCATAACCCCCATTAGGGGTCATCTGACAACTTCGACCCAATGGAGACTTTTGTAGAGCTCTTGATTCTGAAGAGCCCAAGAACCTTCGGATTTTTTCTATCTTTTATGGTTGCTGAGTTATAAGCCATTTTAAGTGATTTTTAGTAAGAGCAGTCATGTTTTTATCCAATCATTTTAAAATGAGATTGGTTTGTTGCCAATATATCATATATCATTCCTACAAAATTTAAGTTAAACTGGTTTAGTGGTTTCAGAGAAGATTTTTGAAATTGTTAACGGACGACGACGACGGAAGGCAGACGTCGGACGACGACGAACGCATAGTGATTGCATAAGCTAAATTCGCAAGTCAGTGCATTTCAGAGTTTCCCCAACTATCCGTTTCAATTCCTACTTGTTCCATTACGCCTGTAGTGATCAAAAAGGTTAAGGAGCGATTACTTCCCACTGTGATAAATGAAGAGTCAGCTTCCTGGGTGAGAGAGTTGGATGTTTTACTCGCTTGCAGCACTCTACAGGTAAGAAAGGCGATGGACATGAAAAAAGATGATGAGAAATATATGGGTGGGTGAAGACAAAGGATCAGTAATTAAATAGGGGGAGGTGGAGAGGCATAAAATTTCGCCTACGTGGTGCACTACTTTCAGCCACCTGGGGCGCACATTTTAGACGCTCTAAGAGAGGTAAAGCAACCGGACGCAATTGCATGAGTACTAAGTGCTATGCATTCCTACCGATAAGCATAGGCTACAGTGGACTCGTTCCTTTCAACCTGAAACCTGAAAGGGGTAAGTGTTGTGATTCAGAATGCCAACTTAAAATACTGTAATTTTTATATGAAAATTATATTGTAAAAAAAAAAGCCTGGAATCCTCAAATTTCTCAAATATATTGTTACACCATGTAGTAGTTAAATGTAAGTGTAGGTACATACCGGTAACATGTTGTTACACATGTAAGTGAACTATAAAATAATATTGGTATTAAAATTGTAAAAAAAAAATGGATGGGCGTATCTGTAGTAGAAATTACATGAATTGGCATATATGATGTAGAAGTTAGTCTACTACATGAACTTTATTTTATATATCGGTCTTCTAGATAAAACCTAATAATACAACCTAGTTGTCTCAATTTTAATCTATTATTATAGCTAATTAAATTTCCTGTTTTCTGATGTTTTGTTTGTCCTTAGAAGTAGAGGTTTTGTCTTTCCCTTTTTGTTGCATGCAATATTGATTGAACTTGTGAACATTGTCTTCTTTGCTAGATTAGTTTGGCCTTTCGTGACCAAAAGCTTTTCAATCAATTGGTGGATCTCTGTTGCTCTTCCTTTATATTGGTATTTAGATAAGGTTTGCACGAAAAGTTTTCGAATAAAAAGACATTTAGTGTTTTAAAGTGCAAGAAGTTAATAATTGACATCAAGTACAAGAAGTATTTCTTGATGTGTTCATTCAAATTCACAAATTGTGAATATGTTAGAGGCAATAGGTATAATTAGGCATTAAGCTTAAATCCTAAGCAATAAGATAATACCTAGTCATTAGTGTTAATGCCTAAATATAATTTGGCATTAAGCTTAATGCCTAGGATTTAGGTCTAATGACTGATTTTTTCCATGAAAATTATTCTTATTGCCTAACCAGATTTATACATTGAATGCAATATTTTTGAGTTTTATTGGTGTGTAAAAGCGTGGACCTAAGCACATTTTTAATGAAGCGCGATATCGCTTCATGTTGAAAATGTGCGCAAAGGTCCACGCTTTTACACACCAATAAAACTCAAAAATATTGCATTCAATGTATAAATCTGGTTAGGCAATTAGAATAACTTTGAATATTGACATGACGATAAAAAAAAAACATAGCAAAAAAGTCATGCCAATATTCAAAGTTTCAGTTTCATTGGTTCAGTGGTTTCAGAGGAGAAGATTTCTGAAATTGTTAACAGACGACGGACGATGACGAACACATAGTGATGGCATAAGCTCACATTGCCTTTGGCCAGGTGAGCTAAAATACAAAAATATTAGAAATAGATAATATTTGATTTTGTTTGAAATTGGGCTACCTCCTAGTATTCAAAGAAATACTTTTTTCAGCTAAACTTACTATTATTGAACCTTTAATTTCAAATTTTCTTTTCATTATATATCAGATTATCTGGTTAGGCAATAAGAATAATTTTCATGGAAAAAATCAGGCATTAGACCTAACTCCTAGGCATTAAGCTTAATGCCAAATTCTATTTAGGCATTAACACTAATGACTAGGTATTATCTTATTGCCTAGGATTTAAGCTCAATGCCTAATTATACCTATTGCCTCTAACATATACAATTTAAGTTAACAGTTTCCTCTTTCCTGTGCTTCTTTTGGGTGGCGAATAGGCCCGCAGCAGAGCCTAGCTTGTCGTAAGAGGCGACTAAGGGTCTTGGGATTCTGACGTCGGGTCAGTGCTCAGCCCACAGAGCGACCAAGTGTGTACCCTAGGTGGCTGAATAGGGTAGCCCTCGTCCGCGGGGGTTGTCAGGTCTATAATACGGAAACCCTGACCGCCGACCATAGTGGGCCAACGTGTGTGGAGAATGCCACGCTTCATGCACGTAAAAGACCCCTTTGTGGACCGCCAAGTAGTGCACCACA
The DNA here is from genome assembly GCA_963971305.1 of Arcuatula senhousia. Taxonomy (NCBI): domain Eukaryota; kingdom Metazoa; phylum Mollusca; class Bivalvia; order Mytilida; family Mytilidae; genus Arcuatula; species Arcuatula senhousia. The sequence goes on along the minus strand of OZ020305.1, from coordinate 43,796,189 downwards.
TAGGCTAAATTTTCCGCCCCTACCCACTTCTCCCCTTTTCCTGTGGTTCTTCAAAATTTACCGTCCCTGTGTTTCCCATCCCATCCCATATTTCATATATCATCATCATTTCATGTTCATTGTATCATCCTTTTCATGTTCATCGCCTGTAAATAACCTATATAGCGTTGCACGGGCGTAAAACACCAACTCACTCACTGTGCTTCTTTTGTATGTCGTTTTACAAGATGAAACATATTTGTTTGTTACAGATAAAACGCACTATCTGCTACCTCCCCTAGTAAATTTTATTGTATTCTTTTAGGAATTATTAGAATTGCCACTTGGGACAACGTATTTAGCTTTACCAACAAGCAGTACATTTACGGTTTAATCGGGGAGATGAAGAAGTAAGGATTGCTGATTAAAGATAAAAATGAAAAAAAATAAAACAAAAAAAACTACAAGAAATACCGGAGAAATCGAAGCTCGTAATTTGGTTCAGGCAATTCAAATGAAATGGGGACTTAAAAAAGTTTTTTATGGCGGCAAACCTAATTCTTCCCTTGCAATCTTAGGGTCCGGTTGTGAGTCATTTTTGGGATAGAGGTAATAATCTCTGTACATCAAACAGCCAAGCACTTATCAAAGCAATCAACAACCATTTTGTTTGACGTCATTCTGAATTTTTCTAAAAGTGGCTGATATCGAAAGAAAATCTTATTTAGAGATCGTAGGATACATTTTCTTTTAGCCAGTAAAAAGACAACGGTGTCGGATAAAAAAATGTGTACAATCCCTGGCATATAAGTTGTAAATTATAAACATCGCAAGCAGATGAGATAGGTATGTTACTTTCAAGGTTAGGAAAATCAAAATAATTTGAAAATTAGTCGTCACTTTAACCGTAAATGTTTGGTGAGGTGATGACGCGGGTCAAATTTGAGATGTAAATCAAGAATGGCGTGAAGCAAGTAGATTGGATGGAGGATAAATCGAAGGAATCCAACCAACTACAAACATAAACGTTTTTGACAGAGTGAGGGAGTAGGTGTTTTATGCCCTTGCACACGATATAGGTTATATAAAGGCGGTGAACATAAAGAGGATGTGGAATGAGCCTGAAAAGGTAATAGATGAAGTACCACAGGAAAGGGAAAGAGGCCATCAGCAATATATTAAAGACATTGCTTCTTTCGCCATCGTGTTCTCTATGAGTACCGAAAAAAATCAGTCTCGTAAGTGTATTAAAAATAAGTCGACAAGGAGAGGAGCACAGTTTTTGACCATTGGAACGCCACTTTGTTGTTGAAAAATTTCTCCTCCAAAAGTGACCAATATGTCTTCAATTAGGAATTCACAGATCTTATCGTTATGAGATGTTTTTGGACACAAAAGTAGAATTATAGCTTTAACAACAAAAAATCCTAGAATTTGGAAAAACTTTTTGAATAATTTTTTTTCATACAACATTTTAATTTTTCGTGTGGCAAGGTGGTGTACAAAGTGAAAAAATCGAAAATTTTCAAAGTTAATCTAAAAATGAGCGAGATTTAAAATGTTCCACCAAATCTTTTTAGTACTTTGAAATTCACATTATATGATTTCAACATGCTTATAAATAGTGTCACGGTATGTGTGTTGTCATTCTTCAACTGAAGACAAGACAAGATCTTTATGAGTTGAACGGACAGCTCTGTTGCCTCACATGATGGACAAACCTTCCTTTAACAATTTTTTTGTGAAGTAATTTGGTAACTCTCATGAAGATGATATAGTGAGAAATGGAAGAGGAACAAAAGAAGTTCTGACTGGCGCTTATAATGAAGAATGTACAAGATCCAATGATTAAGCCTTGTGTAGGAGAGTTGAGACTCCTACTTGTATCAGAATTTGTAGTTCGTGTCAATTTTCCATACCGATGCACATACATGTATAGTTGTCAGGTTTTCGATATAATTATGGCAAATTCATCAAAACTTCATCATTTTATTACCCCTTCTAGAAGCATCACCTGAGTCTATCCACATCTGCACTACTTGTGGAACTTGGGTTATTCCTTATACGTACATGTAGTTAATATAAAAGTAAATGTAGTTAAGCCACCGTGTAATTATTATTTATAGATATATATATATATGTTTATTATTAAAGAGTAGCCTGTTATTTTACAATATACATGAAACATCAATTATTATAATATTTCTAAAAGTGAAACATTTTATTGTATATTGTTTGCACAGCCAGCCCGTAGAGGCTTATGAAACACCAGCTTTTAACTATTAAAATTATACCCTAAGTACAGTAACAAATGCGCAATTCACATTTTGTTAGACCATTATGCATTTAATAGAAAGATCTATCAACAAACAAATTAACCGTAAGGAATAAAACCAGCATTTGATTTCAATTTTACTCACCTTCATAGAGATCTATTACATTACGTATATGACAAACTTTTTAAAAAAGGAAACAGCCTTGAAGTAGGGCAGTAAAACAAAAACAGCAAGAAAACACTCGAAAAGACAAAGGTCCTTTTTAACGCAGCAATTTATGACGCTGAAATAATTTGTTAATAGACATTCTTTCTCCTTGTTCAATCAAACGTTGCATCATTTCATGTCATGGTGCTTTTTACATGCATGAAACATTTGAAAATTAACGAATTTCAAACAATTGTTTAACTCCATAGTGTAACACTGGGAAATAACATAGAAGTATTTGATCTGGTAATTATATTTACTTGTCTCCATTGTAACTTGATCTATTGCATTAGACCATCTATGACATAATGGAGTGTTGATTTTGATTTCTTTACTATGACCAAAAATACTACCTTGATGAATAATCAATAAACAATTACTTTACAAGATGAAACAGTTTTTGAAAAAAAATCAACTGACATTAAGATAACTTTCAAAAGCATTCTTTTGTTCAACCATCGAACTGGTTCACAGTGAAATATAAATTTCATGAAGTTAATAAAAAAAAATCACAAGAGTTCAAAAAGTTTGAAAAATGATCATACTCTTTTGACATTTTTGTAACAGCACAAACAAACGTTAAATGTTTTATATTTACACCTAGGCATACAACTATTATATGATTTTATGTTCCAATTTAACCCCAGATGAATCAATAACATCGGTTATCACAAAATGACCATTAAATTTGAGAATCCTTATTGTCTTTGGTTATGAATTAAGTAAATTTGCATTTTTATAAACTCAATCGAGAATTTGTTTCCGTTTGTCCACAATTTGTTGAAAGCTGAACCTCCAAAACAATAATTACAGTTTACCAATGTATAGGTACCAATAATACGATTAATCTGGCTATGCTGTATATGTTTTTGCGGGCTTCAAGAAGTAACCTTTCAAATCTGAGTCCCGTGTGGGACCCGGGAGGCGAAAAGGCCCACAGAAGAGCCTAAATTATCATAAGAGGCGACTAGGGGTCTTGGACTTCTGCTTTCAGGTTAGTGCTAAGCCCACTAAGCGACCAAGTGTGTACCTAGGTGGCTTCGTCCGCGGTCGTTGTCAGGTCCCTGAATGCTGACCATAGTGGGCCAACGTGTGTGGAGAGTGCCACGCTTCATGCATGTAAACGACCCCTTTTAGACCGCAAAGTAGTGCACCACATAGGCTAAATTTTCTGCCCCTACCCACCTCTTCCCTTTTCTTGTGGTCTAAAAAATTTACTGTCCTATCATCATTTCATTTCATCTTATCATTCATTTCATCATCCTCGGAAACCCAGGGGTTCTTCTCTCGCCTAATCATTCATCACGTGAATGAGTACAAGCGAGAGAAGAATCCCTGGGTTTCCGATCATTCATCACGTGAATGATGCAAGCGAGAGAAGAATCCCTGGGTTTCCGAGGATGTCATTTCATGTTCCCTTTAAATAACCTATAAAGCGTTGCAAAGTTGTACAATACCAACTCACTCACTCGCTCACTTCAAATCTGAAATCTTGCAGAATGAATTAGTAGCTCTTAGGGGTCCGCATATGCATACTCTATATAAGCAGGCTTTCCACAGATGGGTGTTAGTTTCTAAAATTTGGCTTGGGTTGAAAATATAGAAAATTTAACAAAACCTGTTGCTATGGTTACCTAATATTAAATTATATATTTTTATTTGAAAAAATGTGGTATTTGGTACTTCCCCAAAATTTTGATACATAATTTAGTGTTGCTAGCTTTATATGTAAACAACACGGCGGATGCAAAGGGTGGTGTATTTTTAGGTAAATTGTTATGCTTTAAAATAAAAACTTTTTATGGCCCTTAAAATAGCGAAAAACGGCGATGACCCAGGTTGAGGCATTTTTTCTCAAAATTAAACATCTTCGCTACAGGAAACTTAAATAAAATGTCAACATATTTGGGAAGAACAGTGTTCAAATTTCATGCAAAAAAGTCTGTTGACACTGTTTTTTCAGGTTTTTGAAGCAAATTATTGCGGTTTCCATGGCAACAATGAAATGCAAAATGTCTTTTTTTTTTATACATAATGACCCTATTTTCTCAAAGTTTGTTTATTTATGAACCACTTGATGTATGCATGTAGCTATGCCAGGGAGACAGTTGAATCACTACAGATATTTAAGTAAAGGGGGTCCTGCCCCATAAGAAAAAGCAGGACTATCTGCGGAGCGCTGACTTAACCGTATTTCAATGACCAAAACAGCTTGATTCATACATGTAAGAACCTGACAACTATTGTAAAAAATTTCAATTAGATCCTGTAGGTTCACTTAAGCCTAAAATCACATATGTCGGTTTCCAAATTCTTTCGAAATCACTATAGCAATCAGTATATAACAAAAGAACATTTAGGGTCGTATTGGTTTTTTTGACGTTTTTACCAATACGCCCTAATTTTTAACATTTGTGTAACTTCATAACCATTTGGGTCACACACATAGTAAAGATATCTTTGGAAAGCTTATTTCATACACTATAAGTTGACAATACTGAAGCACATCCATTTAGTACTTCTTTAAGCAAAGAAACTTTTCTCTAGAGGTCATGGTAGACAAAAAAGCTTCAATTTTCTTGTTGTTAATGTTGAAATCTTCTTACTATTTTACCCAAAACAGATAATTTTTTCATGAATATAGAAGTTTTTTGGTGTAAAATTGGTCAAAGTCACTAAACCCACCTCTAAAAACTGTTTATGAAAAACACGAAAACAAAACTCCTCCATTTGGCATTCGTATTGCACCACATTTAGCTAATCTTAATATTGATTTGGAAACGATAAAACCTGTTACATCTGTAAAAGTTCCACCCTGGGAACTTCTAAAACCTGAATTTAATTTTGATCTTCGAAAACATAAAAAGACTGAAACAAATCATTTGCTCATTCAACAGGACTATTGTGAAATTAAATCTAAATACCCTGATTTTCTGACTGTTTATACAGATGGTTCTAAAGATGGTGATAGCGTTGCGTCTGCTGCTATCTTGGGTAATAGCACTTCCACCCAACGCCTCCCATCTTCTGCTTCCATTTTTACAGCTGAAGCAAGAGCCATCATTTTAGCCCTTCGTTTAATTGATGCTTCAGAGCACGCACAATTCTTTATCTGTTCTGATTCTCTCGCTTGTCTTTTGGCAATTGAGAACTGCAAACTAAAACATCCATTAATTAGTAAAATTGTTTACATGATTCACCAATTGATGAGAGGTGGTGCAGAATTGATTTTCCTATGGGTACCCAGTCATACTGGTATTCATGGGAATTCAGTCGTGGACAGGGTTGCGAAGGAAGCCCTTCGCAAACCAATTTCTAAATGTTATATTCCCTATTCGGACTGCAGAAATGCAATCCGTATATATGTTCAAAGTTTATGGGATGAGGTTTGGGCTGCCGCTGAGCACAACAAACTTCATGAGTTAAAACCACAGCTTGGGGAGAATCATGCTTCATTCCGATGCCGTCGAGACCAAGTGGTCATCACTAGATGTCGTATTGGACATTCTAGAGTCACTCATGGCCACTTGATGACACAAGAGAAGGAGGCACCTGTGTGCATCCCTTGTGACTCTCCGTATTCGGTGAAGCATGTTCTCCTTGACTGTGTTGATGTAGCTCCAATACGTGTGAAGTATTTCACCTGTGCTTCTATGCACGATTTGTTCAGCGGCACTCCAAACGATGCCATCATCCACTTTCTTACGGAAGTTGGATTGTATGCAAAATTATAGTTTTGTTGTTTTTTAAATATTTTACTATTTATAAACATTTAATTTGTTTCACCTGATAATTTTGTATGTTCTATTTACAATTGTCGTTTGATAATATTAGTTTTAGCTTTTACTTAAATTATTTTAAGTGTTTACTTTTATTTATTTATTAGCAATAACAATTTGTTTTAGTCTCGGTCTTTTGACTTAGTTTTACTTTAAAGATTTATTAAGTTATAACATGTTTTTGTCCCGATGATGGCTGCAATATCGCCGACGGGACATAAAGCAGATACCAATCAATCAATCAATCATCAAAGGAAATGATTAAACAATCAATTTGTGAAGAAATACCTGTTTTGATCCAAAATGCATATCAAATCTTGAAAGTTTTGACTAGAGAAAAGGGGAAATGGTAAAAAATGAGAATTTCTTTAAGCGGGCTTGCATATTGAAACAACCATTACTTTGCTATTTTTAAACCGATTTCAACACTTTTTGCGTTTTTTAATGGCAAGATTCTGAATTTTAAAATAAATGCGAAAAGAAAAATTGTCGAAAAAAAGTTTTCGGCTTAAGCAGGCTTTCCACAGATGGGTGTTAGTTTCCCAAATCTGGCTAGGGTTGAAAATATAGAAAATTTAACAACACCTGTTGCTATGGTTACCTAATATTAAATTATATATTTTTATTTGAAAAAATGTGTATTTGGTACTTCCCAAAAATTTGATCCATAATTTAGTGTTGGTAGCTTTATATGTAAACAACATGGCGGATGCAAAGGGAAAGTAGGATGGTGTATTTTTAGGTAAATTTTTATGCTTTAAAATAAAAACTTTTTATGGCCCTTAAAATAACGAAAAATCAAAACGGCGATGACCCAGGTTGAGGCAATTTTTCTCAAAATTAAACATCTTCTCTACAGGAAACTTAAATAAAATGTCAACATATTTGGGAAGAACAGTGTTCAAATTTCATGCAAAAAAGTCTGTTGACACTGTTTTTTCAGGTTTATTGAAGCAAATTATTGCGGTTTCCATGGCAACAATGAAATGCAAAATTTCTTTTTTTTTATACATAATGACCTTTATTTTCTCAAAGTTTGTTTATTTATGAACCACTTGATGTATGCATGTAGCTATGCCAGGGAGACAGTTGAATCACTACAGATATTTAAGTAAAGGGGGTCCTGCCCCATAAGAAAAAGCAGGGCTATCTGCGAAGCGCTGGCTAGTCTGGACTTTTAAAACACTTACTACATTGCTAAAGCATACAGTTTACGTGTTTTTGCTACGATAATTTTAGACATATTTTCGATTACAATACAGCTGTATTTTATATTACATGTAGCATAAAACTACTCATGGTTTCCATTTTAACTCTCTTTCTATACTGAGACATGACTTTGCAGCAGAATATCATGCATCATTTTCCGCCCAATTTCACTGTTCGTCTATCAAGATAGCAGCTAAATATTAAAGGTAATATTTGGCATTATTTTCTAAATTTAATACACTTTTTACATATTATCTATGCAAGGATGAACCCAGTTATATTAACCTAGTTTAAAGTCCTATGTTTTATAAAAGTATGTTTTATATAGTTAGCTTCCATTTCGGCTAGGGTTGAAAATATAAAAAAAAAATGACTTCCCTCAAATTTTATACATTATTAAGTGTTGATAGCTTTAAATCAAGACACGAAAAAAAATATTAGTAAGGCAACATATTTAAATGTGTAGACAGCGTTCATAACACGGACCCATGTACTAGTATGTCATACTAAAAAGACCAATGATCATGACTTATTACTAGTTATTCCACTCAAATTCCTGTATTGCTTTAACTGCTTTTCATTTTAGTAAATACCTATTGGGGTCATTCTGTAGGGAAGAGATTTATTCAATCTAAACTTTTCAGTTACAAACACATTGACCATACAAATTGATTTGAAAACATGTCGGATCATGAACGACCTTGCTCGAACGTCTTTAAGAAACAAATAGCACAATATTATGAGTGACTAAATATTGATTTCTGTAATCACATTCGCAAGACGGAACCTCGCACAAATTAAATGTGGTCAAGCTGAAATTGGACAAGATAATTGAAGTAAATCAGTATGGCAGAGCCGTTACTTTCACATCAGACACTAGAAATTAAGATGATAATTACTTATGATGGCTATTTTGGTCGTCGATAACGAAACAAATAACTTTTTAGAGCCCTGACACGTTAAGAGATCTTTAAAAACAAATACAATTCAAGTTTGATAATATATGCAAGTTGTAAAGCGCTTTTAAATGGTCATCGTGGTGTAGGATCAAGGATCATATCGAGTCCTTTCGGTAATTTTTGGGTTGCTCGGTTCCTTTCGGTTATAACAACGACTCCTATGCTAAAAACCAACAAATAGTTTGCCAGCGCTTATCTTTAAATTTGTAGTAATAGAGGAAGGTAAGATATGTTGATGAGACAAGTAGTTCACCGAACTCCTTAAAGATATTTATCATGTGAAAATCATGTTTAAAGGCATGCAAAACTGAAAATTATTCAGTTTTGAAAGAAAAGAAAAAAACTACTAAACAGGACACCAAGAGATAAATCAGATTATTTCTTGAATATTGAATATTGTTCATATTTTTGTCGAGGAGGATTGTTTTGTAATAACAGAGGAAGGCTAAGGTTATTTATATTATATTTTTCAAACGTAAAATGAATGTTTTACAAATATTTTGAAGGTTAATTGGGAATATCAAAAAACGCATCCTTAAGGTCAATGACTCCGATCCCTTTTGCTACTATATACATAACAAAATGCATGGTATGCAATATATAAGCTAATGGGACAAAAATAGACAACTATTTATTATTAACTATAAGCAACGAATCTCTTCAGTTCATACATGTAACTATAAATCCGTTCCAACAACTTTTGATTTAATCGTCTCTGATGAGACACAATGAACGAATTGCGTAAGACAACGTTTTTAAATTTTCGTCTGCAACTTTGCTGTGATGTTTTCTTAAGTTTACTCTGGAGAATTGTGAAATATTAACACTTGTAACAGAACATAAAAAAAGATATTTATGTTGTTTTTAGTAAAACTGCCATTTGTCCTTCATTTACATGTATATCAAATCCAAATGATAACCAATAAGTGCATTTTTTTAGTCAATGTATATCAAACAATCATTGCCTCTGAAGAGAGGAAACACTTTTGTTTCAGTTGTACAGTTATCTCAATTTTTCTGACTCTTATGCATTGTGCTGTTTTAAACAATCGGTATTCAAAGTTGATTGATTTACATCACTTCACTATTCATAATGTCGTATACTAATAAGAAGGATATTCGGCTGGAAGACATTTTTTTATGGTAACTTCACCTTTAATCTCGATTGGTAGTTGTTGGTTTCTTCTAAGGTTTTTCCTTTGTCAAAGGGTTTATCAAATTTGAAACGCTGAATTACTAGTAATCATGAGCAACGTGACGGATGTGCTATAGCAAGCAGGAACTGCATACTCTTCCGGGGCACCTGAGTTCACTGTCGTATAAAAGTTTGCGTTGTTGTTGTTCATCTGGTTTTTTTGTGTGTGTGTGATTCTTTATGCTTTTATGCAGTCTGTGTCTTCATGCTGATTTATTTTGTCATTCCTGTGCTAGTGATGACTCCACAAGAAAGCAAACAATATAAAACCCCAAAGTCTTACACAGAACGCTTTAACACAATTCTTAATAAACAGTCCTCAATTTGATGACTGTTTGCTTCTTATTTATCTCAGGAAAGTTAATGTTAGGGACACTGTTGTGAGTTAGTGATTTACTTACAGGAAATTTAATGTAAGGCCCACTGTGATGAGTAAGTGGTTTACTCACAGGCAGCACAAAATCTATACTAGAACATTGAAAGGGGTGATAAAACGAACATGAAATAATAAAGTGGAAGAAGTGGCCTGGGGGCATAAAGATGATGAAGTGGAGCAAATGGAGACACAAGGCCAATAATGAGAGTTTTGACTGCCCATCGAAAAGTATGCATAGCGTTGGAATTGAATTTAGGTCTGTCGCTCTCGATCTGCTTCATGCGTAAGGAAAAGCCGGTCATTTTGTCTTTACATAGTTAAAATCTATATAAACAAAAATAATTGATCGTACTATATATTTCCAATATTGTATAAACGGCTGGTTTATATTGTTACAGATTTCTATTCGTGTCCGTCTGTCGGTCCGTCATGGGATATTTTGTTAACCTGTTTTGATCATTAATTTAACCCGCACACGAAGTTTCAATGCCATACTAGTACTGTTAATATACAGTTCAAAGATTTTGGACCACGACCAAAACACTTAACCCAGTTGTTATGGATTTTTTTCAAAAGGATTATAAATCTATTTCAGGTACTTTTACACGGTCAGAAATAAAAATTTGGAAGCATGAATTGTCATTTTATTAGATAGCTACATGTATGTTTACTGATCACCTTAATACACATTCTGCTCATGCATCTACCTACTAGCTAAGTTACCTTAGTTAGCCAAGTTAAGCTCAATTCTTCAAAATAAAACACTGGCTGTAATTAACTGGGGAGTAGCAAAAATGGCATATGGTTGATAATCTTACTTTTATCATAGTCCGGTAATTTTGTTATTACCTTTATTTACCCTTTTGTTATTCTTTCCTTGATGAGATACTCAATATTACAAAGAACAAAAAAAAAGTGTATGTGTTACACTAACAAAGGTTTAACTAACAATATTTGATGAGAGAAAGAATCTTTGGATAGATACATATATATAACAGTATAAAAGTTCGAACTTTCGATAACAGTAAACAAGACCAATCGATGTCTGGCCCTGCGTCGCACGGCAAAACATTGAACCCTGTACGTTCTAGGCCCAATATGGACAGTCAAAATATTTTGACAGTTGCATCCTATGGTGGACTAACATTTTTAGCATATTTGTCACATGCCACCCAATATTGTAAAAATAGACACAAAAAATAGTTTCTATTTTTTCCCCTTATTGCTAAACAGAAAAGGTGGGTCAAGAAATAATTGTATCCTCCATTTTGTATCCAATATATGACCAAAATTAAGTTGTAAAAAAATTTTTCTAATTCGGACCATAAATGAAAAATGTCACATTTTTTCCCCTTTTGGGCCCCTCGTTCCTAAATTAACAAAAAGAGAGGGAACCCCAAAATCATCCAACCCTTTAATTTATGGTGAGTAACACTACTGTAAAGTTTCATAGCATTTGGTCAACCAAAACAAGTTATTGTGGAAACAAATAAAAAAGTTGCTTTTTTGGCCCCTTTTGGGCCCTTAGGTTCTGAATGAAAAAAGAGGGGACACCAAAAATCAGCCCAACCCTTCCTTTTATGGTAAGTTACATTACTGTAAAGTTTCATAGCATTTGGTAAACCAAAACAAAAGTTATTGTGGAAAAAATTTTAAAAGTCGTTTTTTTTTGCCCCCTTTGGGCCTCTAATTTCTAAACGAAAAAAGAGGGGACACACAAAATCAGCCCAACCCTTCCTTATACGGTAAGTATCATTAGTGTAAAATTTCTTAGCATTTGGTCAACCAGAACAAAAGTTATTGTGGAAAAAAATTAAAAAGTCGCTTTTTTGGCCCCTTTTGAGCCCCTAATTTCAAAACGAAAAAAGAGGGGACACCCAAAATCAGCCCAACCCTTCCTTTTATGGTAAGTAACATTACTGTAAAGTTTCACAGCATTTGGTCAACCAGAACAAAAGTTATTGTGGAAAAAAATTAAAAAGTCGCTTTTTTGGCCCCTTTTGGGCCCCTAATTTCTAAACGAAATTATAAAATGACCCCAAAAGGGGAGGTGCACATCTTCAATATACATGTATCTGTAATCACTGTGTAAAATTTCAGAAAGATCTAGTGTTTGGTTTTTGAGATTCAGATTACACAAGACAGGCACTCCATAGCGGGACGGACGGACAGACGGACGGACGGAGTGACCCGACTACTAGACCTGCTTTCGCCTTCGGCGACGCAGGTAAAAAGAACTAACCGGTTTGAACGACAACATTATCCGCGTTAACGACTACATTCTTATGATGTGCCATGCTTCAAAAAATTGAAATTACCGTCAAACTAAAGAGATCTGATAAATAAAACTTGAAGACTGACTACACGTATGATAGATAAAAGAGTTCTAGGCATTTATTTTGCATTATTCCGGCCGGGTTCACACGAAATCTTTGCAAATGCAAGAACAAAATTGAAATATTTGTCTAACATTCACTTTAACTCGAAACTATTTCTTTAATTTTGAGCAAAATTAAATGAAATGAAAACCCTCCAAACTTCATTCATTTGTTAGCACAAATCCATGTTGTACCTCTTAAAAAAGTACCCAAAATAGTCAAAACATCTCGGGGGTTTGCCGACAGTGCGATATGTGTGCACCTGTCGAAACCCCTAACCGATAACCTTAGTTGTGTGCTACATGTATGGAAAAGTGTCACTTTCCTCGCACAATGCATTAAAGAACACTGGTGCAGCTATATGAGTTTGACCCATATGATCCCTTGCAGTGGACTAAAAAGACCTGCCTTACAAATCTACCATTTGGAAGCGACAATCATTGAGAGTCAAAAATTATTTCCATTGTGTCCTTATCTTAATTCATATCGTCATTTCATGTTTTTTATCACCCTTTAGTGGTCATCTCCCAGATATAACCTAATTCACCGCTGCGGCTTTGTTTCAATTCCATTGCCCTTTAACGGCACGAAGTAATAAATAGCAATTGATGAACTATATTTTTAAACAACTTGTCTTTATTTGTTCAGTTTTGTTTGTTTGTGTGGATTGTTATATTCTCTGGTTTCGTTTATAAGCCCATAGTGACGATATTTCCAATTTCATTGGTCCTGTGTAAAAAGATGGTTTATTGTTTAAGTATGTTAACCTCACAGAATCATATTGTTGCTCTCAGTGTAACGAGTTTGTATCGTTGACAATTTTCTGAAGTATTTTGTCTAGTCAAAAGGAGGCGTTGATCGTATTTTTTTTAAATTATAAGCTCCCGCTTAACGGGAGCTAAATTGACTGAGTATGATGCCTCAAACCGGAAGACGTATAAGCTAGTCAGAAATCCGCACCCAATAACACGGAATGCAAAATTAAATTCCTTTTTTGCAATTTTCTATTTTAAAAAAAAATAAAAAACATAGTTATTGTATCAAAATATTTTTTCAAGTATTTCCAGCTATGAAATGTTTTAAATATAAAGAATTTATTAAAAAAAAATAGTACTACCGGTATATTTTGGCGTCCATTTTTATCACTAGAGGTCGCGCCCATCATAACAAAATGACAGAAGCGCGGGAACCTGTCATTCTTATTTTCGCGAAACAAGACCCCCCTAAAATAGCTGTGCATTGTCAACCAAACAAATAACTTGAATAAATTTAATAAAATTACTTTCATTAAATTACTTTGTCCCCAGTAAACATATTTGTTTTTGCTAATTTCTCTCTCGCCGGCTTTGAATTCGAAAATGAAAGTAGAAATTCTTTTTAAGGGTGTCCTCTGCGAGGTCCGCACAAACTCACTTCCTTGTTCTGTTTGCAGTCGCGTTCCTTTTTTTAAAATCATGCAAAAGCTTGCTGTTATTGAAAGATAATGAGTTCTTGCTTTAATTAAATTATGAGGCACCATCTTAATCTGCGGGAGCTTTTCCGGTTTAACCTGTATCATATTAAGTTTTTAGCTTTTAACGATTAACTTCTAATAAATTTCAAGTTTTGGGCATAGCTTATATGCATTTGTCATAGCTTTTTGTTCATATTGAATAATTTGCTAGCATTTTCTTATACTTTTCGTCCGTATGTTTGCTTTTGTTTTGTCACAGAATTTTGTAAAAAATTATCATTTAAACCATGTAAACGTTTAAATAAATGATATTAATGTTCCGTAAAAGCACAATTTGATTAAATTATATCTTTTTCATCTCTTTTTTCCATAATCTTTGGAAGAGAATCATGACCCAAACTCATACTTTAGCAATGGAGTCGTTGCGACAAGCAAAGGGAATCGAGAAACGTCCAAATTTACCGATTTGAGTCGATATGATCCTACACATCAGCGCCTCAATATCTACCTATCCTAAATAGTGGACGATGTATACAAAATATCTGTCACCGATTTTTTGGACAGCTATTTGTCTTAACCTCTTGATATTTGGCATGTAACTTTGTCCTATAGTACAATATGGTGTAAAGCGATTTTATGCCCCAAAATACTACTTCCTGTATACCACGAACTTAAGATTTCACATATTGTGAAGATGTATGTTATATACAAAATTTTTGTCACAGTTTCATGGGCAACTACATGTCACACAGACTCGTGATCGATATTTGGCATGTAGCTTTGTCCTATAGTATACGTACTATATGGTGTAAAGCGATTTTATGCCCTATACTCATCCACTTCCTGTTGACCAAATATTTTATGACACAGGCGACATACGTCTTCCATGGAAGACTCATTTGAGTTTCTTTATTTTGCAGTCATTTAGTTCAATATCTTATAATTAATAAAATTAGGTTAAATATTGTTATGCTGGCGTCACACTGTCCCGATTTGAACACACGATGGACACACGAATGTGAAAATCTTAACTTCGTGCGAAATTAATCCCGACGTTGCTTAAAATCAAAATCAAAGCCGAAGGTTATACGATTAGAACAGATGGCCAAACGAATAGAAAAGTAGCAAATACGAATGCCTGCGAACCGATTACGAAGTTGTTACGATGTTATCAAGATTAGTCGATAATTATATTCGAAGGAGAAGTTATACGATGGCTGTACGACGTTATGTTTAGCATACGATGGGTTTACGATGCATCCCGATGGGTATACGAAGTATGAAAAGTAATAACACGATTTGCAATAAGATTATAAAGTTTATTGTATATAAATTGTCCTTTGCTGCTTCCATAACAAGCTAAAACGAAGGCTCTCTAAATATACCCCTGCTGTCCCTGATGTCGACCAGTAAGAGTAGATGAGACATTTGATCTAGTGAGTGAGTTGGTGTTTTACGCCCGTGCAACGCTTTATAGGTTATTTACAGGCGATGAACATGAAAAAAATGATAAAATGAACACGAAATGATGATGATAAATGAAACATGGGGATGGGGTGGGATCTAGAGCTAATATGAAGAGGCTTTTTAAATAGAGCAGAAAAAAGTGTTGTTGCTTATCTTGTTTATTCGTGCCTTGTGATAGTTGCCTGAAGCACACATAATCTGAAAACAGCAAGTATATTTGTAACTATGTAGAACAAGAGGCTCCCAAGAGCCTGAATCGCTCACCTGAACTACACAGATACATATATTTGTAGATATTATTGTGCTTAACCATATGCGATTTAAATTTCTGAAATATCTTGGTTTACAGTTTTTAAGATATTGGGCTTAATAAGTGCAAATTTGGCGAAAATTAGGAAAAAGAACAATAAGTCAGATCTTTTTTGAAATTTCAGGACAGGTAAATCTTAACATGCTGTTCTATTTTAGCCATGGTGGCCATGTTTTTTTACAAATAAAAATCTGACAATAGAGTTGTAGCTTATAAGCTGTTAAACAATGGAAAATGGTAAATTTTGACGCTTTAAAGGCCATAACTCCTAAAAGAAATGGTTCTACAGCTTTGACCTAATTACATAAAATGTAGATCTTGATGTGCTTAATCATATGCAATTTGAATTTTTAAAATATCTTGTATAGTTTTCAAGATATAGGGCTAAATAAGTGCAAAATTTTCAAAAAATCCAGAAAAAGGGCAATAACTCCTATGTCGATTGTTGGATCTTCTAAAAAATTTCAGAGCAGGTAGATCTTAAAATGCTGATCACTTTTGTCTCCCATCAAAATTTTGATATCTGTAACTATTTTTGAGTAATTAGCAAAAAACTGCAATTTACCCCTATGTTCTATTTTTAGCCATGGCGGCCATATTTTTTGATGGATCAAAACCCGAATGATAGAACTGTAGCAATTATGCTATTAAGCAACTGTGCCAAGTTTGGTTGAAGTTGGATGTATGGTGTCAGAAAAGTTCATCTTTGAAATTCAGGGGAAAAGTAATGAAAAAGGGTAAATTTTGACGCTTTAAGGGCCATAACTCCTAAAAGAAATGGTTCTACAGCTTTGACCTAATTATATGAAACCTAGATCTTGACGTGCTCAATCATATGCAATTTGAATTTTTAAAATATCTTGTATAGTTTTCAAGATATAGGGCTAAATAAGTGCTAAATTTTTAAAAAATCCAGAAAAAGGGCAATAACTCCTACATCGGTTGTTGGATCTTTTTGAAAATTTCTGGGCAGGTAGATCTTAAGCTGCTGATCACTTTTATCCTATGCCAGAATTTTGATATCTGTAACCGTTTTTGAGTTATTTGCAAAAAACTGTATTTGACCCCCCTGTTCTATTTTTAGTAACAGCGGCCATGTTTTTTGACGTATCAAAAATCCCAACGCAAACTTTTTGCACAATACCCTAAGGAACAACCATATCAAGTTTGGCTGCAATTGGCCAAGCAGTTTCAGAGAAGAAGATGTTTGAAAAAAGCTAACGGACGACAGACGACGGACGACGGACAGACGACGGACGCAAAGTGATAGCAATAGCTCACATGACCCTTCGGGTCAGGTGAGCTAAAAACTACAACAAAGCATACATTGTTATTGCAAATTGCGTTTACGTTTTGCAATAAAGTTGGATCGAATTGTAATGACGCATTTTGTAATAAAATTATAGTTCAGTCTACAATTTGTCCGTTGCTCTTATCATTGGTATATATGAATAAAAGATAAAACTAGGGCTTTCTTAGTATACCCACGCTGCATGTCCATAATGTCGACAAGTGAGAGTGGATGCATGTAATATCTTAATGTACAGACTGTAGATAGCAAAGAAAACTGATGTTACTTGATTTTAAGCTCTTTCATGTATAAGTTTTTCAAAATAAGTGCGGAAAACATATTGAGACAATGAGAGGGCCGGACCGGACAGGCACACGAACGGGCAGACGGAGTGCAAACCTAAAGCCCCCTTCTGCTATTGTCCGTAGTGGACTGATAAAAACTGAAGTAAGTTTACAATATTTAAACCTTTATTTCTGATATTGAAATTTAAGTATTAAAAGATGCCACCAAAGCCTGGACGAGGACGCGGAAGAGGGTTGCGCCTAGTAAACAGAAACGATTACCAAAAGATTAAATAGATGTCCGTCCCTTAATTTTCATCTTTCGTACATATACATTTGATTTAGTGAAAATTACGAAAATAAGTTCTAGTATATAAGAAAATAAAGTAAAACTTAAAAAGAAAATGAACCATACGACAAATGCATACTGTTGCAAAATTTTGAATTTCGAAATTATCTTGCTTCTTAACAGTGCAGTGTTTCCATCTCCATGCCATTACCCTATGCCATTACTCTAATTACGACAGCTATACGAATACAAAGCGAGGCCCTTACGACGTCGTGTTCCAATTGGGAACCATCGGAGAATTTCTCGTTTCATTCGTGTGGCCATCGTAAGATAAATGTAGCCGATGGCAATAAGAACGCAACACGAAATGATCAGATGCAATCACAAAGGCTTTACGATGCAAACGATGGAATTACGAATACAACACGAAGATGGGCCTTCGCACGAACCTTCGGCGTTTTTTAATATGTTAAAAATTAGGAAGGCATCACGAAGTTGTTGCCGAACTTGGAATATTTTCGCCGATGGTGCTACGATGGTAAAAGATGGCAACACGAATAGCGCGATTCGGTTACGATCACCCCCGATTTAGAAAATATCTATAATCGTGTATCCATCGGGGACAAAATCGGGAAAGTGAGACGCCAGCATTAAGCACACTAAAATCTACAAAATATCAAACAAGACACAAAGTTGTAGGACCATTCATTTAAGGAGTTATTCCCTTAAAAATGCCAGAAGGAGAAAAATATAAAAAAGCTTTCAGATGCTAAGTTATTGATCTACACTTCATTGCATTAATTTAAATCATGTTGTCTTATGATCCTTTCAATGTCAAATATTTTTTGCGTAATAGTCTATTATTCAGTATATGAGTCCGATGAGCGATTATGGCCTCTGGGAGCCTCTTGTTTCAATTGTAGGTTCGGCTGTTTGGACTAATGCTGGCGTCACACCGTCCCGATTTTGACATACGATGGACACACGAATGTGAAAATTTCAACTTCGTGCGAAGTTAGTCCTGAACTTGCTAAAAATCTAAATCAAAACCGAAGGGTATACGATTAGAACCGATGGCTAAGCGATCGGAAAAGTAGCACATACGAATAGCTGCGAACCGATTACGAAGTTGTTACGATGTTATCAAGATTAGTCGAGAATTGGATCCGAAGGAGACACGAATTTATACGACGGCTGTACGACGTCGTGTTTAGCATACGATGGGTCTACGAAGCATCACGATGGGTATACGAAGTATGAAATATAATAACGCGATTTGCAATAAGATTATATAATTTAGTCTATATAAATTGTCCTTTGCAGCCTCTAATTAGAATTTATGGGTAACAAGTTATGTCCCTGTTGTCGATCAGTAAGAGTAGATAAGACATTTGATCTAAAGCTAATATGTAGAGCCTGTTAAGATAGAACAAAAAAGATGACGCTACTTTATCTTGTTTGTTCGTGTGAGTTGACCGAAGCACACATAATCTGAAAACAAGAAGAATATGTTGTAAATATGTAGAAAGTTCAACAATTTTAGCTGTTATGAACGATTCTTGAACAAAGCGTGTCCACCTTATAATACATAACTTCGTTACCGGTCCTATACCGGTATCTAAGTCCAAAGGTCCCGTAAATATTTGCGGACCGAAACGGAATGTGAACTTGATCTCAGTAACCCGTAATGGTGGACTGGCATACAGTACATACCAAAAAGCAGTTTAATAACTATAAATAAGGGTTTAGAAAAAAATGTGGGAAACTGATATTTCAGTGAAATTCCAAAGTTCAATGGGTCCTAACTCGGTAAAAAACTGCGGACCGGAACAACGCGTTAACTTGATCTTTAACTCCTCATGGTAAGACTCACATCCCAAAAATCAGTTTAAAGTTTAATATCTATATATAAGGTTTAAAAAAGTGCGAAAAAGTTATTGTGACAACGAGACGGCCGGGCCGGACAGACACACAAATGGGCAGACGGAGTGCAAACCTAAAGTCCCCTTCGGCTTTTGTCGGTAGGGGACTGATAAAAACTGAAGTTTAAAATGTTTAAACCTTTATTTCTGATATTCATATTTTTAAAAGTATTAAAAGCTGCCACAAAAGCCTGGACGAGGACGCGAAAGAGGGAAGCGCTTGGCTGGAAAGAACAGGACGAAAAGAAAAGCGTCAGAAGATTCTAGATCCAGACTTTCTTCGCTTTGTTTTGTCTTTTCTTCTTGTTCTTTTGAGACTGATATTCTAGTTTCATTTTTTTTTATTTCCTTTATCAATTTTTCGAAACTAACAAAATAATGAATAAAGAATTAATGAGGATACTTGTATCATAAGCTGCTGTCTTATAAGTCTTCCTCTTGCTGCATTCTAATTATGACGGGAAAAACAGAGCTGTACATGTACTAACTTTTCTTTTTCTAAAAGATTTATTGTAACACGCCCCTAACTGAAATGGATTAATAAATGTCCTTATAAGGCACTTTTGACACGTTTGATATTTTTTTTTACTTCAGAAATCGTACTGCTTTATGCTGGCGTCACACTATCCCGATTTTGACCCCGATGGAAACACGATTATGGATATTTTCGAAATCGGGAGTGATCGTATTCAAATCGCGCTATTCGTGTTGCCATCTTTTACCATCGTAGCACCATCGGCTGAAATATTCCAACTTCGGGAGCAACTTCGTAATGCCTTCCTTATTTTTTAACATGTTAAAAAACTCCCGAAGGTTCGAGCGAAGGTCTTTGTTCGTGTTGTGTTCGTTAATCCATCCTTTCTATCGTAATGCCTTCGTGAAAGCATCTTCTGATTTCGTGTTGCCTTCTAGGTATCGTCGGCTTAATTTATCTTACGATGGCGGCACGAATAAAACAAGAAGCTCTCCGAAGGTGGTGCGAAGGAAACACGGCGTCGCAAAGACCTCGCTCTGTATTCGTATATCCGTCGTAACTAATGTAATGGCATAGAGTAACGGAATGGAGATGGAAACACGGCACTGGTCAAAGCAGTACGATTTCTGAAGTAAAAAAAATATTAAACGTGTCAAAAGTGCCTTATAGGGACATTTAATAATCCATTTCAGTTAGGGGCCGTTTAGAAAAAGAAAAGTTAGTACATGTATATAGCTCTGTTTTTCCCCCTCATAATTAAAATGCAGCAGGAGGAAGACTTACACGACAGCAGTTATGATACTAGTATCCTCATTAATTCTTTATTCATAACTTTTTTAGTTTCGAAAAATTGAAAGAGGAAATTAAAAAAAAATGTAACTAGAATGATCAGTCTCAAAAGTACAAGAAGAAAAGACAAAACAAAGCGGAGACAGTCTGGATCTAGAATCTTCTGACGCTTTTCTTTTAGTCCTGTTCTTTCCAGCCAGGCGCTTCCCTCTTTCGCGTCCTCGTTCAGGCTTTTATGGCACCTTTTAATACTTAAATTTCAATATAAGAAATAAAGGTTTAAACATTTTAAACTTACTTTAGTTTTTATCAGTCCCCTACCGACAAATACCGAAGGGGAATTTAGGTTTGCACTCCGTCTGCCCGTTTGTGTGTCTGTTCGGCCCGGCCGTCTCGCTGTCACAATAACTCTTTCGCACTTTTTTTAAATCTCATATATAGATATCAAACTTTTAAACTGATTTTTGGTATGTGAGTCTTACCATGATGAGTTAAAGATCAAGTTTAACGCGTTGTTCCGGTCCGCAATTTTTTACAGAGTTAGGACCCTTTGAACTTTGGAATTTCACCGAAATCTCAGTTTCCCACACTTTTTTCTTAACCCTTAATTATAGTTATTAAACCGCTTTTTGGTATGTACTGTATGCCAGTCCACCATTACGGGTTACTGAGATCAAGTTTACTTTCCGTTTCGGTCCGCAAATATTTACGGGACCTTTGGACTGAGATACCGGTATAGGACCGGAAACTAAGTTATGTATTAAAAAGTGGACACGCTTTGTTCAAGAATCGTTCGCAACAGCTAAAATTGTTGAACTTTCTACATAATTACAACATATTCTTCTTGTTTTCAGATTATTTGTGCTTCGGTCAACTCACACGAACAATACAAGATAAAGTAGCGTCATCTTTTTTGTTCTACATATTAGCTTTAGATCAAATGTCGTATCTACTCTTACTGATCGACACCAGGGACAGCAGTGATTGCTTGGAGAGCCGTCGTTTTAACTTGTTATCCATAAATACTAATTAGAGGCTGCAAAGGACAATTTATATAGACTAAATTATATAATCTTATTGCAAATCGCGTTATTATATTTCATACTTCTTATACCCATCGTGATGCTTCGTAGACCCATCGTACACTAAACACGACGTCGTACATCCGTCGTACAATTTCGTGTCTCCTTCGGATCTAATTCTCGACTAATCTTGATAACATCGTAACAACTTCGTAATCGGTTCGCAGCTATTCGTATGTGCTACTTTTCCGATCGCTTAGCCATCGGTTCTAATCGTATACCCTTCGGTTTTGATTTTGATTTTTAGCAAGTTCGGGACTTACTTCGCACGAAGTTGAAATTTTCACATTCGTGTGTCCATCGTATGTCAAAATCGGGACAGTGTGACGCCAGCATTACCAGTGGCGTGTTTCCATATCCATGCCATTACTCTATACATTAGTTACGACGGATATACGAATACAAAGCGAGGTCTTTGCGACGCCGTGTTTCCTTCGCACCACCTTCGGAGAGCTTCTTGTTTTATTCGTGCCGCCATCGTAAGATAAATTAAGCCGACGACGCTTAGAAGGCAACACGAAATCAGAAGATGCTTTCACGAAGGCAAATAAATTACGATAGAAAGGATGGATTAACGAACGCAACACGAACAAGGACCTTCGCATGAACCTTCGGGAGTTTTTTAACATGTTAAAAAATTAGGAAGGCATTACGAAGTTGCTCCCGAAGTTGGAATATTTCAGCCGATGGTACTAAGATAGTAAAAGATGGCAACACGAATAGCGCGATTTGAATACGATCACTCCCGATTTCGAAAATATCCATAATCGTGTTTCCATCGGGGTCAAAATCGGGATAGTGTGACGCCAGCATTACGGAGTTTCATTCAAGATTTTTTTTTATAATTACCACCTCCCTGTAGCAAGAGTCTAAAAATGTCGAATTAGAGCATCAACATCATTAATGTTTTCAGTGAGGTAAGTATTGTATGTATGTTAAATTGTGTTAATGAATGGTGTCACAAATGGCGTCTCAGTATTAATTGTACCAAATCAAATATTGTACATTTTAGACCTAGCTCTATTGATCGCTCTACTTTTAATTTTAAATGTGGCGAATATGATATAAGTTATGTAGATTCGTACAAATATTTGGGAATATGGTTCAGTGAATTTGTGACTTGGGATAAAGCTGTCCGTGAACTTTCTAAGTCTGCGAGTCGAGCGCTTGGATGTTTAACAACCAAATTCTATTCATGTGGAGGCATGGACTACAAAGTGTTTACAAAACTTTATGAATGTCTCGTTCAACCTATATTTTTATATGGTTCGTCTATTTGGGGACTAACTGAGCAGAGACTAATTAACAATGTTCAGAACCGTGCAGCTAAAATATTTCTCGGTGTTCCTAAACGTACTAACAACACAGCAGTGCATGGAGATTTAGGATGGCTGTCATGTTTATCAAAACAGAGACTAGAAGTTATTCGTTTCTTTTATAAATTACATTTTATCGAAGAAAATCGTATTTTATACCAGATCAAGATATGGTCAAAACGTAAAAGAAGGTCTTGGGACTGTAAAGTATACAAACTTTTGGCAGAATTATCATTATTGACAGTGCTAGATGAAGGGTTGAGTAAAAAACTTTTTATGAATGAAGCGAAAAGAAAAATTGGAATAAATGATGAAGAAAGGTGGTTTTCTAAAATATGGAATGACAATTTAAATGTAAATGGTAATAAATTAAGACTTTACAGATGTTATAAAAAGGATCGTATTCCAGAACATTACGTTTTAAACCCGATGCCGCGCCACCTTAGAAGTAATATTTGCAACCCTAGATGTGGGACATTGCCGCTTGCCGTAGAAACTGGCCGATTCAACAAACCTCCAACTCCGTTAAATGAAAGGGCATGTGCGTTTTGCTTAAATATAGTTGAAGACGAAGTCCACTTTCTGATAGACTGTGACATCTACAGTGATCTAAGATTTTCAATATTTGCTAAAGCCAATACTATTGACAATAACTTTGATAACTTTTCTAGTCTTGATAAATTTAAATTTTTACTTTCTTGTAAAGAGCTACAACTGGACATGCTGGAGCTTGGTCTTTTGTTAAACAAATTGTTACGAAGACGTCGTGCTTTTTTAAACAACCAGTAATTGTTAATACATTTTTTCTTCTTGAAATAACCTTATAATGTAATTCATATAATTATTTCAATGTTTATCTAAGTTCCATTTCCTAAAAAATCTAATTTTTATAGATTGTACGAACTTAACGGTAAATATTTAAAGAATTTTAATTACGTTTCTGAAAAACTTAGTATAAATTTTATTTGTGTACGTTCTTTTAATTTTTATCTAGTAATTATTCAGTTAAAGGCAAGTAAACATATATTTGTTTTTTTATGATTTATAAGCACATATAAAACTTTTTTTATATATATTCATTTCATCTTTTATAATATTTATTTTTCTCGTATTTTATTTTTGAAGTAATTGTATATATGCTACAGAGTCTCATACACCCCTGCTTTTTTTATATACATTGTATAGTTTATATGATTTACATGTATATAAGTTTTAAGTGTCTCGTAGGTCAATATTGGCCGGACATCATTTTTTTATCATTATGATGAAGATTATTGTGATTTTATATGTTGTATATATCTGATGTGTGACACTATAATAAAATAAATTATTATTATTATTATTATTATTATTATTATTTAGTATTTTTATTATTTTGCTAATAATCAAACTTTATTTTTGCATCTTGGACTTATCAGCATTGCATCATTCATTACCAATCATAGAGGTGTTATCATTCGGAAACCACCAGGAACAAGCGAACGGACACCGAACCAAGCGGACAGTATAGCATTATTCTAACGCCACGTGTGGTAGATTAAAAAAATATAATAACTCATTTTGTTCATTAGTAAAATCTAAAAGAAAACAAAAGACCGTGTGTTTGAGGTTAATCAGGTTTGAAATTCGTCACAGTTGACTGATCATCATTTTAACCTTGTAACACAAGTATGTTGCTATTATTTTAATGTACATTAGTACCTACAAAATATGTTTTCATCCTTTTTAATTTATTTTCACCTATTGAAAATGTGATCCATAAAATCAATCTAGTAATGTAGTTCCGAATAAGCATTGATGTTTTAACTTCTTTTTACAAAAAATACAGCAGTCTCATTCGTGGTTTTAAAATAAAATACAATTGATGGTTTCGGTATGATTTTTCATCATGGTTTACTTATTGAAGCGTAAATCACAGTTAGATTCATTCATTGAACCTTTTATTTATTGGAAATATTAATTAGTGCCTTCTCTTCTTGGCTTAATTGACACAGCTAAAGAGTTTAAATCAATCAATATGGATCAGAAAATGCAGAGCTTCTCAAATGATCAGTGAATCAGTATGCTATTAGAGAGATATGTCCATCGGTGTCAATGTGCTTAACGATTGTTTGCTTTTATTGCATATTTCCTTATGCAGATTTCACTAGAGGGCTATTTTATTCAATGGATTTAACTAAGACATGGAAATTGGTTCATTTATTCAATTTTGTTGGATCTGTACCTTAATTATTCTGTGTGACTTTGTAAAAGGTAGGACTTTGAGAAAAAAGAAACGTATAAAAATATATTTATTGTTTTAATAGTTTTTATTTGATTCTTGATTTATATACAACTTTATTTGCGATTTTTGAAATGGTAAAATTCAAAGCATACATTAAATTTTGACATCTATTTATAAAAGGTTCTTTAAATCTCTTACCAAATACAGAAAGAAATGTTATTAGAATAATGTTAATCATCAAGTTAAGGTAAGTATTTGATATAATCATATCTAATGGTATAAATTATTTTTACCTAACGACTTTTCGAAAACCTATGAATATGAAAATGAGTGATATTTCAAATTGGTATTTATTACATACATAGGGTTGCATAAGGTTTCACAAAAAAATCGTAAAAAGGTGAACATGTTAAATTTAACTTTTGACCAATTATCGAGGATTTCGAATGATTCGACATTTCTATTTGTTTAATATTTAGAACTAAAGAATTGCATACTAGTTCACAAAAATATCTTTCATATACATCAACATGTAAATTTATCTTTTGTGCAATTTGCGAGGAATTCGATCGTCTTATATCTATTTTGACGTTTTTGTAAGCTTTTGAATTGCTAACTTGATCTATAACTTGAACTATAACTATATAATTTATAGGTTTTGGAGGAACTTTAAAGTGACATAACATCCATTTCAGTTGAGCAAGTTAGTTTCCCTATGTACGAAAATTTCAATTTCATGGGATAAAAGCCTTCTTTTAACACCAGAGCAACTAACCTTAGAAGAGCCACTTACATAGGAGACAACAACTTTATGAACAATAATGTCTCCCTTCAAAAAAGTAGTTCCCGACAACGAAAATCAAGAAAAGTACCCAAAGTTTAACATAATGTATTTTGCAATTCAAATCTAATTGAAGATATTTTACCAATAATAACTAAAGGATAGATTTAGACTACGTATTTAAAGTTTCAAGAAATTGCGCAGATACATGCATATTCCGAAGACTTATAATTACTACCATAGGTCACAAGGTCTCTAGTCATTAATATTAATGCTCAGACGAGAATGAAATATTTATTGTGGCAAAATTAAACTGATGTGTGGCATTCCTATGGCACGCGCTGTTCTAGATTCTTTTTGTGTGGCATCTTCAGGGGTAGCACTAAATGCTTTAAAAGGATTGTTTTTAAAAGTATATTCGATTATTGAACAAAGTTTGAAAAATAAACAGTCGGACGACAAGGTGTTAACACTGAGAAAATTTTCCACAAAGATTTTCGAAGCACGTGGGAGGTGGCACATCATTAAAACGCACGAAATTAAACAAAGTCGCAGCTGGGCATGACAACCTTAATTAAATGAACATAAAGATGATAAAGAGCAAGACACTCTCAGATTTTTTAATTTGCTGTGAGAGTGAGTGAGGTCGATGGTGTTTTATGCTCTAGCAAAATAAGGGCAATGAAGATGAAGATAAAATTAATATGAAATGATTGCGAAAAGTATTGGGATGGGTGAAAAGAACATTAAGTTTTGAAAACCACTGGAAATGGGAGGAGTGGGTAGGGCGGATTAATTGTATTTCTGTCTACATGTATGTAGTGCACTACTTGGTGGCCCTCAAAAGGATCTTTTACAAGCATTACGCGTGACAGTCTTCATACACAAAGGCCTACTATGATCATCAGTCAGACTCTGTATAAAAGACCTGCATGTATACCCCACAGTCGAAGGCCCCTCGATAACGCACCTTAGCCACTCAGTAGACTGGGAACCCTTTCAAGTTAGGAAGGGTATTCAGGTTCATAAGGGTCTCTTGTTTGTTAATTATGAATAGTTTTAGTTTGAAAAATAGAAGGAATTTAATCTTGTCATCTTTATAACACTTCAAAAAAACAAACAACTTTCTTTAGTATTAAAGTGTCGATCTTTAACATTTGTTAAATTAATTTAACTTAATAAATTATGTTCAGAAAACCAATCTGATAAATATTGAAGCTGTTCTAAGTAGCCATAGGATTTTGAACGTATTTTACTCGAAGCAACAATTGTACGATTTCAAAATTACTTTTATATTTCTGCCTTGATCAGCTTATTTGGTTTTGAACCTTATTTTTTAATCAGTTTGAAGAAGCTCTTTTACGTGCATGTAGCTGTTCTGCTCATTGAAACCATTAAAGGAAAGAGCTAGATCAACTTTTAATCTTTTTTTAAACATTCGAATCCTAAGCATTTGGAAATATCGAAAGTAGATATACATGTATATAGCAAACGACACACTTTTAAGATTTGAACCCAAAACCAAGATCTAGAGACAACTAAGTTTTTTTTTATCCCCCTGCAACTAAAGTTTGGGTATATCATGTATATTGTTTAACCCTGTCCATCCATCCGTCCGTCCCGCAAGTTTTCCTGACTTTATTTTCACATGTTTGCAGATAGATATGGCGCTGATTTTTGGAATGCGAGTCTATCATGATGAGTTACAGATCAAGTTTGCATTTCGTTCCCGTCTGTTGCTTTTCACTGGTATCATCACCCTATGTGTAGAAAATTTCACGAAAATAACAGTTTTCCGGACTTTTTTCCCCCATATGCCTCCAGATATTGACCTGATTTTTTGATATGCGAGTCTATGATGATGAGTTACAGATCAAGTTTGCATGTCGTTCAGGTCTGATGATTTTCACCGAGGTAATGGTTTTGGACTTCGAAAATCTTATGAACATGCCGTTTTGTTTACTTTGTTATACATGTACAATTATTGCCTTAACCTTTCCATACATTGCGGAAGCATCAACTGTGTCTTTCAGACACAAACACCTTAGCAACCTGTAGTTTTATGATGGCAATGAATAATTTTTTTACTTTTGATGATTTTGCTAATTTAAAGTAATGTTTTTTTTTCTTCAAATTTTGACTTTTCAGGATAAAAAATCTCTTATGAGTATTAAACTTTTATTAAACGGGAGGCGAATAGGCCAACAGTCGGTAAAAGTCCACTAAATAGCGCTCAGAAACTTGACATCGGGTCAGGCCGTTTAGCCCACAAAGCGACTGGGATGTGTGCCCCAGGTTGGTAAATGAGACAGCCCTGTCATAATGAAGAACAGGGGTCGTCAGGCTGTTATGCGGGAAAGTGGACCGCATACCATAGATGACAAACTTTTGTGAAGAGTGCCACGCTTCATGCACGTAAAAGACTCATTTGTGGACCGCCATGTATTGCACTACAAAGACTGAACTTTCCGCCTCCCCTTTTCCTGTGGTCTTCAAAATTTGCTGTTCCTTTGTTTCCCACCGTACCCACATACTAGTATTTCATTTCTCATTATCATTACATGAACATTTTATCATCCTTTTCATATTCATCGCCTTAAAATAACCTACATGTACCTGCATAAAGCTTTAAAATGGCATAAACCACTAACTCACTTACTCTGATAAGTTGTATCTAGTGAAAATTGATATATCAAACTATAAAAAAATATGTACGTGTGGTTATAAGAAATTTTTGTCCTATTTTGTGTTTTTAAGAGCATTTTCGGCAGTTCCAAATTTCCCTTAAATGAAAGTTTTCTCAATTTTGTTACAGCTGATCGTTAAAACTTCATTTGTCATTTTGGTTTCTTGTTGCAAAATATATAATCAATTGTTTAAAAGAAGCAAAAAAATGAATGACATGAATGACGTGAATATTTTTTCATGGGTGACTTTCTCCATCCCAATTCCTATTTTCAGAAAATCTAACATGAATCCACTAGCAATTTAAGGCCTAGATTTTTAAAAAGTGATTTATCCAAAAATACTTGATGCAAGTTCATAATTTTTACACAATTTTATGGTATACATATATTTTAAAGATTCATTTCCATTGTCTATAATTTATTTTATTTATTTTGAAGTTATTTCCGAATGAGGTTTCAATGAGACCGAAACGTGACCAGAAAACATCCCTAAGTACATCGCACTTAAAATACAATTTTCTCTTTTAGTTGCTTTTTCTTCCTTTAGAATTTAACGTCTTTTGCAAGAAAACATCAATATTTGGAATTTACGATGTATGAAGTTTTCTGTTTTTTAGGTGTCAGCTCTAGGCAGTTCTTAGTTTTAAAATAGTCAAATATTTTGATGGTTTAATGACTTTTGAAATTACATCATTTTTAAAGCCATTTACATGCGTACGGGCCGCTAGGCATGGTCTTCTAAGCATATTGTATTGATTAGATTTATTAATAAGTTTTCAACTGCTTTTGAAGTCAAAAATAGTAAATCTAAAATGCAGGATTATACAAGACATAACTTTAGACTGTTATAAAAAACGACATAATTATTTAATTTTAAAATCAAGGTAGGTCATGCTTTTTCTAGATTCTAAAACATCTTGTGCAGTAATAACTTTTGTTCTGAATTCGATTCAACACGCAATAGTTTTATAAGGCAGTTTACCATCCCCGGAGGATTTTTTGAGTGAGTGAGTTGGGGTTTTACGCCCTTGCAACGCTATAAAGGTTAATTAAAAGCGATGAACATTAAAAGGATGATAGGATGAACATGAAATGATGATGATCAATGATATATGGGGATGGGGTGGGAAACAGAGTAACCAACTATTTTCAAAGACCACAGGAAAATGGGAGATTTGGGTAGGGGCGGAAAAATTAGCCTTTGTGGTGCACTTTTTGGCGGTCCACAACTGCGGGCCTTTTCGCCTCACGGGACTCGTCGCTCGTATTGTATACGCTACTCTTTCTATATGACTTGATTGATATCCTTCATACTATTATGGAATCCTTCTAGTATGATGTACATTATTTTTGATAATTTTTGGTGTTTCCCCTAGCCATGGTCGCTTTTCCTTCTAGATGCCTTAATGGATTTTTTTTCATATTTCCATGACATCTTCGTGCATATTTTTATCTGATTTGGTTTTGGGAGATTTTTCATATGTTTAACAGTTTACCAAAATACGAATCGACTTGCGCCGAATTACGCGATATTTGCGAAAAAAATCGCAAAGTATTCGGTAAAACCTCTTAGAAAATATTTTCAGATAAACCAAAGAAAATTCGTATTTTTATAATAGCTTTTGGGTTTTAAATGTACCAAAGACTGTATGACATCCTTGGATGATCTACTTGCATGTTCCAAAAATCCAAAGATTCTGTTAAAATCTCGAAGATTTGGCAAAGACATCAGGTCGAACAAACTGATCTTTGTTCATTTTTATTGTGACAGTAATATAATTCCATCGGAAAAACGTATCTGATTTAAGTGTTAATTTTTAACATAAGTACAATGTTGAAAAGTCAAACTAAACTGTTATGTTCAACTTTTTTGACATGCTTTCAGAAATGTGTAAATGAATCTCTGATAATTATAATGACGTTCAGCTATCGTCATCCATACTTATACCTTAACTTGTGTTTCCTCGTCAAAAGGAAACTATGAAACTAAATTATTGATGCTTTGTGGTTTTATTTTATTCTAATTTCCTGTAAGTCTTAAACTTAATATATTAAATTCTTTGATTTATTGTATTTTTTCCTCTTATTATCAGGGATACGAAGAATAAAACGTTTGGAACTAAATAAACACCCTTGTATCATGTGTATTATTGTCAGATTTCTGTTTGTATGAAAATTAAGATTCACTTTATAAATTTGTATGTATTTTATGTATTTTAAAACCAAACATGTTTCGTTTTAATTAACATATCGAAATGGTGATGTTATTTGTAATAATTTCAATAAAATTTAAATTTAGATACGATTTAAACCTCATAAGTAGAAAGGATGAAAAACAAAACATCTTTAATATCCAAACAAGACAATGAATATCAAATTTAAAATGATATAGAAATGCTACTTGTATAGGACATTAATAACGATTTTGCTCGTAAGTCTGGGTAACTTTATTCTGATTCTCCTGGAGATTATTTTCCTATTCAATTAACCTTTCGACGTAATAGACAAACATTTTTGCCAACAAGTTTTTTTTTTTTTTTACCTTATTCAAGTATTGCATGATACCGTCTGAAAAAGGGCCACGACCAGCATATATAATGCATTGAAAATCTGTTATCATACGTTAATCATACATTCACCATCGTAAAATGTTTTAATTATTATTATTTCTTTGTCTCAGGGCAATTAATTTACTTATCTGTATTTCTGAAAGGCTTTATCAAGTGCAAATCTAAAACTATTACATACTTAAATCTTTTATGTAAAAACAATCATGGCAGACATTTTGATTCAAAAAGTGCATGATTTAGTGTTCGAAAGTATTTGATGAAATCAATGTATAAACCTTCTTTCGTCGTGGCTTTATAAATTTTAACTTTCATTCTCCAAAACTAGCCTAATCAAGGAAAGCGTTAAAAGGCAGACCACATTTTGTAATCAAGAAATATGTAAAGCCAATGCTCGCTCACTAGTGAAACCTTTGCTTTCACAACTGTGCCTTATGTATTAAATAAGTTTTTTTTACCAACAGTAAGATGCCCGATGAATCCAAAAATGTATCCAACAAAACAAGATGTCCAAACAAAGCTTCTTCCTTAATATCCAAAACCTTGGAACCTAATAAGTAGCTGAGTTAAAATAATAAGCTGTCGGTAAACAGGATGTAGATGTCTGATAAATCAATAAATTAAGTCCAATATACGCAATATCCATATCATGCATATAGAACGTGTTACCAAATATCAGCAATCTAGGAGTAATGGAGCGGGTACTCAAAGAAAATAAAGACGGGTTTATGCAGAATAAACACTATCGTATCCACCCGGAAACAGAAGAATTGCATTTTTATTTTTAAAAATCCAATAATATTAAAAAGGTCATAAAATATCTGTATTAATTCATATTTCCATGTAGCACAAACCGTTAAATCCTTCATGTTGTATATCTTCAAATAGAATATTGATGGGAATAAAAATCAAAGCGGAAAGGCAGTGTCATTAAGAACATTTCAAGAAAACATGGAATTGTCATTGTGCTTCTTTGAAAGAATAACAATAAAGAATGTACACGACTTTATATACAATGATATATATATATCTCATGCATTTTGTTCATTTTCAATGCATTATGCTGCATGAATTCTATCTTTTTTTAACTACTAAATCGGCATCATTTTGATAAAAAAAGTTTTTTGATTAAATGAAAAAAAGTATATATGCACGACACAAAATCCCATTTGATAAAATGCTAAATAAACCGTAAGGGCACCAAATCATCATAGACCCGCAGTAGAGCCTAGCTTGTCATAAGAGGCGATTAAGGGTATTGGGATTCTAACATTGTGTTGGTGTTCAGCCCACAGAGCGACCAAATGTGTAACATAGGAGGCTGTATAGAGTGGCCCGCGGAGGTTGCGAGGTCTATAATAAGGAAACCGTGACACTGCTGACCATAGTTGGCCAACATGTGGTCAGTGTCACGCTTCATGCACGAGAAGGACCGCCAGATAGTGCACTTAATAGGCTTAGGTTTCCGCACCTACCTAACCCCACCCCCTTTTCCGGCGGTCTTCAAAATGTACTGCTCGTTTGTTTCCCATATTTCATTTTCCATCATAATTTCATGGTCATTTACTAATCCTTATGCCCATCGCATTTAAATAACTTTTATAGCGTTGCAAGGGCGTAAAATTACTCACCCACTCACATACATGTTGTAATTATAAATTAAGCCAAAGACAAAAGATCCTTCGAGTCTTTTCCATTACATACACGTACATAATGTGTAAAATGTAAATACTTCTTTTAACTTTAGTTCATGCTAAATTATAAAATAGATAGAATAAACCTATAATGACCATAAAATAAATGTAAGTTGCACATGCACGTCAGGTATCGTACACAAATAGTTTAGATTAATGTCCATGTCAAGCAACAAACATTACCGCCAACAAAGATCGACTGGTCGATCACCAAGCAAGCAAAAATGTGTTGTCAACTGCATATGGCTGCGCTTCACTTGCCTGAAACTCAAGGGGCCAAAAAAGCGACTTTTATATTTGTTAACACAATAACTTTTGTTAAGGTTAACCAAATGATATGAAACTTAATAGTTATATTACTCACCATAAAAGGAAGGATGGAGTTGATTTTGGTGTCCTTTGGAAAAAAGGGGCCCAAAAAGGGCAAAAAATGACACTTTTGATTGTTTTTCACAATAACTTTAGTTTTTTAATTTTAAAGGTCTCGTTAAGAAAAAAAGGCCCCCAAAAGGAGGAAAATGCAACTTTTTTTTTAATTTATGGCCCGATTTAGAAAAAAAAATTTTTGTCATATATTGGATACAAAATGGAGTATAATTTTTTTTTGGGACCAAACTTTTTATCAATAAGGGGGACAAAAGGGAAAAAATAGAAACTTTAATTTTTTGGTCTTATTTTATTATTATTTTTTGTTAAATATAGGGATCTTGAATATTTTTTATTTCTAGATATTTATTGTCAGTATATAATGGGTTGCATGTGACAATATGCTTTGTCGGTCCACCATAGGATGCAAGTGTCAAAAACTATTGACTGTCCATATTGGGCTTAGAACGTGCATGGTTCAATGTTTTGCCGTGCAACGCAGGGCCAAACATCGACTGATCTTGTTTTAATATCAGCATGAATATGACACGATTTTTTATGTATAACTTTTCTGTCATCTCTAAAATAAAAATCATGCCTATACTAAAATATATGAATTGCGTGCGTCCAATTTATTCCATTTTATTGCGTATATTTTACATAAGATTGGTGTAAACATATTGCATATATAATAACATAAAATTGATATGAAAATGACATCACATGAGTTTTACGTAGCTGGCATATTCTACTAAAAACCTTGTGACCTTTTAATAGATATCACTGTTATAAGATATGTTTATTTATATTCAGAACCTTCAGATTCCGTCCGGGGCCCGGACAGGCAAAGAAACCAGCAGAAGAGCCTAGCTTGTCGTGAGAGGCAACTAAGGTTGTTTGGATTCTGACATTTGGTGACCAAGTGTGTACCCTAATTGGCTGAATAGAGTGACCCTCGCCCGCAGGGGTTGTCAGGTCTATAATAATAATGCGGAAACCCATTACCCCTTCCCCTTTTTCGGTGGTCTTCAAAATTTACTGGTCCTCCTATATTTATAATCATCATCCTTTTCATGTTCATCGCCTTTAAATGGCCTATATAGCGTGCACCTTCGTTTTACTTAAGATTTTAATTCCTAGGTAAAGTCATAACATTTAAACAATCTATATAATTTCAACTGGTGGTAGGTCATGAGTTTTCTAGTAAAATATGCGTTAATATTTCGACTTATTGTGGGTTCTGAAAGTGTGTCTACTTATTTGAAGTTTGTGAATGCAAGGGCTAAAAATATTTTAAAAACACGCGGAAGCCAAATAAACTATTCATTTTCCCTCAAGTCTGGATTTTGTTGACAATAAAGACCGCCTTTATTTGATAATATATGATTGCGTAGAATGCACTTTAGGACTTTTATTGTTTCTTCGTTTGTTTTATTATCTTAACATGCATGTAACAATATCGATGTTTTGCTTAAACCAGTGTTACAAAAGTCGTATTCTGCAGTCAGTAAAATGTAAGCCTTTTCTGTTTGCATAGAGACAGCCTGTGTTTGAAGTGTTCTTTGAAAACGTTGCTCCGTTTTATTATTAAACGAAGTCACAAATAATGTTTC
Organism: Arcuatula senhousia; assembly: GCA_963971305.1. Taxonomy (NCBI): domain Eukaryota; kingdom Metazoa; phylum Mollusca; class Bivalvia; order Mytilida; family Mytilidae; genus Arcuatula; species Arcuatula senhousia. The sequence goes on along the minus strand of OZ020305.1, from coordinate 43,761,221 downwards.
TTTCGATATTATTGTATAAGATCTATACATTTTTATTTCTGGTCAAACATTTTTCTTTGCATACTCAAATTATTATAATTTATATTACGCTTATGCACAAAATAAAAAAGACATGACAAACTGGATTTTTGTCTTAATTCGTTATTTGTATTTAAGAGTCCAACTTTCAATCTTAACTTAATTTCATCACCCCGTTTAAGTTCCGCTCCACGATAAAGCCGAATTCGTGCTGCCTCGGAGGAAAGCTATAACTAATTACCTACGCACTTTTGAAATGATCTTGTCATTCTGATAAATGAATTAGCGCAAGCCTAATTAACTCTAATGGACCTCGTGTAAACATGTTATATATGTGGGTAAAATGCGGTTTGGAAATTACTAGGTAACCTTTTGAAATCTGCATATCCCATTGAATTGTTCTATTGACACCTACTTTAGTACACCTGTTATTTACCCTAAATTCTAAACATTGATGGTCAGAAGAAACCTATATATATATATCTCGGGATATGCATGTTTTCCGGGTCTAAAACTCCCGACAAATTTTAATCGTCAAATAATTATACCCCGGTCGTAATAAAGTAGGCTATATCGCTGTCTGTCCGTCCGGTACAGACTTTCGTTATAGATATCTCGGCTACTATATATGTCAATTTGTTGTCTTCTTTTTGTTTCTTAGCCGACTAAGACTGTTTTAAGGGTAAAAAAATGAACGTTTCCAGTAAGGGAATTCTTTGTGTCTGCTTCAGGTATTTATTTCAATGATGAGTTGTACCGTGCCTCCCCTCCCCAGGTTGGTCGCTCATTATGTCTCCTCCCACTGTTGTGGGGAGACATAAAGTATTGTTTTTCTCTTGTCCGTCTGTCCGTCACAAAGTTTGTCAGTGCAACTCCTCTGAAACTACTGAACCGAATTCAACGAGTTGGTCGATAGGAAGGACACCATATATAGGTGTGCATATTGACAGGAAATTTTTATTCTCAAATTTTTATCGGAGTTATGGCCCTTTGAACTGAGAATTTGCTGAAAATCCTCTCTTGTCACCTTGTCAGCGCAACTCCTCTGAAACTGCTGAACCAATTTCAATGAAACTTGGATGGTGTATAGGAAGGACACCATGTGTAGTTGTGCACATTGACAGGAAATTTTGATCCTCAAATTTTTGTGGGATTTATGGATGGACCGTTTGAATTGAATATGGGGGGAACGGGCGGAGACATTGTTTTTGCAGACAAAAACAAACTTTAATCTAATTTTTTTGGGGCAGATTTCACTATTGAAAATCCGGGTTATAAAATGGTGAATGTCGGGCGGCGGGCGGTTGTTTGGGCGGGCCGGGAAATACTTTCGTAACAGTTTTCTCAGCAACTACTGATCACAGCCATTTGATATTTGGTATACAGCATCAGGGTGGGGTCCCATAACGTGGGATAAGATTTCAGGCCTGTCGCCCGTCTAATTCCTGTTTAACGAAATCCGACCATTTCTGTCTTTGAACCATTTTGTTTTTCGAATGATAGAGTGGGGATATTAACACGTATTAGTGCAACCCCTTGTTGGGCAAAATGGACTAGATCTCAAAGAATTTTTAATTCCTAAGGTATATTTATACAAGTACCCTTTGAAACTTATTTTAAAACCTTAACATTAAAGTGTTACATGTAAAATGTAATTTATTTAAGGATAAAAATTAGTATGTTACTTTACTTTTGTAGAACACGGTAAACATTTATGCCTTGAAAAATGTGAACGTACACGGAGTACGGTTAACTGTCAAAACATTTATTTACCAATCCTACTTCGTCGTTCGCCTTTGTAATTAAAATTAAACATAGAAAGACAATTGTTTGGAAGTAAAACTTCTATTTAGTCTGGTTTTGTTATACCCGAGTAACACGATTATAGATGTGAAATTGTTGTTGATTAAATTATCAACTGAAGATATTAAGATAGAATACAGATACAATTTGATTATAAAATATAATTGAATCTGTAAATTTTAAATTTTGACTGATTTTCTTACAAACCTAATAAACACAAGTGTTCAACGCGTATAAATAAACTCGGAACTGTGTTAACTGTATCACCAGAATCATTTTATTAAAGAGAACTTTAACTGAAAAAAGTAGCCGTTTTATTTCCAGTTATAATAAGATAGTACAATAGTAAAAAATCAGTCGGATAGAATTTTCTTAAATTTTGACATAAGAAGTGTGAATTAAGTGCATATGTTTGAAAAAAAAATGTCTTCCTTTACCGGATCTGACACACTGAATTAGAAATTAGTAACACGACGGGTGTGCTATAGCAGGCAGGAACCGCTTACTCTTCTGGGGAACCTGAGTTCACTCTTGAAACGACTTGAGTTCGCGTTGTTGATTTCTGTTCGGTTGATTTTGTGTTTCTTCGTGCTGTTTTTGTTCGTGTTTACCGGTTTCGTCGTTGCCCTTTTGGACTTTCGACACTTGAATGCCCAATTGGTGCCTCTTTGCTTCTTTGAAAAATAAAACAAAAAGAATAAGTCACCGTGTTTAATTTTTGTAGAAAATTGATCAAAAACCGTTCAAATTTGTACGAAAGCCCAGAAGGCTCATCCTAGATTCGAAATTCGAGATTCGAAATTCGAGATTCAATATAATTATAACCAATCAGATTGCTTGTTTTATAATCCTGTCCCAATCAAAATATTTCTTTAAAAACGGAATTATCGAAATTCGAGATGAGATTCGAAATTCGAGATACGAGTTTCGAAATTCGAGATGAGATTCGAAATTCGAGATACGAGTTTCGAAATTCGAGATACGAGTTTCGAAATTCGAGATTCAAAACTGGAATTTCAATGTACTGATAACTAACAAAATATGTCATCATTAAATTCCAGAAACCCCTAAATCCAGCAGTGCATTCCATAATTTTGGTTAACTCAATATATTAAATTTTTTTTTGTTATTGTCCCCCGCCGCAACGCGTCGGACGGACTTAGTAATGGTCTCCGTCTGTCCGTCCGTCCGTCACGTTTTTTGTGGGGGCAACTCCTCGGACACTACTGAACGGATGTTGCTGAAACTTTACACACTGATAGGGTACTATTAGTAGGTGATCATCCCATATTTGAAATTTTCAAAATGGTCGCCGTTTCCATGGCAACAGGGAAGAAAGGTCAAAATATAGGACATTCAATATCTCGTTTATCTAGGTGCACAGGGTTCTGAAATTTTGTAGGCTGATAGCGAAAAGGTACTCCATAATAATACGAAAAAAAAAATTTTGAAGCAATATTTAGTTTTCGAGTTATTTACGAATTTCTGATTTTCCGGTCCAAAAAATGGGACCTTGTCATGTCAAACATTTTTGTGGGTGCAACTCCTCCGATACTACTGAACGGATGTTGCTGAAACTTTACACACTGATAGGGTACTATTAGTAGGTGATCATCCAATATTTTGACAACCAATTTCTATCGTTTCACAGAGAATATATCGCTCGAATTGACAAACCACACAACTTTCATGCGGCGGTGGGGGACACATGGCTACGCGTAGCAATCTTGTTGGTAATTAAGATATATTTACCCGTCATGATTTATTGTTATATGTGACAAAACACGTATGAGTCTTGGGCGGATTTGTATAAAAGATTTTGAATAATGTATTTTAAATCACTTGATTGTTAATTTTAATGCAGTTTGAATCAGATGCTGCTGTGGCAGATCTAGAAAGGGTTTCGCAGTTCGAATCCACTCCCTTGCGTTTGGCTAATAAAAAGAGTAGTGCAGATTTTCGACAACAAGCCCAAAATTGCTATATCATTCAAGTCGTCCAGCTCATTACACACCACCACCAGACTGAGCTACTCAAGTTACAGTTGAACAAGAGCCAGAAACCTTTTCCCAGCACTTGGAGGTTCTTCTGGAGACGCTCATTGGCAAGCCATTTCAATATATATCACCTATCATCCTAGGTATCCCATAATTACATAAAGCACACTTAATTACCCATCCATTTGAGTAGCTGTGAAGATAAATAAAACTTGCAAAAAATCACGAAAATTTAATTCTGCGAAAAAAGACCTTCAATTTTCTCGAAATCCGCAAAATTTTGCTCCCGCAATAAAAAAACAAAACAAACTCATTTGGCTTATTGAATTTCGAATCTCGAATTTCGAAACTCGAATTTGGAATCTCGTACTTCGAATCTGGCATTTGGAATCTCGAATCTCGTATGAGCCTTCTGGGCTTTCGTAAATTTGACTATTTTTATATAATCATATAGGGGGAAAAAGTTTATATTATTTTTTTGTTTTCTAATTTCACCGTATAGATTTTTGTTATATTTTGTCAAAACATCAATTTTGGTTAGTTCTTTGAAATTAAGGTATGAAATCATTGGGTCACCGTTCATTTTTTTAAATAAATGGGAAAAACGGAATTTTCCCTACACATTTTGAACAAATTATCTCTCTTGAAAAAATGTACGGGAGATGTTTTAAAATGAATATAACAGTTAGGTTTTGCTTCAAAGTTTTTTTTCTCTCATAATTTATCTAAGTAACAATCTTTATACAGTTAAATAGCAACGTTTTTGTATTTGCTTAAATTTGGTAACATGTTCAGAATAGATGTTATCTTAATACACAGAAACAAGAAATCCCAGCTTTCAGAACTCTATACTGTGTTAAATATAGAGTTTTCGGCTTAAGAAGTAGATATCCAATGGTATAAAGCTCAAAATATAAGCATTCTACGTGGAGGAGTAAAATTTGCTGGGTAATGAGTGAATACAAAGCATTAAGGAATAAAGATAAAGTTTTCGGTAGACAGGAAGTAGAAATATAATGGAAACAAGAAAATGTGTCAAGATGACACTGATGCCCCGCTTGCAAATAAAATAAAACTTATTTTTACTAAATTGCTAAGTCTAAGGGCCGTAATTAACGTCTAAATCAGTGGACCAGAACAAACTCAAACTTGAGTTGTAACTCTTCATGGTAGACTCACATACTAAAAATCTTTTGAATATATGCAAGGATGTCGAAAAAACGTGCGGAAAATTGCTATTTTTACAAAATTTGCTAAGTCCAAGACCGTATTTAGGTCAAAATCAGTGGACCGGAATGAAACTCAAACTTGACCTGTAACTCATCATGGTTGACTCACATACCAAAAATCTTTTGAATATGTGCAAGGGTGTCGAAAAAAAGTGCGGAAAACTAAAGTGTGAGTGACGGACGGAAGGACGACAGACCGAAAAACTAAAGTGTGACGGACGGAAGGACGAACAGACCGAAAAACTATATGCCCAACTTTGTTGGCGGGGCATAAAAAATATCTCACAATACCTCATGTCTATATTAAGTTTGTTACCAAAAATCAGCAACCTAGGTGTAATAGTTGCTGAGTGTCAAGTGAAAGCAAAATGTGACGGAAAGCCGGACGGAAAAGTTTACGGTTAACTGGAAGTAGCTGTCCGATGAATCACAAATGTAGTCCAATATGCATTATGTCTATATGAAACATGTTACCAATTATCAGCAACCTTGGAGTAATGGTAACTGAGTAATGAGTAAATAAATAGTGTGACGTAGAGCGGGACGGATATTTGAAAAAAAAATAAAGTTTTCGGTGAAAAGGAAGTAGATAGATGTCCGATGACCTTCAAACGTATCCCACAATGCATCGTGTCTATATAAAACTTGTTACCAAATATCAGCATCCAAGGAGTAAAGGTAGTTGATTTATGAGTAAATAAAAGGACGAACAGTGGGACGGAACTACAAATGTACGGACGGACATAAACAGTAAAACAGTAAAACTTGGAGGATCAATCTCAATGTCCAAGATAAAAGACAAAACATGGAAGACACGCCGGGATAGTAATAGATCGCAATGGTCCTGACTTGGTACAGGCATTTCAAATTAAATGGTGAGTTAAACCAGGTTTTATGGTGCACCAACTTCCCTCTTCCATTGCGATCTTATGGACATGTAGTAACACACAACACTACACGGTTGTGAAGACATAAGATGATCTACCTGGCGGTCCACAAATGGATCTTTTACGTGCACGAAGCGTGGCCCTCAACACGTTGGCCCACAATGGTCGGCGATTAGGGTTTCCGTATTGAAGAAGGCTAACAACTTTATCATCATCATTTCATGTTCATTTTATCATCCTTTTCATGTTCATCGCCTGTAAATAACCTATATAGTGTTGCACGGGCGTAAAACACCAACTCACTCACTCACTCACTCCAGTCAATACTCAATCCCCGATAGGCCTTGTGTCCCCTTTTCCTCAACTTCATTATAATTTTATTTTCACATCCATTGCATGTTCATTTTCCTTATTAACACGATAAAACCGAATCCATTCTCCTTGGGAGTATTGCAATAGACGTATTTGCAGTTTTGGGTCGACAATATTTTGGAATTCTGTATGTCCGTCTACAAATCTCTGAACATATAAGGAATCAGACTTTGAATTTTACACAGTCATGACAATGATTTAGCAAGATAAGAAGCTTTGTATATTAGATTTTGTGTACTTTCGTCTCATATAGTCCTTATTAAAGTTTTTCTTTCGATATCAGCCACTGGTAGAAACATTCAAAATTATGTCAGACGAAATGATTCGTGATTTTGTTAAGTGTTTCGCAGTTTGTTGTACGAAGATGAAATATTTTTGGAACAAAAAAAGGTTTTTTACCGATGAAGCACCTTCCTGTTAGCCATTATATCTTGGGACTGACAATTAAACTTGGAAAGGGTGCCTTCGACATTTGTTCTTGTCAGAAATTTTTTTTGGCGCAGATCTACAGTGCGTATAAACGTATAAAATTGATAAGCGTCATTTTTTTATAATATTTTTTTATTTATAAATAGCAGAAAATTTGTTTCTTATCTTCCTCTCTAACATATTTTTTTATCAACAGAAGGCTGGCAAGCCGAACACAAATGTGACAATTCAAAGTTCAGTTGAAAGTTAACTCATTTTATAAAACAGAAAGCAATAAAATAATATTGTTTACTTGGTTAAGAATCTCTATAGACAATTCTAAAATATTTACACTATTTTACTGTTCTCTACTCCCAACCATTAGAGAACAAAGCGTTTGCAATTTATTTAGACCTTATCGCACCACCACAAATAAAGTAGGAAAATAAATAGATACATAGAAATTACATCGTCTAGGCTTGATTGAGTGTATTGACATTAGTGTTCACTCTATCATTATTAAAGTCAATGATATATATTTGAGATATAAAACAAATCCAAATGAAAAAGTAAATCTAACTGTAAAACATATATATAGTTGTTTTAAAGCCGTGCATCGATTAATTGTTGCTGGAATTGGGTTAAGTTCACTAAAGATCTGCTTATTACTTTATTGACTAGCCCGTGCACTTTGCCAGCAATGAGGCACCAACGGGGCATTCGAGTGTCAAAAGTCCAAAAAGACAACGGTAAACACGAACAAGAACAGCACGAAGAAACACAAAATCAGCCGAACGGAAATCAGCAACGCGAACTCAAGTCGTAACACGAGTGAACTCAGGTGCTCCAGAAGAGTAAGAGGTTCCTTCCTGCTTTAGCACCCCCGTCGTTTTGCTAATTTCCAATCAGTGTGTCAAATCCGGTAAAGGAAGACAAATCAAATTTCTACGACAAACCAACATCTGCACTCATTTGATAGATAGAAATTACTTCGCGTTGTTGATTGATATTCAGTTGTTTTGTGTTTCCATGTTTTACCAGTTGTTTGTTTTTGTCCCGTTCTTCTTGGTGTTTACTGGTTTTGTCTCTGCCCTTTCGGACTTTTGACATTCGGATACCCCATTGGTACCTCTGCTTCTCCCATATTTGTCTACAAGTACACGGTGTCTACCGTAAAATTCCTTGAGTGAAGACAGCAACCGTGGAGCAACATAACCCTATTTCAATGCTATACGTCATTAAAAGGCCCTGTCATCCTGTATGCCAGGTTCGTCAACCTAAAAATCGGAAACCATACTTCCTATAATGCAATTACCAAAACATGTAACTCAGCATTTTCGTTCGATCTGTATAAGATGCTTATGTATTTAAGTACATGAGCCATGATAATAAATTTCATCACAATACCAAGTTTCAAAATGGATTGAAACTATAATTGATTTTGGTGTCTTTGTATCCCAATATGAAACTTAAATCTGTGTATGAACGAAGGAAAATTGAGATGAAGTCTCTTATTTTGGTATTTGTAAAATACCAAAACCCGCATTTTGGTATTTGTAATTTTGAATCCACTGGGCGATAACCGCTGCTGGTGGACCAGAGGTCCCCGAGGGTAATCACAAGCCTGGTCGTCAGACTTGTCTGACACGATTTACCATAAAATTTCTAATATTTTTGTCGCTAAAATTTCCGATTTTTAAATTCAAAATTGTTTAAAACACCAGGTTTCTTTCCTTGTATTGCACATGGTCGATATCCTCGGTGCTGGATTTGGCTTCCTTGTTCGAACGTTTTGGTTTTGAGTACTTTTCGTTTTCAACAGTTTTGGAATTTGACCTTCCAATGTTTTGATTTAAATGCTATTGATGAGGTTACTCCTTGAAATATCGATATATAGCATATCCAAATTAACCGTTTATACCCGCATTTTGGTATTTGTAATTTTCTCTTAACTCGACTGAAATACCCACCATCACCGATATACTTATATCTAATAGTTCGATTTTTAATGTCGTCTGGTTTTTTTACAGACCCTAAAGGTGAACCAAAGGCCAATATACAAGCATAGTATTTCCTTGTCCGAAACATATATGTATTTTCTTAACATTGCTATTTCATATTCATGATATTGGCTTCAATTTTATGTATGACCTGTTATATTACGGTCGAAGTTACTCCCCGAAATGTACTTATACATGTACCAATAACATTAGAAAAAAATACTGTTTATTAGCAAGATGTCATGTTTTACACATTTTGGTTGATCTAAAGTTTGATGTTGATTTATGATGAAATTGTGACACTTTTCCAAATCATTTTAAGTAGTTCATTAAATAAAATTAACTCGATATTAAAAAGAATGAGATAACTTCATACTCTTCCAATTAAATGGATTGCATGGCCATGTCTCTTATTCGAAACAAACATTCAAATATCGTATCAAAACTTTGATTATTAAGGTTTGTCAATATAACTAATGGTGGGAAAAAAAATATTGAGGTTAACTAAATCCCGACATTTTCAATTTCATTTGACATGATCTTTAAGCAAATCAAGAATAAAGTAGCGTATGCTCATACAAACAATCTAAAAGTAACAAAATCTATATACCATGATAGTATATTCCACTGCCTTGACTGAAGCAAAGGAAAGATTAAACATTATAGATAATGTCAGAGAACCATCCCTGATACCCAATAATTGAGTTCTTAGAAGATACTCCTGTTCTGATCTTGAATATGGCGACTTGGTGCCTTTTTATGTTTTTAAGATGAGATATCTGTTTGATTTTAAAAATGCAATTTATTATATAGTATTTCAAATATTTGAGAAAAAAATATTACTTTACAACTGTGTTACATATCGATATTATATTTCGTTATGTAAAGATGTTGACAACGTCATCGTGTATTGATTGTCAAGTTGGAGATTCGGATCCGTACGTATTTGCCAAAGCTACCCAACTATATCAAAACAGTATCGCATTAAAGACATGCATTGAAGATGAACAATTGTAGTAATGTTGCATCTTGATCCATGTTTTTGTTGGTTGTGTAACAAACATATAAAAAGGGTATGGAATATCCCACTGCAACACACTTGTATTAATTCGATAAAACATTTTTTCTAATGTCAAAATTTTGCTATAATTTCAGACTACATGTATTTTAGAAAATATCACATTTTCTGTCATAATTTTTTTCGAAGCAAATAAAAAATGAATCGATATGTCGTAAAACCAGTTGTTAAATGTGAGTACGCACTATTTTAAATTGAGGAGGGTGGTCGATAGGTTCATGCATTAAGAGTCCACGCGGAACCCGGGAGGCGAATAGGCCAACACCAGCGCTAAGAATGTCGGTAAGTGCTCAGAAACCTTACATCTGGTTAGGCCGCTTAACCCTCAAAGCGACTGGGGTGTGTGTTCCATGAGGTTGCATGGGGCAGCCCTGTCATAATGAATGCCGGGGTGGTCTGGCGATAATGCGGAAAACCCCTGACCGCTAACCATAGTGGGCCAACGCATGTGGAGCGTGCCACGCTTCATGCACCTAAAAGACTTCTTTGTGGACCGCCAAGTAGTGCAACACATTGACAAAGTTTTCCGCCCCCCCCTAACCCACATCTCCCCTTTTCCTGTGGTCTTAACATTTACTGTTCCTGTTTTTCTCAACCCACCAACATCATCGTTTCATGTTCATCGCCTTTGAATAACCTATATAGCGGTGTAAGGGCGTAAACACCAACTCACTCACTCACCCATGTATTTGCATTCATACAGGACAATATAACGTTAACCTAGATATTTAAAGTACAGTCTTCTGTTCGATACCTAAAAATATATGAAGTATTCCAGGCACCAACCCAAGATCGATGCTTGTGTCGATTTTTTCCTCCACCATATGTCAAACGACCATGCTAAGACATAAGCTCCCACAGGGAAATAAATTGGATGACATGATGCTTTCAATCGGAAGTGGTATAAACTAATTTAAAACCGGATTAAAAAACCTTTAAATGGAAGGTGATTAATGTATAATTCACTTTCAAGCATGACTGATGAAAAAGGACAATAAATAATGATAAAAATACACAATGCATCACGAGACAAAATCAAATGTCAAGTAGTCGCTAATATTATTTGCTGTAGGTATGAAATGCTCGTTCAGACCTTATGTTCCAAGTTGACGTATGTGCAGATACTTCTAGCACGATTTAAAACAAATGTAAAATTGAATTTTAATAGATCTTGTTTTACCCATCGGTTTGATAGTTATACTGTAGGCAACATGTGTATAGTTATACTGTTAGCAACATGTGTAGTCATTTTGACAACATATTAAATTCAATACATTAACAACATACCATTATTCCTAAAATGAGGACAAACCAAGATGCATAGGCATAGCTGTTTGTATATTTTGGAAACTAAGTCGGCAAGTCCTAAAATCTGAGAAAAGAAGCTATTGGTGGAGAAAAAACAAATGAAATTGAATGAAACGGAAAGCTGAACGGGAACAATATTAGGCAAACATGCAACAGGAATGGCGTGCCCATTCATACAAAATATTCGTTTGAAGAGATCATACAAGGGATTTCTTAGAACCCTTGAATACGCTGGCAACTTTTTACCCTACCATTTCAGTTACTTTTAGTTATGTATCGATGGATGAAACTTGTCTGCTTATTATTTTAGAGAATCTATATATATATATGTGCATATGTTAATTTTTTTTTCGGAAAATAAAACAGCTACTAATAAACGTCCTAAATTACAGCAAAAAAAAAGTGTACAAAGTATACATTGAGTGAGTGAGTTGGTGTTTTACGCCCTAGCAACAATAAAGGTTGTTTTACTTCAGGGCTATGAGAACGAAGTGAATGAGTTGTTGTTTTACGCCGTTGTACATTTGTAACACTTTCCGCACACGTTGGCCCACAATGGTCAGCGATCAGGGTTTCTATACTATAGATATGACAACACGCGGACGTGAGCCACACTATTAAAGCGACCTTGGGTATACATTTTGTTGCTCTGAGGGTTGAGCATTTTTGCGATGTCAAAGTCCCTAGACGTTTAGTTGCATCTTACGACAAGCTACGCTCACCAGCGGGACAATTTGCCTCCTGGACCCCGCATAGGATGCACACTTTAAACAGAAAAAAGCCTTTATGAAGCTGATTTCTGCACAATTGATTGAGAAAGGCGTTAATTACATAAATGAGGAAGAGAGAGAAGAAACGTTTGTTGCCAGGATTAATTTCAAATTTCCATTATTAAATTCAAAATACACAGAATAATAGTCGTCCTTTCAGTTAGAAAGTTTAACGTACTGGTCGTTATTGAATACATATTGTAGCAAATAACATTCTATACCAAGAATAAACATAAAAGAAATAGCATCCACTTGTATGCCCATGAAACATAATGCAGATCAATTACTAAACTTCCTCCAACTTTTATTTGGTAAATAGTTAAACTAAAATACTTTGATAGAAAACAATTACATTATTAAACCTACACAAGCATTAACAATAAATGGAATATTGAAAGAACACAGGTGGACAAATAAAAGCAAATCATTTTTTATTTGAGCTTATGCTTTAATTCTTTGTCTTCCTTTTGGTGGCATGACACAGCGTGTATACAATTCAAACTGTACTTTCCGTGCAAACAGTTAAATGTCTCCGGTAACACTCGATACCTTGCATTGAAACCGAAATTCGTGGGAATGAAGAACAAAGCGAAATTAGATAGACATCTTGAAACGGTTTTACAATTATAACAATAAAAGACGGTTAAATTTTGTATTGATATTATTTCTAAAACGGATAATTCAAAATCAAAACTTTTTATTCTATTGATAGTTCTGTTTACAGAACAATGAAGGATAATTCGTTAAGTAATTGTACTTTGTTACTGAATAACCAGTGTTTGTCTGTAGACATTTTCAATACGCCGGATCAATACATGAAAATGTAAATGTCACATATTTTTCTGATGTTAAGACGTAAATTGAATATTTAACGTAATTTTCCATCTTTAGGAAATTCAATAGTCAAATATCAATCATAGGACATTACTTGGGGCTCTTGGGAGTCTAAATTGTTCAGTTACTTGTCATAAAGTTTCAAACATTGCCCAATTAGAAATTCTCATCAGTTGCTAACATCACCTAGTTCGATAAATTGTTTGATTTCAAAGCTAAATGTATCTATAGGGTTTAATCTAATTTTTCTCCGATTTTATCTTTAAGGTAATAAAAATGTGATTGATTTTTAGGCGTTTAATATATTAGATTTAATCTTGTCCTTCTTTTATGCATATTTTTCTTCAAAAAAGGTTAATATACAGAACGAAAAATTAGATATACTTTGAACAGTAACTTATTATTTTGAACAAGATTTAGGAATTATAATGTAAAGTCCAAAAACTGCAAAAATGGTGAATTTTGACGATTAAGGGAAAATAACTCCTATAAAGAGACATCCAACAATTTGACTCAAAATATAGTATTGTAGAGCTTCTAAAGCGGATTGAGGAAGGTTGCTTCGGATTTTCGCTATTCTCTTATAACTTTTGAGCTATATGCCAAAAACTACTAGTATCCGGATTTTCTCCATTCTCTTATACTTTATACTAAAAGCCAAAAATTATGGTCTTTCCATCTTGTTTCAATTTTAAGTAATGGCGGTCATGTTTGGTTGGTCGGCGGGTGTATTTTCACAAACCTGGCAGAGTGAACGAGTTGGTGTTTTACGCCTTTGCAACGCTATATGGGTTATTTAAAGGCGATGAACAAGAAAAGGATAATAAAATGAACATGAAATGATGATAAATGAAATATGGGGTGGGACGGGAAAGACAGGAACAGTAATTTTTGAAGACCACTGGAAAAGGAAGAGGTTGGTAGGGACGACAAATTTAGCCTATGTGGTGCACTATTTGGCGTTCCACAGAGGGCGTATGTGCATGAAGCGTGCCATTATCCACACACGTTGGTTCACTATTTTCAGCGGTCAGCGTTTCAATATTATAGACCTGAGAACACCCGCGAACGAGGGCCACCCTATTCAGCCACCTAGGGTTCATTGGTCAGAATCCCAACACCCTTCGTCGCCTCTCTCGACAAGCTAGGCTCTACTTTGAGCCTATTCGCCACTGGGCCCCGCATGGGACAAATCTGGTAGAGAAAATCCTAAAGACTTAAGGTGGAACTTGCAGGTGATCACATGAACAGCCAACAATTAATTTAACTTGCCATTTGATTTAATACTAAAAGGTGTTCAAGATTTTGAAATTCCATTTAAAAAATATCATAATAATATATTCTTAACTTTGTTTTGATATTAAAAGCATTAGAACTATTTTTTTTCTTTATTTTGTTAGTTTCATATTATGAAATATTCTTCAAACCTAATGGATTCTCATATTTCTGCATTTTGACAAAGGGAGATAATTTATGTCTAAATTTGCCAATTTTGACCACTTTTTGACATATTTTTGTATTTATCTGAAAATGAATTCAGAAACACCCCTTTTTCTTCATATCATTTTAAAGCAATATAACAGCCCGATATAATATAAAAAAATTACAAAATTCTATTGATCAGATTTTTCAAAAATCGGAATTTTCCTTTAAAATTATGTACTTTCTTTCTTTAACATTTCAATGTTAAAAAGCCAACCTTCAGAACCAATTATCTCAAAAACTAACTCAGAAACATGCCTTTTTCGAGGTGGATTTTCAACGTGCGTCTCTTGATGTGTCTATTTGAAAATTAAAAAAAAAATCTATTGACAGGAAATTTTTGGTGTTTGGTGCAAGTACCCCCTTAAGTGGTTTTGGAGAAGATCTTTTGACAGTATCCGTTTTCTCCACTTCATCATTTCATTTTGTTGTATCACCCCTTTCATGTCCATCTCCCCGATTTAGCCGAAATCGTGCTGCTCGTGAGTAAAGCAATTACTAGCTCACTAACTATAAAGATAGTGAAAAGACGTTGGATAAACTGTATCATTGAGTATAGGATATTTCTTCTCCTCTCGATCATGCATGGACTGACCTTGTCCCTTTAATGATAATTGCCGTTTTGTTTTGTTTTGGACACAAAGTTGTAAAACAATGCTGATGGAGGGTGATGCTCCAAATTTAATAATCCCACAATAAACTCTGAATGTACCATTAAACACCAATTAAAGAGAAGCTGTTGTAGCATGGAAAACAATGTAACGATGTAATATTATTCTAAATAATGCCCATCGAGGCGAACAAAGATATAAAAGATATAAATGCAAAAAGCTTTCTCACTATGTTCGATATCTAACTTTTAGTAGACTAAATAATTCACTAGAAGAACCTTTCAATTTGTGCTGAATCAAATCATTGTGTAAAATTGTATCAATACAGATCCATTTTTAAGTTGATATTGTCTTAAACAATTTTATCACGTTTTATGTTTTTTTTAGTTTTGTTCAATAATCTTTTATAAAAAAGGAAATATGTAATGTTATGAACATTTTGACACGCGCGCAAAACTTGGCAAAAAATGTGGAAGGCTTACACGTTATTTTTTTACACATAAGTTTTTTTTTACTCGTAAGGTTAAGGTTAGCACAAGTTGGTATCTTTCATGGGTAAAGTTTTGTCTCGATGGAATAAGCTTTGATTTGGTTTTTGCTGTTTTTTTCATGGTAATTGTTAAAATGGTTTTGTATGTACATTTGATAGGATTCTTTGTTTGTTTTGACCGCATCAAAAGGGAAGGCATAGGCATTACTTACTACCGGACCTTACGATTGAAATGAAAGAGGGGGTTTTGGAGCGCCATAAAACCTGGTTTAACCAACCATTTCTTTTTAAATGCCTGTACCAAGTCAGGAGCATTGCGGTCTTAAATTTTTCCTGTATGTCTTCCATGGTTTGGTTTTTCTCATGGACAATCAGATTGATCCTCCAAATTCGGTAATTTTGTTCTTACCTTTACAGATGGGTCCAAACCTAACCTGTACAAAAGTGAACCGGGAGCAAACATCTAGTTTACTTTTCTGGTTTGGTTTGGTTTGCTTGACCAAACAAAATAGCAAACCACAGTTTACTCAAAACAAACCGTGGTTTGCTTTTTCTAGTTTGGTTTGGTTTGAAAAGCAAACCAAACCAAACCACGCGGCTGGTTTGGTTTGCTCTGACCAGACCAAACTTTGACGCTGGTTTGGTTTGCTCTGACCAAACCAAACTAGGGTGCTGGTTTGGTTTGCTCAGACCAAACCAAACTAGGGCGCTGGTTTGGTTTTCCCTTACCAGACCAATCTAAAATGATGGTTTATATCTAAATCATAATAAATTCTTCAAGTAAAACATATTTGTTTTACGAGAACAAATATCATAAAATGATGTCGGACCTCGTATTACTTCGATACGTAAACCAAACAAAGTGAAAAGTGAACTTAGACCAAACTTCTGGTTTGCTTTTCTAGTTTGGTTTGCATACAGGATAGGTTTGGACCCATCTGTATTTACAAGCGGAGACATATTTTTTTTGTAAGACGTTTGAGAAAATGGATAACATGAAAAGGAAAGTACTTAGGTATCTAATATTGGGTTTACACACTCACATTGTTATGGTCTAAACAAATACCTTCATTTATGTGGCCTGAGACCATAGTTATGTTTTCCAAATTTTTAATGCATTTTCAATATAGCCTTATGTCAATTTAAAAAAATCGCACCATTTCTTTTTAAGGTGGTTCGGGGGTATAAGAAAAATCCATCAGATTTTAGTTAAATTTTGCAGAATTATACTTTGATAAACTAACATTTAAAAAATGCAAAAATAATTGGGGGTCACGGACCTTTCTACAGATTTATGACCTTGTGAATTTGGTGGCCTAGAGTTGTGTTTTTCAATAGATTGTAAAGGGAAAAGAGTTATCTAGCATCACTGTGAGCTGAAAACCCATCAGATTTTAGTTATATTTCACAAATGACAAGCACATATACTATCTTCTGAAAAACATAATAAAAACTTGGGGTCACGGACCTTCTTTTTTAGATATTTAAGAAAAAATATTTTTTCCTACACATTTCTATATAAAAATTGTGTCACACAGTTTCCCGACAATTATCTCCCCTGATAATAGAACTTTTCAGAAAAATCTTAATTTCTTTTTAAATATTTATGCTAAAATTATTTCATTCATAAAATAAAATAAAGAATTAATTTTTACATCTCTTGAGATATTTTAAGCCATTTTAATTAATATGCAGACTAAAAATTTGCAAGATGTCTGAAAAAGATGCTCCGTGTTATACTCCCGAACCACCTTAAATAAAACTTGGCCACATAAGGTTCAATAGCTTCCAGAACATTAGTTAATATTCAGAAATTCCTACCATCTAAAAAAAATGATTTTTTTTTTAAATTTACACCTATGAGGGTCAGAAAAGAGATACTAAAATAATGAAAAAAAAATCACCTTTTGCACTAAGCCGAATCAATGAATTTCCAAAAAATTAAAACTTGATAAATTTATACTATCATCCATCTCTCATTTCACTCCAAGTTCATCCTTTAGTCATAAAAACTAACATTACAATAGCATTTACAAAAAATACTATTTAATAGGGACTATATTTTTGCACAACGAAAATTGAAGGGAGCTAACTGTGGTCTCGTACCATGTGACCTCGACCTAATTTTGATAATTCAACATATCTGTAAATGTAAGTCTTTTTGCGCACAAACTTTTGTACTTTTGTACGACTTTCATGGAAAATGAATTGCAGGTTACATCGCATGAGAAGAATATTTTGGCAACTACTTTCTATATTAATATGGTATTTAATATAAGGTCCGTTGCTCAAATATCTGTATTCATGTTTTATAATTAGTGATATCTAATAATTTTTCCTTGACCCATTTTCTTATTATCTATTCTTTTTTGTCGATTCAAATTTACAATTTCATGTGTGTATGTAATTTTAACCAGAAAATTGTTTGCAATGAATTATGTTGAGAGTGGGGGTATCACTAGTCAGCATTAGCTCATGGATTTTCTTTTTTAACGTCTATTTTTGATATGGCAGCCAATTAAAACATGGGGTCTAAAAAATATTGTTCTCTTCAAATTTTGTTAAACTTAAGTCTTAAATCACTTTCATCAGGTCTAAAATGGAGGAAAATATAGTCACATTAGTTTACTTTTAGATTAATCATATACCAATAACAAACAAAAATGTTCATTAGCATTAGTGTACGGTAAGGAACATGTATGTTTAGCTGATCTTAGCTGTACGATATTTCTTCAAATTCGAAGATCCGAGATGGCAACCATGTATATAGTAGGTTTAAAAGCATCATTTGTTCTGTAGATGCCCCACTCAGGAAAAACTATGCGTGACACGACGGCGTCGTTAATAAATTTCATTTTTAGGTACTCGGGTTCTTTAGACAAAAATCAATTTAAAGCATATTCAAAAGTCCTGAATCGTTTTAGTCACATAAACCGAGACATTAGCAATAACATTTCACTGATATTCCTACAAAAAACTTATTTTTGCACATTACCATCACGCTATTTGGATATTATCATTAAAGGAATAGAATGTTAATCGTCTAACAAGTCGACTTCAGAGTACATTAGGATGCTAAGGTATTTTCGAAAACAATGAAATCAATATCGACAAGCTTTAAATTGAGTGTTGCAGACAATAATGTAAAATGTTCTTTTTGAAACGACACTTTCAATGCACTTCGTCATAGTTATGATTCAAAGGTACAAATTGATTTCTAAACAAAGGACAAGACAACTCCGCATTCCGAAGTACTAATTTAACTTTTGGTACAATATGTAAGGGCAAGAAAAGTTACGAGTAAGTGAGTTGCAACGCTATATAGGTTATTTAAGGGTGAAAAAATGATGATAAAATAATGAAATATGGGGTGGGGTTGGACACAAAGGAACAGTATTTGTTGACGTACACAGGGATAGGGGAAAGATTGGTAGGGGCAGAAAATTTAGCCTATGTGGTGCACTACTTAGCGGTTCACAAAGGGGTCTTTTACGTGCATGAAACGTGGCACTCTCCACACAAATAACCTACTTATTTCAACGATTGCTACAGATGAATAATGCAGTTTTACTTGTTTTTGAATGGTGTCTTATGTTTCATGTACTTGTTGATAAGATTATTGAAATTTGAGGCAGCAAAATTACATTGAAGAAATAGAACAACCAAAGTTCTGTTTATATTTGTTTTTTTATATGAAAAGTATCCTAGATTCTCATCCCCTCCCGCCCCGATTTTCAGCCCCCTCAAACATTTTTTTTTTAATTTTTTGGCAAATTTTGATCATTTTCTTTTAAAATGACAGCATATTTGACCAAAATGAATAAAAAATAAAATTTTCCCGCCCCGCCTGCCCCATATTTTCAAGAAATTTGGAATAAAATCTAGGAATTATTTTAATATGGCCTAATCACAGTTTATCAAAATATAAAGTTTTTTTTCAGTTGGATGGGATACCCCCTTGGTTCCTCTACTTCTTTGTTTACTTTGTGTCTGTAATGTTATATTTTCCTTACAGTTAAAAACAATATGGATAAAGTTAAAATCCTTTTATACTACATTTTGTAAATAAAACATTTTTTTTCTGTTACTTTGTCGATGAAATATCAAAAGTATAATTAGTAATAGTATTTGATCATACGATTCAGTTTCATAAAAAAGGAATGGTTTTTATCGTCATAGTCATTACGTCGAAATGAAATTTGGAACATCTTTTTATTATATAATTCGTTTTATCTCCTCTGGGATCTATTCTTTAATAATTTTATTTGCCGCTTCATTGATGCGATTGAAAAAACAATAAACAAGTTGGTGCTAAGTCATTCTGTCAATCCTTTTGAACTACTAGCTTCTGTTCATACATTGTATTATACAAAAAAACCATTTGTTTTGAAATGTGTCGAATGCTTTCAAGAAAAAATAACCAAGTACAAGAATGTTTCAAACAGTTTACCTTGCTTTGCATGTGTCTGTTAAAACTACTGTCGTAATTATATGCAATGGTTGTTCTTAAATATTTTTTTCAAACAAGAATTCCCTTTTGCATTTATAAGTACATGTATATAAACCTTGTATTTTTTTATATTACATTGCTGCTAATTAAAACACGAGCAGAATTCTCAAAATGTTACGTGTTATTGAATTGCCATAAATATTTATTAAGTAATATGTACAGTATAATTTAATATTTCTTCTGTATTTTGTTTTGACCGTTAGGGCAATTGGCTTACCAGCAAATGTGTTGTAGCTGAAACTAGAAAAAACTGTGAGCTGCAGCTCACAAATAGATACCCCTGCCCGCCAAAAAATCATTCTGATCAAATTCTGAAATAGAAAGTGCACATCTACATTATGTCATTAAGACTATAAAAGTGTAATGAAAATTCAGGAGGAGTTGCGGATAAGAGATATCCCTTGTCATCAAATCACTAAGTTCTTGATTTGCTATAGAAAACCCCAAAATCACTCTGAACAAATTTTAAAATGGGAGGTGCACATCTAAAATATGTCACATACATTGTGTGAAAGTAGCATAAAGATCCATCAAGGGATTTCAGAGGAGTAGCGAACACGGTATGGATACTCTGAGGTGTAACGGAAGGACCGACGGACACCCCTGTCACTAAATACCCCACCTTTCAGGTGGGGGTTTAAAAGGTTATTTAGAAAAAATAACTTACCTTTATTGAAACATTTAAGTTGATAAAGTAAATATCTACATCATTTAAATTAGGCATTGGGAAAATATGACAATGTAGATGTAAACGTACCAATAACTTGGTGGTTTCCGTCCCAGTGTGACGGGGGTATAACCAAATTACAACTATGCTCTTATTTCGCCAACAAGGCTAAGGCTTGTGAAGGATGGAGGTCAACAACAGCCAATAATCAATGACAATTTGAATCATTTTAACTTTTAATTTACAATTTAACGTTAATTGTTTCTTACTTTCATTTTGTAGTTTCTGGGTCTTTCTTTCCTCGACTTACTAATACGACTCCTGTACCAGAAAGAAACCAGCATGTGAATGTCTACAGAGGCGAGACAGCGGTCTTGAAATGTGCAGTTAAAAATTTAGGCCCTAAAACCGTAAGTAAATAAAATATTAGGTTAAAGTATCGCTATGCATATTTAACTTTAGTCTTAAACCAAGCACTGCACGTTGATTTGTATGTGCAACGACAACTTGCTGCTAGTCGTTTTTTTTTCTTGGATTTTGGAAAATTCCGTTAATTTATGCAAATTGTGTCATATGCATTTGTATAATAAAATTGTCTCAATAAATTATGTATGTTTTCCTATTATATTACAATGTTTTTTATAACTGCTTAGAAATGAGACAAAAATGACATTAAAATTTCATATTTATAATTTCCTTTTGTTCTTATTTTAAATATATATTAAAAAAATAAAACTTCTAAATATAGCATTTACTACTTTACCTTTTTATACTTTCTAAAATATATTACAGTGTGTGCCAGTATTAAATTTTGTATCAACAATATGATTAATTGTAATGATTGTGCAATCATTATGCAATTTTGTAAACGTAAAGATTTTAAGAATTTATACACTACAATGCAGAAATTCAGTGTTAATTTTCCCATTTGTTCATTAAAATATTAGAACGAAAGCCTCTAAAACAAATGAGCTGTCATTAATGACATCTTTAGGTTTTTGAGGAAATCCTAGAAAGTCAGTTTTCTTATGTCTTTCCACTAAGTCACATCAAGAGCAGTAATATTATACGATTCTTAATTGATTTCATGAGATCAGTTGTCCTTTTCTTGGGCGAATCATTGTCAAAATTCATTTCAACAGCAGAGGAAATTTTTTTTCAAGTACTCTTTTCTACGCACAGAGTGTAAATGACTTTCTGCCTTGATGCCAATCGCATTAGGACACGGTAAGCTTTAATGGTTCTGTGATTATTGTTTCGACATGGAATTCGTTTTCAGTTAACATTTTGGCGCCAGAGGTTTGGTTTTTTTAAACAAATTCAATAAATTGTATTATAGAGAAAAAGAACAAATGTTATTTCATAATACGTCCAAGAAAAAGATTCACTTGTTGTTTTAAAACCAGTCCACGGCATAATCTAGTTTGACAATCAAACATTTTACATCATTTCAAACGACTACTTAAGCCAAATAAATTTGATATAGCTAGTATAAAATTTCGCTCTTATGACTTTACAGCCGTGTTGTGTTTTGTATTACTATATCGGACCTTAAGATCGCAATCGAAGAGGGAGGTTTGGCGCCATAAAACCTGATTTAACCCACTATTTCTTTTGGTATGCATGTACCAAGGCATTACCATTGCGATCTTCAATTATCTGGCATGTCTTCCTTGTTTTGTTCGTTCTCTTAACATTCGACAATATATCTACCTTCAAATATTACACGTTTGTACTAAGAATCACAAGCCATGTATTTCAGTTGCATGTACAAAACCGATTCAATTTATTCGAACGTTATTATTACATGATGCAGGTTGCCTGGCGGAAGGTCTCCGAGGACTACGCTTTATCTGTTGGTAAAATGATGTATGCTCCACATGAAGAAATGAGTATAGATTACCATCAGTCTGGATTAGTAACTCATGTTAACTTGGTCATAAAACGGACACAACTGTCACATGCAGGCAAATATGAATGTCAGCTGATTGGATCTGGGGTTAAACTTCAATATGTCACACTGAGGGTTTTAAGTAAGTTTAATTACGATTGAATAATATCAATTGCTCGTTCTCAGATTTCTGAGTAAAATTTAATTCCCTTTCGATTTTAAGAATATTTCGTGTTGTGGGATTTACGAGTTGTCCTATATGCAGATGAAATGCATCAAACCTTCACACATTGCGTAATGTAAGATAGCACATTTAAAATTAACTTCACTTTTAAACACGAATATTGAAACGCTACACTAAACTATTAACTATAATGGTTTGAGAAAAGTCTTATATCATTCTAATTTGAAGTCTTAATGTAAGCCAATATAGCAGTTGCAAATGGTCCATTTGATCCATTAAATGAGAAAGCCGGTATACAGGCTTATTATGGTAAGAGGTAATAAACTAAATCTTTTTGTTTCTTAGTATGTGGGTCGTTGAATATCATTTTGATAAATACTCTAACCACTAAAATAATCCCTTATAACAGTAAAAAACAAATATAAGATATTATTTAAGACTAGCTTCAATAATGTAGTTCCCAAAAGTGGCTTTGTACATACATGTTGTAGTAATTGTAGTTACTTTACGATCGACATTTTTTTTTGTTCTCGTGATTTCGAAAACCTTCAAATGAAGTGGTTACATTAAGATGTTCATATAGTTTAACGTTTAAGGTAACATCGAAAACAGATGTACATTTTTTTGTACCCAAATGAATTTACTGACCATTGCTTACTTATGATAACGTTTATGTAGTTCAAAACAATATAGCATTCATTCTTTTAATGACTTTTATTTCATTCTTGTAGCAGAAAATCCGGTTTTTAAACATGGTAAGTTGATTTAAAATGAACATAGTTACAAGGTTATCGAGATTTTGTATTACACATTGTGATTATCCCCCAGCATCACCCTGTCTCCGTACGCCTGTCGCCATATCTCCTATTATAACCACAACTCCTAAACCGCGTCATGGATTTTATGAAACGTTACATGAAAGAAGTATATCATTTAGAGATGTGCTAGAAGATCTTTAATTAATTCATTGCTTTCAGATATCAATGTTCTTTAGTTCTTATAATAATATTATAATAATAATAATATAGAGTCCAATATGAAGCGGACCATCCTGTTGTGATTCCATACTTTTTTCGTTTTTTTTTGTCGATAATATTTTAGACATCGTCTAAATATTTTTGATTACATTTATATGTGCTAAACCTTTTTAAACCTATATATTCGTAAGTTTCGACCTTTCCTTAAAAAAGTATATTTGTAAAAACACTATTTTTTCTTAAATCTTTAAGCAATAAAGTTGGATGGCTCGGTTTATCTAAGTCCGAAGCAACGACTCAACCTGACATGCAATGCAACAGGAACAACACGAGCACCCGAGTTTATAGACTGGTTTTATAGTGGCAATCTTATCGATGAAAGGAAACCGAAATGGCGAAATCGAGCAACGATTTTTAGCTACAGACCGGAAAGTGCAGGCCGTTCCCTGATTAGTCAATTAACAATCGAACACGTGACACCTGGGGATGCTGGGATATACGTTTGCAGAAGTATGACGCCTAGTTCTAATAGTGAGGTGGAAACTACCAGTATCACAGTACATATCTTAAATGGTAAGTGAGTAAACAAAGCACGAGTGGTTTGTTTTGATCCCCAAAGTGGTAGGGCTTAAATGTGCTTATATGGCCCCAATTTTTTTTTGAAAATAAATAAAGTAAACAGATTGAAATATACTGTATAATCTATGTTAATGTTATGTATGGTTGTATTGAAACAAGCGCTAATTCACAATTGATGGTTGGAATTTCAGATCAGTTTTTTTTTAATTATAAACCCGCATGCATCCACAAAAAAAATATTTCACACACTGAAGTATTGTGTCTTTTAAATATTTTTGCAGAGTTTAATTTTGGTGGAGGCTTTTAAAGATATTCAAATTTAGCAAAAACCATTGTAAAATGTGACCTGTTTGACCATTTTGACAAAATATGTAAAAACGTAATACTTTAAGTCTACATGTAAATTAACTCACAATGCTATAATAGCCAAATACTTGATTCGCATCATTATAGAATTCCAAATAAAACTTAAAGTTCATTGAACTAAAAAAAAACTAAAAAAAAATAGGCCAAAGCATGGTTTTTGAGACCCTACCCCCTTTTGCAGTAGTAAACTTACCCTTTGTACTTTGAAAATTCACTCAACTTTTAGTTATATTTCTGCAGCAATGTTTTTAACAGCTTCAAAGTTGATTTTTTTTCGGTTATGTCATTATTGAATGATGAGTTGCATTTGCACTGATTTGATAACCATTTGTTCTAAATTTTATAACATTTTATTTTTGCTGTGACCTTGGCACTTGCAAATATATTTCTTTTACACCTATTATGAAACCATATCCCAGCGTTATATTTGATTACATCTAAACATTGTATGGAAACCAAAGTATTGATCAGCCATCAGTATTTCAATACCCCAAAACAATGTTGCAACATGATCAAGTTATTAATAGTCTACAGTTTCTTTGAGTTTACACGAAAAGTTCCATAGACACAAAATTCGGACTCGTGTGTGGTTAAAGATTTCAAAAGCTGAACTTCACATTTTTTTTTTATTTTACAGCTGAAAAGGATCATTTGAATAAACGGGAAGGTAAGGAACTTAGATTTTTTATCAAATGTTCATTTACTACATGTTACGATGTACCTAGTATCGTAAAAGATTTATAAAAATCTGTCGATATCAAAAATGACCAGATTTTGTTTAACAGGAAGTTGGTGAACGACAGACTTAAATATTGAATCCCACGGTATGGGATCCCATGCTGATACTGCATACCAAATGTCAAGAGACTTCGATAAGTAGTATCCAGTCCGACCGCCCGCTATTTGCAATTTAAACCTGCATGATTCACTCCGTCAAATCCGGAAAAAATTTAGTATTATCTTCATGGTTGAGATTAAAACGATAATGTAATATTTATAGAAAACGAATTATACTTGTACATGTATTAGTTATATAGCCATATGATTGATTATCAAGTTTTTTTATGTTCATATAAAAGAAATTCCGGTATTAAACATTTCTGGGTTTTTTATTGTTGTAGGCCAAGACCATTCGGAGGATGCTCAAGAACAAAACGCTGAAAATAAATGCTTTACAATGCACACAGGAAAATTTCATGTATATCAAGTAGTTTTGACTTTAATTATAATAAAATTAATTAGATGAATGGAAGAGTCTAACTTGGACTGTGCCTTACTGTTTAAAATGGGAAATCCATCAAGTGTACATTGTTATAAATTAATGTTTATTTAAATGAGAAATATGGGTATTTTTCATAACATGTATATATGTCATGTGATAATAATGCTTAATATTATATGCTAAAAGAAATTTTCGGAAACTTATTTTTGTCCACTTCTCGTGAATTATGTTTTTTTTTTAAACGATGTAAAAGATTATCTCGAATTTTTTTTAAACAAGTAATGAGTTACTTTACGGGTTAGAAGATTTAAACTGAACGCTAAAAATGGCGACAAGTATTGAATACATATAAAGAATGAAATTATATTATGATCCAACTGATGGCCATTAAACTTAACCCCCATTAAACGCCCACTTACAGACTTGTTGGGCGACTTGTTTGTTGGCATCTAAACATTGTGTTTTCGCAATTTCAGTTCTTGTAGTTGCCATGTTAGCTTCATTGCAATATAAATATATTTGTGTTCGTTTTAAGTTAGTTTAGGCATAACATTTTACCTCGGTATACATTGTTTATAACATTTGCTTGCCTAATTGCATAATGAAAGCACAATCACACTAAATATTTCATTACATATAATCGTCTTAGGCCGCGTTCACACTGAAGTTGTTTTGAGTAAACATGTGTAGAAGTAGTTTAATGTTCTTAAAACTAGTTTCACACTAAATTTGTTCTCATTGATAAACCTAAATTAAATGACTTGACATATGAAATGTTCACATTATTAAATGCAAGTGTACATGTAATTTAAATGTACAGAAAACATGAACGGATAAATAACCATGATTGTTAAGGCAAATAGACATTTAAACATAGAATACTATGGATTTTGATTTACTTCAGTCTTTTTAAATGATTTTTATTTTTATAGAAGAACAATAAAGGTGTACACATTTTCTGGCGCTTTAATCCGTTCGTCCGTTTGTATTTTTAAATTTATTGCTATAAAAAGCTATTGCTATACATAAATACCGGCGCGGGCCCGCGGCAGTGCCATGTTGTCGGTAAAAATCCACTAAAGAGCGCTCAGCAACGTGATATCGGGTCTGCCGCTTTGTCCACAAAACGACTGGAATGTGTACTTGGTGGTTGAATGGGCAGTCCGTCATAATGCCGCGTCGTCAGGCTACAAATGTAAAATGCGGAAAACTTGACCGCGTACTATAGTGGCGCAACGTGTTAAGAAAAAAATCCATGTTCTTCACGCGTTAAAGAACCCTGCTGCATGCCTTGTTAAGAGAACCCATAGGATTCCTGTGTAAAAATCTGCCCGTTCCTCATTTTCCAATTGACTGTCAAAACTCTTATCCCCGATTGGACTTTGCCCCCCATTTCCTCCACTTCATCATCAATTCATGTTCCTTTTATCACCTGTTCATGTTCATATTCCTGATATAGGCCGCTTTGCCCACAAAAATTAGATCCGAATTGGAAACACCTTTTATGAAATTCTATTCCGCTTTGCCGTATACATATACATTAAAAATTTAGAAGTTGCATGTACCCCTGTTTTTTCACTCACCCGAGAAAATGTTGAAATATACGAAATTATATACTAAAAATAATGCTTTCCATTGAAAGTAATGCATATGCATACCGTTCATTCAACAGAAATATGCAAAATTCATTGTACATTTAACCCACACAAGGACTACATTAAGTATCGAATGCATGTAATGAACACAACATTTAAACTATACGTAAACATCGAAATTTTACAGTGTGAACGCTTTGATGTTTAATGTTAGTGCGGACGACATTTAAACTACTATGAGTTTTGCTCAGTGTGAACGCGGCCTTAAATTGTTTTAAATTCTGTCGCTATCTCTGTACCTTGTATTTCTATTTGTGATCAAATATTTTTTTTTCATTATATTATACATGTAACAAACATTTTTGCAAAAAAGGGTCATTTCATTTCCGCTCTTACTTCATTTTAATTTTACATTAAAAGAGCATGGGCTATAACATGATTAGAAGACATTTCAAAGATGCGCTTGCTGACTGCAACCATCAGTTCACCAATTATAGAAACACATTATATATATATATATTTGATTCAGTATGCTATGGTAGAAGCCTCAGAACTAATATGTTTATATAAGGGGCTTTGTCCAGGCTTTAACGTATGTGAATTTTACATGTTTGAGATTCAGGTAGTGTTTTTTGGTTAAGTTAGAATCTCGAATTATTTAACATTTTCGCTTTCATCGCATGTACTTTACATGTTACATACAGACAAATGTACATGTAGTTATGTTGATGTTTTATTTATTTTGAGAAAATTGCATTTGAATAATGTACAAAAAATATTTATTCAATTGGTTTTAACAATAATCTGTATCTTATTGTGATTTTTTACAATAAACCATCTTTTATAGAACTTGACATTTCATTGCAACCAAAGAAATGTTTAGTATATGGTTTCTATTTCAAATGGTTCCCCTCTATCATAGTCAACAAAATGCATGTATTAAATCATTTACCTTGTACTTGACATGCTGAAGGAAAATTCAATTTCAATTCTTTACTTTCTGCAACACAATTACTAAATTACCTAACTCTGTTCTATATCTTTAATATTGAATGTTGTAGCAATTGTTTAAGGCTAATCTGCGCATAAGGCTAATCTGCGCATAAGTTACCTAGCGGTTTTCAGTTAAAACGAATTGAAAGTGTACTCTGGTGTTCTGGAATGGGAAACTTTCCTGCTTGTTGCAATACAACATATGTTTGAGTTTGCGATATGAGCATTTTTCATAACGGAATACAATGATAGAGCTTAACAACAATCCAACATCTGGGTTTTTTTTCATGCGTGAAACCGATAATTTAGGAGCAACATAATCTTGCAACAACAGTTTTGTAAAGACCAAATGTTGATTCAGTAATAAAAGACTTTTTGTCTGTACAGGAAAAACTAGAGGCTTCCAGGAGCCTGAATCGCTCACCTGATCTCTTAATTACCGGTATGCTAAAGCCTCTTACCAAGTGTGCAACATGTTCTACATGTACTTGGTAAGTAACATTAAAGAAACTAGTAAGGATAGAAAACACTTTTAAGAACAAGAATACAAAGTTACAAGGCTTTACATTTATTAAAATTGATTGAAAACAGGGGGGATAACTCTTTAAAGGATGTTCTGACAATTTTGACACAGAAATCATTTTTGAAGCTCTCAATAAGCTGAACAATTTTGCAATGCTAACTTTTCCTCCAGCACTTATAGTTTTTAAGTTAAAGTCCAAAAACTGTGAAAATGGTCAATTTTGACGATTAAGGTAAAATAACTCCTATAAGGAGTCGTCCCACAACTTTGACTCAATGTAGAGTTTAGTGAAGCTTTTGATGCTGAAGAAGGAAGGTTGCTTCGGATTTTCTCTATCTCTTATACTTTTTGAGCTATGGTCTGACCCCCCTGTTATTTTTTTAGTAACGGCGGCCATGTTGGTATGTCAACGTTCCCAAATTTCACAAACTTGGTAACGGACATCCTAAAGATCAAGAGTGTAAATGCTTTACAATGCACACAGGAATATTTCATGTATATCAATTAATTATGACTTTAATTATAATAAAAGTAATTAGATGAATGGAAGAGACTAACTTGGACTGTGTCTTACTGTTTACCATGGGAAATGCCATCAAGTGTACATTTATATAAATTAATGTTTATTTGAATGAGAAATATGTTGGGGTTTTTTCATTACATGCATATGTCATGTGATAATAGTGCTTATTCAATAAGTCGCCGTAAAGAAATTTCGGAAAATTATTCTCTTTACGATTTCATTTTGTCCACTTCTCACGGATCATGTTTCTCTGAATCGGTGTACCAAATTATCTCTAAATATTTATATACAAGTAATGAGTTACTTTACGGGTTAGAAGATTTAAGCTGAACGCTAAAAATGGCGAGCAGTATTGAAAACATATGAAAAAAAATAGGGCATGTAATGGGACATTAAATGATACACCGCCACGATATAATAAAAATTTTTCAAAGTGGCCAATCTCAACAACCATTTTGCAAATCATGCTGGAAATTGATCTTGACCTGTATTTAATTGTAATAAACAGTTGTGCAAAATATCATTCCCATCCCTTGATGCGTTTTCAAGTTATCTGTCGGAAACTCAAAATTTCATGAAATTTGATTTTTCAAAGTGGCCTATCTGGAAAACTGTTTTTTAGATCATGCTGATAATCGAACTTGACCTGTATTTTATTGTACTCAATAGCTGTACAAAATATCATTTGAATCCCTTGAGGCGTTTTCATGTTATCAGTCGGAAACTCAAAATTTCATGAAATTTGATTTTTCAAAGTGGCCTATCTCGAACATTGTTTTTCAGATCATACTCGAAATCGAAGTTGACCTGGGTTTTTTTTCATGCGTGAAACCGATAATCTAGGAGCAACATAATCTTGCAACAGCAGTTGTGTAAAGACCAAATGTTGTGTCAGTAATAAAAGACTTTTTGTCTGTACAGGAAAAACTAGAGGCTCCCAGGAGCCTGAATCGCTCACCTGATCTCTTAATTATGCTAAAGCCTCTTACCAAGTGTGCAACATGGTCTACGTGTACTTGGTAAGTAACATTAAAGAAACTAGTACATGTAAGGATAGAAAACACCTTTAAGATCAAGAATACAATATTAAGTTACAAGGCTTTCCATTTGAAAAAAAATACCTGAAAAAGTTTAAATTAAATGAAAACAGTTAAAGGGGATAACTCTTAAAAGGATGATCTGACAATTTTGACACTTTAATCATTCTTAAAGCTCTCAATAAGCTGAACAATTTTGCAATGCTACATTATGTAACTTCCTCTAGCAATTACAGTTTTCGAGATAAAGTCCAAAAACTGTGAAAATGGTCAATTTTGACGATTAAAGGAAAATAACTCCTATAAGGAGTCGTCCCACAACTTTGACTCAATGTAGAGTTTAGTGAAGCTTTTGATGCTGAAGAAGAAAGGTTGCTTCGGATTTTCTCTATCTCTTATACTTTTTGAGCTTTGGTCTGACCCCCCACCCCCTGTTCTATTTTTAGTAACGGCGGCCATGTTGGTTGGTCGACGTTCACAAATTTCACAAACTTGGTTACGGACATCCTAAAGATCAAGAGTGTAAAGTTTCAAAGCAATCCCATCAGTTAAAATTGATAGAAAAATCATTTAAAGGGGGATAACTCTTAAACTGTTGATCTGACAACTTCGGCACTGAATCATTTTTGTAGCTCTCAATAAGCTGAACAATTTTACAATGCTAACTTTTCCTCTAGCACTTACAGTTTTCAAGATAAAGTCCAAAAACTGTTAAAATCGTTAATTTTGACGATTAAGGGGAAATAACTCCTATAAGGGTCGTCCCACAACTTTGACAGTAAGTAGAGTTTTGTAGAGCTTTTGATGCTGAAGAAGGAATGTTCTTCGGATTTTCTCTATCTCTTATACTTTTTAAGCTATAAGTTAAAAACTATGGTCTGACCCCTGTTCTATTTTTAGTAACGGCGGCCATGTTTGTTGGTTGACGTTCACAAATTTCAAAAACTTGGTAGAGGACATCCTAAAGATCAAGTGTACAAAGTTTCAAAGCAATACCATCAGTGGATTGAGAGAAAACTTCGAAGTTGTTTGAAGAAAAGTTAACGGACGGACGACGGACGCTTAACGATGACAATAGCTCGCATGACCCTTCGGGTCAGGTGAGCTAAAAAGGCAACAAAATAACACAAAAATTAGAAATGCATTTTATTTTGTGTAATACAGAAATTGATATGGGGTCAGACTGTGATTAAGTAAGTTATTACTTTTTTCAAGCACCCGATTTAGGCGATATCAGGAAAATGAACATGAAAGGTGTGATAAACTGAGAGAGTAAGTCGGTGTTGTATACTGTAGCAACACTATGAAGGCTCTACAAAGCGATGGACATAAAAAGTATAATTATTATTAAAATGAACATGAATGAAAATACCAAAAAACTTAAGGGCTAATAATCATTATTTAATCTAAGGAAAATTTCGATTTTATGGAGATTTTCTAAAAACCCTACTTTTACATACCGGTAAAGTGTCCTTTACGTTGTATGATAAAAAAGCAGAGATGCCTGTTATGGGCCATATGTGAATTTAACTTAATGAAACTTTCGACTACATTCTACAATGCATTGGAATTTTGAAAATCTCACTTTTCACTGCTTCGAGGAATACAGCTTTTATAGATTAGCATGTAATAATTTTTTACGGAATCAAATAAATACATCTACTAGAAATTTTCAAAAGGAAAATCCGGTCTGTCAGTTTAAGACCCGTCAGAAAGACTTAAGTAGGATTTCAAAAGACATTATGAAAAGGAGATAATTGTCTAGTCTCCAAAGGATAAAAATTACACGCGTTTTATCCAGTAGTTTTCATAACTGACATCTTCTGATTCATTTTCTTTGATGAAAAAATGTAAGAATCGATAAAAAATATTCCGGAAAAATATTTTTTTCTTTGAAATATGTTAAACTATCCGAAAATTTAAAAATGGTTTGATGCTAGTTAGTGATTTGGTCTTTTAAGTTTTAGCAGCACTACATAAATCGTAAAGACAAAAACTATTACAATAATTTTTGCATGAACTTGTCATATTAAATTATACTTAGTAATATAATGAAACATAATGCATGCAATATACATGATATAAAATTAAAGATGAGTAGCAGTTTCCTTGACCCTGGCACTAAGAAGTACTTTTTGTTATAGCTTTGTAGTTATTGTTTTACTTCACAGTAGTGTGATGTCGAATATATAAGGGTGATGGAGTGAAAGGGGTGATACAATGAACATGAAATGATGAAGTGGAGATAATGGGAGACACAAGGCCAATAGGGGAGGAGAGTTTTGACTGTCACTTGGATAAGGACGGAAAATTATGCCTCCTGCATGGGGACTCTACGATTCCTACTCTTATCGAGACCTGCAGCAGGATTCTTGAACGTGCGAGGAACGTGATCCTTTTCCCCAACACGCCGCTCAACTATGAAGCTATATTGTTTCAATATGCCAGTGGTGCAGGTTTATTCCACAAGTTAAATTTAATAACTACGCAAATTATCTTCCAATTACCCAGGCATTCCCTTGTTAACAGGAAGATGGATTACTACACCTGATCCATGCAAATAAGCATGGTTTAACCCTGATCCCATCAATAATAATGTAATTGAACTAATTATGAAATGAAGGACTCTTTAATAATTGGACGCTGATGTCACGAGTTGATGGTATAACAAATGCTTCTAGAGAGATGTAATTTATTTATATAACACGTTGTATGCATAGTCTTTAGAAGATTAATTTAGTTCCTGTTTTTTGGTAAGCCTCGCGACGATTGGTTGATAAAATTAAAGAACGTGAAAACAGTCGCAACAAAGATTTACTGCTTATATGTGTGTACCTTTCGCCCAATTTGACTAAGGTGATGTTTCTTTATATGCTTGCGCTATTGTTGTGTTGTTACATACATTTTCTGGCCCGGTTATCTTTTTCATAAGTATTTTTTGTTTTGTGTCGGTTAATTTGGTTATGCTGTTTATCGATATTCTAAGATGTAACCTCTCATCAGCAGCATTTGAATCAAAATATTGAAAGGTTAAAAACCAAAATTAGTGAATGAAAAGTACTCAAAGCCAAAAGGTTCGAACAGGGAAAGCCAAATCCAGCACCGAGGATACCGACCATGTGCTTAACATGTCAAGAAACCAAATGTTTCAAACAATTTTGAAATTAACATCGGAAATTTCAATGACAAAAATATTAAAGTTAATTTCAGTTATTATTACAAGGAGTCAACTCACATTAAATCATTGTCATGTGTCCAAAAAACAACAAAATCACAATAACCAACGCGAACTTCTGTCGGATTGAAAGTGAACACAGGTTCTCGGGGAGAGTTATGAGTTCCTAGTTGTTACAACAACCGTCACGTTGCTAGGAGAGGTTAAGAATTCAATAAATATATTACACATATTTGGACCGTTATGTGACAATAGAAAACAAGAAGTAGGGACGGGACTTAATAATGACATGGAAAGGGATTGCATTGTGATATATATACATGTATCAGTTTACAACAAGTAGTATATCAGAACTGATTTTACTTCTTACTTTAGATACATGTAAGTGACAGTTAAGAGCAAACTAAATTCGAAGAAAAGACACTAAAAATATCATTGTCCATTGATAATTTTTCTTTCACTTTGATATTGGATATTTCTGTAGATATCAAGTATCTGTGTAAGCTTGATTTTAGATGAAATAATAAATACAAAGTAAAGAAATATCTATAAACGGCATTCGATTTCAAAGTAAAAAAAGATAAAATGTTTTACTTTTAAAATAAGTTATCATTAGAAAATAGATGAATGAGAAATAATTGTATGCGACACAGCTTGCATAAACAATTAAGCGGCAATAAAAAAAAACAATGAAAGGCAGCCTTCACCGCAGGCAGTAGGCGCTGCGCGCTGTTTTGCTATCAGTTCAAGGACAACAAGTAAGTTAAGAACATGGGAAGAATCCGATATCAACCTTTATATTGTAAATTCTACAGAAATTCTTCTTTTAAGATGTCCTTACAGTGGTAGAAAATTTTATACATTGTAGGTATTCAGAAAATTCCTAATAGAAATAACGAATGGCTACCACAAGTATTTCAATTACGACTCTCCCTGTTATCCAACTCTAATTAAGGTTTTATGTTGCTTCTTTCTTTTAATGTAGCCTTTTGGATTAACAATCCCTTTTATGGTAAATTATCACGCATTTTGCTCTATATTGTAAACATTAATCAACATCTTGAATGATTTGCGTTTTCTGAGATTTGATGGCTTTCACTCAAATCTGTTTAATGGTTACTTGAAATGTAGGTGATCGTATTTTTGCGTGTTATAACCTGTTAAAATGTTTCTCGATAAAATTTATAATTCTTGCTCGATTAAAAATAAAACAACGTGTATTTTAGTCCTTCTGAAATCTGAATTTCTCAATAATGAATCTAAGAAAAGAAACAAATTTACAGAGAACCAAATAATCGATATGCTCAACCTTTTTATTGACAACATTTTTCTTCAGTTTGGTGGAAGTGTTATTCAGCAAACAATTTTGGTTCAAATGGGCACTAAATGTGCACCTTTGTTTGCTGATTTGGTTCTTCATTCATTAGAAGTGGACTTCGTACAATCACTTCTAGACAAAAAGATCGACGACTAGCTCTCTCTTTTAACCTTACTCTCTGTTATATTGATGATGTACTTTCACTGAGCAATCTTCGATTTAGTAACTTTCTCTTTTTCATACATCCCAAGCACTTTAGATACATGTAAGGACGTAGCGGATTCTGGGAATTAAGTCTTCTTCAAATTTAAATTTACATCTTGAAGGACACTCAAGGAAAACTTTCAACAGAGCTCTATGACAAACTTCAACTTTCTTTTCTTGTGTAGCAACATTACGTCCGCTCAAGCCTATATGGTTTACGTATCACAACTGATTCGTTATTCCAGAGCTCGTGGGACTTGCATCGATTTCCTTAGTAGAGCGTCGGGTCTAATACAAAAATTATAAACCCAGGGTTACCTTGCTCCTCCGCTGTTGTATTCAATGATGAAATTTTATGGAAATACAAATGACAACAAAGTTCCAGACAATAAATTTTGCTACGCCTGACGCGCGTTTCGTCTATTCAAGACTCATCAGAGGCGCTCTACCAAAAATATTGAAAATGCCAAACACTGTATGAATATGAAGAGCATAGAACAGTATAACCAAAAATACCAAACTGGGGAACCAAACATGACCCACTCATAGACAAACTCTTTTTCTCAGATGAGTGCAGATTTTGCGGATTTTGGTTTGTCAAAGGGACTTGTTTATTCCTCCTTTGCAGGATTTGACACACTGAATCGATCATTATGTGTTTATGTCTCAGATTCTATCTTGTTCAAATGATCTTTTATCCATATGATTTTTATAGTATACTATTTTAGTGCTATGTGCACAATAGATCAATAGGGGGAGGTTGGTAAAAAAATAGTTTAACCCCGTCACAATTTATATGTGCCAGTCCTAAGCCGGGAATCTTTGTCAAAGATTTTGTTTGCCCCTGCTATCTTTGTGTTTATTGTTCTATATCAGAAATGGGTCTTTCGTTGATAATTATGGGATTGGTATAT
Organism: Arcuatula senhousia; assembly: GCA_963971305.1. Classification (NCBI taxonomy): domain Eukaryota; kingdom Metazoa; phylum Mollusca; class Bivalvia; order Mytilida; family Mytilidae; genus Arcuatula; species Arcuatula senhousia. Next base: position 43,725,256 of record OZ020305.1, on the reverse strand, counting down.
TATATTGAATCTTGTGTATTGTAATTTTAGTCTTGGGCAAATGCAAGACTTCGAGCTTGTGTGGCGTAAACAAGTACGTTCCACATCTCAATATCATCTATGAACAATGCGACGGATGTACTGTAGCAAGCAGGAACTGCTTATTCTTCCGAAGCAAATTAGTTTACTATCGTTACGACTTGAGTTTGCGTTGTTGATTGTTATTCGGATGTTTTTGTTTTTTGTTGTTGTTGTTGTTTTTGTCAGTGCATTCGTGCTGTTTTCATTCGTGTTTATTGGTTATGTCTTAGCCCTTTCGGACTTTTGGGCCGGATTCCTCATTGCTACCTCTACTTCTTTTCGTAACCAATGCAAGTTTTATGATGAGATTGATACTATTATAAGATATCAAAGTTCAGATTTCTAGTCCACAAACCTTCTAGATATGTAACAAAAGCTAGGTTGCAGTATAAATTTATTCATTAAGAATGCTGATGAAAAATATTTTCTACCCTTATTAAAATGTACCCACTCGTCAACTTTTTAAATGGTGTGTGTGTGTGTTGGCGTTTAACGCCCTTTTTCGACGCACTTGGGCCATGTCGGGCGCTAAGTTTTAATGGTGGAGGAAACTGGAGTAAACCACCGACCTTGAGCAGGTAACTGACAAACCTAATCACATACATTTGGGGAAGTCCCTGTTTTGTTTAACACAAACGGGACTCGAACACCAGCTGTGAGGTGATCGGCAAGTGATCAATAGTGTTTAAACCAGCGCCTTAGACCACTCGGCCACCCAGGCCCCTGCTCTTTAAGCGGCAGTCGATATTGAAAATTAAAATTGTTGTTGCCTTTTCATTGTTTTGTTTCCCAATTACTATCAAAATAAGATACATTAATTTGTATTTTTAACTCCGAAAACTATAATATACCGTTACGTGTATAATAACC